>CM077034.1:124995528-125569663 GCA_039090855.1 Macrothele yani
AAAAATTGTCTGTTGAATTTTATTAAGATTTAAATTGAATTGTGTTTCACCCCTGTGTGTGCATTCCCTTTGCAGCGAAAAATAGGTTTTTCCCAAAAGGCCCCTCTCTTTCATTGTCTGATGAACCAAGTGAACTTTCAATTATTTAAAATCAAATTTAATTTCCATTTTAATAGCAGAATAAGCAGAGTTTATTACGCTCAAGGCAGCCCACATAAACAACCAGTACTCTAGTATTCGGAGGACTGATGAAATAAATCAGTTGAATTGAGTCACGAAGAATATCCCTGGTATTTAGAGGCCAGATAAAAAATTACTTTGATTTGGGTATATTTCGTCAAGTAGCAGCTCTTACTGAAGAAAACAAAGGTAACATCTTCTGACTGAATACCAGAACAGGATGGAATTCAGACCCAGTGCTTTTGCGTTGGGTTCCTTAACTCTGAAAGTAACCCTTGTATTACTAACGGGATATTTTGCAATGCCTTTTTTAGTTTAAAACAGCTACTATCTTATTAATAAACGATGGTTTGGTCCATATTTTTACAGCTAAATTTTCTTGTGAACTTCTGCAACAGCAATAAGCACAGATTCGCTCATTCACACACTGTTCACTTATTAAATTTCTTTTAAAATGAAGTATTAATTCACGAAATGAGTAGCAAATGATCGCTGAAAAATGAGCAAATCATTAAAATGTGAATTGTAAAGCATTTTGAACAATTTGCCATCAAACCAAATGTTTGCATTTTTTTAATATTCGAACTTTTACCATCAACGGCATTGCCATTGCCATTGCCATATAATGGCGATGGCAATGCCATTACATGCCATGTGGACGTCATTTTACAGCTATTGTCTCCTTTTCGAAATGGATCACACTCGTTTTATAGGAACGTTGACGCAAGAGCTTAAAATGGATTTCGTTCTTAACATCAATATTAGCTTTACTTTCTTTCCCCCAGTTCAAAGTATTTAGCTCGAAACGGGTATTAAATACAGTAGAAAGAAGTTTATCAAATCATACTGAATTGTAATCGTAGGCTTATCTTAAGTAATTTAATTTTTGAATACAACTGTGGTCATATTGAAAGGTAAATCCGCAAAAGCTGCACATCTATGCTAACGTCTTTATCAAACAACTGAGCTTGTAACTCAGCTCAGGAATCCAGCTCTACGACAAGGCTTCCAATTCGTGGAATAAAAGATTCAGCTTTCAGAGTTAGAAAAAAATTCAATTTAGCCTTGGTCATTCAAGTTTCAAGCTCTTCAGTGCAAATAGCAATTT
Source organism: Macrothele yani (assembly GCA_039090855.1). Taxonomy (NCBI): domain Eukaryota; kingdom Metazoa; phylum Arthropoda; class Arachnida; order Araneae; family Macrothelidae; genus Macrothele; species Macrothele yani. The sequence continues at coordinate 124,996,817 of CM077034.1, forward strand.
TAAATCACTAACAATATTGTGTCCGACAGATTCAGTTTGCCCTGTGTAGGCAAGTCTTGTTTAAGAAACAGACTTCGGCAGTTGAAATTTCGATTCAGCTGTCGCCAACAACACTTAAAGGTTAAAAAAATATTAACCTAACCAAGTTTTGTTTCAACTAACTACAGGAAATTCTTACTTCACAAATGGTCTGCAGCTTTAAAGTTTCGCGTTTACCATTGAGATAGCAGTTTTAAAACATTACTAATCATTAGCCGTTTAAATTCAATACGTTGTGATGATGAAAGTTTACTTTTCTTTCTTATTTCGTTTTTACAAAGTCCTCCTCGCTCTATATTTCAGTTAAGAACAGTCATAGCAGTAGTTTCGCACTGTGAAAGAACTTCACTCTTACGGAATCAGTTCTTAAAGTCTGCAATACTTACCCTAACCGAAAACCGGTTTAATTTTCTGTAGTTTGCCGATCCCAGCTTCAAGTTGTTCAGATTCAGAGTTTTCAATTTCTAAGCAATTATAGTCATCGAGATTCTGTACGTAGTGTGAAATAACAAACGTCTCTATTCTACCATTGTGAACCTTCAGCCTCAGGTTTCCTACGTCATCAGTAGCAACAGACAAGCAATTATCATGAGGATTTCTGTCTCAGCGTTAAGGATTCAACGTTTTGCCTTTTGAGTACCACATCATCTCTTTGTGGTATTCTGAGAGGAAGTCAGTTTTCTTCATTTATGAATTTCAGCCTTTACAGGCGAAGCCACCAGTACCTGATAGCTTCGGAGCATTTTATGCCTCGTGCATGGCAACATGGAAGTTTATTTAAAGATGGTTACTTAAAGATCTATATATATAATTGTTTTTTATTCGCAAGGTTTATTCGCTATGTCTGTAACATCTTCTCACAATATCTAGAATTACATATACATTTAAATTTATAATAGAATTTTTTAAATCTTATTGGTATTTTTTCATAATTTATTCAAGAAAGATAAACATAAATGTTTCAACAAACAAGTTCCCCCGTAGACCAAGTATTAAAAAATTGTTTGAAACCAATAGTGTACAACACTTCAAAATTATTGCTAATCGTGTAGAATATGTTCACTTGGTTTAATGTCAAAAGTATATTACAATTTATTTTGATAAATATATTACTGACTATTCTATTTTTAGACTAAATCTGAGTAATCGAAATTTAAAAGCCGTTGAAATAATCGGCTGCAAAGCACGCATAGAAATTGTGTGAATTTATTTAAATACATATATTTTCCCATCATTCAGTCGTATAGCGGGCCTGCAACTTGAAAATTCCTTTGCACCCTCTACACATTTCTGTAAAGTTCGGAATTTCATAGAGTTTCGAAGTCAAGTTCAAAAATTTAAAATAATTACCTAACCAATTCAAGACATCGAAAAGCTATAATGAATTCAGAAATTCAACGAAACATATAGCTTTACAATATTTAAAAAAAGTGCAGTTTTAATTTTAAAAATAAGCATTTACACTATAGCAAGTGAATAATTTTAATTTGAAAGTGGATCGTTAGTTTCCTTCTGACACTTCGACGAATTCCAAAAATGCTGAATATTTTAAATTCCAACCCTCAAGGAAGAACAGCTTTGGGATTTTCATATGTACTATTAGAATGTTGTAAAGGTATCTCTCGTCTTTTCTTTTAAAACGTCTGTGTGTTTTCGAGAAAAAGTGAAATACAGAGGTTCTTTACAGTCTCGTAAAGGAAGACACAGACAAAAAGAAATTATTAATTAGAGACATCCAGTTTAACAGCAGTATATATGGCACCATGATCAAAGAAATTACCCTAAATTGGAAATCGCTGAACGTATTGTTAGATTATATATACATACATATTTAAGTCTCATTGTTGTGACCACCATCAGGTATTCAGTGTACCTACCTTGGGCAGCGCGGATAGCAGCTACACGGGCTGTGAGTGACTCAATAAGATGCCTGAAGGTGTTCACATGTATGTGGAGCCATGCTGACTGCAGTGCATTTGACGTCTGCTGGAGGTTGCGTGGCGGACGATACATGGAAGGCCCAACAACACGTTTGAGGTTGTCCCACAGATGCTCAATTGGGTTTTAAGTCTGGAGAGAATTAGGTGGTAGGGAAGTACTTTGGAAATATCCATCGTGCTCTTTCAGCCACTCTCGGACATGTATAGCTGTGTGATACGTGGCATTTTCGTGCGCGAAGATCCCATCCGCCCAAGGGAAGACAATATGCATGTACGGGCGTATGTAGTCTGCCGGGATTGATTCACAACGACTTTTATCTATAGTGCTTTCCACAGGTATGAGTGGACCCAGGGATTGCCACGAAAACATTCCTCAGACCATAACGCTTCCCCACACCAGCTCGTGCTCTTCATTAAGTGGTTGGAAGTGTATTTCCTATATGATGGTTCTCACCTAATACCACAAATTCCATCCGTTCGAAGAAGCAGAAAACGTGTCCCATCGCAAAAGGCAATTCTTTGCCAATCAGCCTAGAGCCCAATTTCGATACTGCCGTGAAAATGTAAGCCTTTTCTGCTAATGCCGCTGAACTGTCGTTTTCGAAACAATTCCGGAAGCCCCGATGTTCATTCAGCTATTGGGATGCTCCACTGTAGCGTATCGATCGACCCTCACGCATATTAGTAGCCCGGCGTTCACCTCTCCACATCAATGGCACGTGGTACTCCGCAGATTCCACATCCGGCTTATTTTCAAAGGTGCCATTTCACCAGTCAAGATACACCTTAACCACAGCAGCACGCCAACAGTTCACAAAATGCGCTGTTTCAGAAATACTGCTACCCTTGGCCCGAAAGCCGGTAATCATCCCTTTTTGTAAATATGGTAAATCGCTGCTTGTCTCCATCCCAGCAACTACTTTTATGTTTTCAGAATGGCCACAGCATACCTTATATACTCTCCAATCCAGCTCACGACACGTGTCTTCTTCCACTGGCTACGCGCTGTTAACGTCAAAAACCAGGATGTGGCAGAAATAACTCGGACTCCACTGTGTATTATTTAAAATAAAAAAATAGCATCACGTTCTAACATTTTTTGGTCTAATTTTTAAACACATAAGCAGAGGAACAACTTCAGGATATTGAATCGCTTTATATACTCTGTGAAACATATTTGATGCTGAAGCGATATGTGATGCAGTTAAAATACTTCTAGTTCGAAAGGGTCTTCAAAATCTTTCACTACTTTTTCGAATTCTGATCTGCAGTAATACGAAAGGAAACACACGTCTCAGAACTTTCTACATCGATGCTCTTATCAATTTTCAGCCCCTTGAACTCTTTGCACCTCTCTTCTCTGCATTTTATCCTCGTTGTGATTGCAAGCTGGTGTGTTGAAGGTGCGCCTTCTCTCACGTTTTATTGATTCCAGTTCAGTTTGTCTTCAAATTTGCGTCCTATGTCTCCATTTTTCTTGATTCTAGTCCTTCTTTTCCCTCTAACGTTTCAGTGTCGTGTGTTTGTGTGTTGGATTTCTCAACGCCACTGGTTGAAGAACTTTTTTCAGCTGGATGATTGACGAGAGCAATTAATTTCATCTGCTTAGACTTTTCTCGTCGATGACAATGCCAGCATATTTAATTTTAACTAGAATTTATGATTAATAAATGGAAGAAAAAAGCTATCATGTGCTAAACACTAAGATATCTAAAGCATACAGTACGAAAATAATGAGAAGAACATTTGTAGGTGCTAAAACATAAGTTGCGAAATGACTTCAATACGGTATAACGAAGTAAATTTCTCCGTCATTTTGGTACACGCCGGGATCGAGCCCGAGTTCTCTTATTATGGAATAAGTCGTTCTACCAACTGAGCTACGCAGATGTTTGTTCTGGCTGCTAACAGCCTTTATGTAAGTAATGCGTCCTGCAGGGCAGGCACGTCACAACGGTTAACACAAAACTGTCAGGATCCGTTCTAGAAGTTAATTGTTTTCCACTGGGTGTACCAAAATTCAACGACCCACAATGCACAGAGTGTTAGGAATTAGAGTTACGATTTCAAGCTACCAACTTAGTTAAAACCAAAATGCAATAATTTTGAGTCATTAGATATGTCACATGGTATATCATTAACTTTACCTTTTCACCAAATTGCTTTTTCGTATTTCGTATATACCTTTATCAAGCTGGAAATAGATTTTCAAGTCTACCACACGGCAATGTTGAACACATATGCAACAATTACATCGACAGAAAGTTCCTGTTGTTAAATGCTGATGAATCTTATTACTACCAGCAAATCACCTGCCTTCCCTGTGATTTTGTAATATGACGAAACCATTCCGTGATGTTTAATTTTCCAGAAGAAGAAATAAATAAATGTGAAATAAACACAAAGAACATGGTAAAGATACCGGAGTAGCATTTACGAGATCAACTAACTAAGCTTGCCAAAGGTTTGGCGTCCCAGTTAAGGCATAGGCTCTGAGAGAAGAGGTCGGTCGTATTGTTACATTTATCACCAGTTGTCACCCTCCCTAAAGAATTCTAGGAGGCAAACACTCCTTTCAAAAATGTTTCTTTGCAGAGAAGCTTTAAAGAGACGTGCCTTGGCAAGCAGTGCAGTCACCTCTCATTCGTAATCACTCCTTGCGTGTTCACGGTTAAAAGAGTGACTTTTGATCTAGTACCTTTATTAGCATATTTGTGAGAATATCTCTGACTCCTACATTCTGTTAATCGGAAGCAAAAAAAGAAAAAAATATGTCAGTCCCTAACAATTAATGCTCCAGTATCAAAGTGATGCATCACTTCCGAAAGATGACATCCGAAGTTTTACAGAAATTAGGAAAACGAGGAAATATCACTTGAATTAACCGGTAAGCGTTGTACTGTCCCACATTAAATCAGCAGACTGAATCTCAAAGTGTCAAATCTACGGTAAAATAAATCGCTTTTTTTATTGAAGGTTTAACGACAACCATGAATAACTCAATGGTCTGTAAGCAGTCGCTCGTTCCTAATTTAGAGCCACCGGTTTCAAGGAAGGGCGAGAACCAGTGCTATGAGACAAACTTAAAAATCTTGCCTCACCGCGATTCGAACCCGGACACAAATCGGATGAATGTACATAAGCCAGCGCGTAGACCACTGCGCCACCGTGGCTGCAAAATATTTGGCTTTGAGGGTCAGGGTACTGTAAGGAATAATTAATGAGTCTGAGGAAATATGGCATAGCTGCGTCACAAAACTCAACGATGCAAGCACTTTTTCAGATCACACGCTAGTCAAAGGCTTCATTTTAATGAAATTAAAAGTTCAGAATTTTGACTAATATTCTTTGTACACGTTGTGCTGAAGCAACAATTTTTATACAAAATATAATGACTTAAAACTGCAAGAATTTTCTGTACAAAAATTTACGTTCGAGAGCGTAAGTTTTCGTATCCATGGTGACCTGGTGCGCTGCATTACAGTCACAGGGTTTATTTAGTTGACTCCGTGTGCTTAAAAGAAATACAGTGGGGTTCATGTTGCTCAAGTATTGCAAATCATGTTAATACAGTATATACAGAAAGCTGCCAAAATATCAGCAAGGAGAAATTCAGGGTCTATTTTATAAATACATAAGTGTCATAGACAAACAAAGAAATCGTTATTTGAGGATGTCTGCTTGTGCAGTTTTGCTGTTAGTATTTATTTCTAAATATAAATTATTTAAAACCAGTTTTACGAAACTCTTTGTAAAGTGCACATATGTTACTAAGAAACAAAAAGTAAAATTGCTTCCTTATTTAAAATAGATTAGAACAATTGGCACAAAACGTAAATTTTTTGAGCCAAAAATGCTATACTTTGGAGGTGACTGGTTTGACGGTTGTGAGATGATAGCCAAGAACAACCTGTTTTATTTGAAAACCTGCGTTTTTACCCAAAAAGAGGGCGGTGGAACACGTGCACATATTTCTATGGGAACGTTAGCTGCTCACATTTAATGGAATCGCTGCACTCAGTGCCAGATGTTTTCATCATCAGGATTTTTGACGCCGTCACCGCCTATGATCGAAACTGAAACAGCTATCTCTGTCTTTATTTGAAGATTATATAACATCATGTCCTCGAGATATTTTCTTGTGTAAAAAATATGATCAGTAATGTCAATTCGGAACCAGGAGTGGATCAATAAATACATCTGAAGGAAGAAATAGAAACAAGGAGAGCAAGAAATGCTGCAAATGTGTTCTTTTAGAACTAAATTCAAATGTCGTGAACAATATAAAATCCTTGAATGACAAAGCTGTTATTGCAGGATGTTTAAAAACTGCGGTGTATACATATTCACGATGTAAATGATTTAAATAATAAAATAATACATACACTTAAAATACATGACGAGATCTTTCTAGACGGCAGCCGTCCCATCATCAGGTAAATAAAAAACACTAAAAACAGATGCACGAGGAAAAGAGTATCATATATAGTCAAGCGGGGATCCATGACGTAAATAATTGCTACAGCGCAGGCTCAAGATAATAGAGCAGAGTTCATAAAAAAGTTAGATAATCTACTTACCGGCGGGAGGGTTTGGGGGAGTCGGGTTGTTGACTGCGGATCAATAGGCCTGACATCCCGAACCAGTGGCTTCTTTTTTTTTTTTTTTTTGATTGGAGGTTTAACGACCACCGTGAGCAACTCAATGGGCTATAAGCAGTCGCCCGTCCCTAATTTAGGGTACCTGGTTCCAGGGAAGGGAGAGAGCCAGTGCCGTAAGACAAACACAACATCCATGCCTCACCGGGATTCGAACCCGGACCCCTTTCGGACGAATGATCAGAGGCCATCGCTTAAACCACTGCGCCACCGGGGCGGCGAACCAGCAGCTTCCAAGGTGGTGGAATAATACAGGGGAGATCTTCGTTACAGCAAGCGTAGCCAAATATAGAAATGAATAGGCTCTCAGCAAAAAGTGTAGCTTGCTAAGAAACACGTATAATCAGTAAAGTCGACGCTTCTGCAATGACCAGAAAATAAAGTTTATTATTTCCTGAGCTCCTGTACCAATGTTCCAAATGGGCTTCTCTGGTTTTGCTGAAGAGTAAATATCGCGAGGTGACGAGGTTGAAAATTACTCAAAGCAAATTCATGACAGCGGGCCACTGTTAGAATCAGAAATGTCAAGAACTATACGCCATGTGAGTTCCTTCTTGTGTCAGTCTGTGTTTCCTGAAGCCCAAAAGTTAGACCAGCAAGCTGGAGCACCTGGAACAAAAAATGTAGGAAAAGCTAAGAAGGTAAAACTTGGGATTGGATATACCAAAATGGTGTTAAACATACTACATAACAGAAGGGAAGAAAACCCAGAAAGGAAGAAATGTAAAGGCATGTGCCAAAACAAATGCTGTTCAAGAACGATAGCAAAAAAAGAACAAAGGGAAATAAATATTAAATAATTCTAATAAAAGAAAAGCATTTACGGAACAACTAGCAGTGCCTAACTTATCAAAGCTTTACTCCTGTATATTACAACATCTCCCTGGTGTCCATCGCGTGACTAATGGACTACTGTTCGGGAAGTTGCGATGATGAAAGTTGCAAATACATGATGAATTGTTCTTGACCTCAAAAACTAGTCTTGTGACGATTATACGTATTAAGAGAATACAAAGTGGTTTGTAACAAATATTTGTGTCTTCACGTCAGTCATGGTTTCTCTGTGTATTTACCTAGCTTCACCAGAAAGAAAATGTCAAGAACTGTTCATTCGTCATGATGACGCTAGGTCAATACCCAGCGAACCCACGGTCGACCTGAAAAATTATATATTTGTGACAAACCACGTTATATTCTAATAATACGTATGATGAGATGTTGTTGTTCGTACATATTCGATTTGAAAGAAAGTAATATCCTATGACGTGGTACCCAAAGTAAAAGCCCCGGCCACGATACACACTACCCACTCAGAGTGCGCAGCACAGTGCCATGATATCAAAAGTTGGTGACCGCAGTAAGTAGCAGTTAGCCGTGAGAATGTTACGCCAAGCAGAATATCTGCCATTTCATAGTGCATGAGTTTCGTTGTGGTAACACTCCCAAGAATTCTGTAAGAAACAACACAAATGCGAACCTAAATGCCATATCACATCTTCAGAGCTGTCATTGGTTCAAACGCTTTCGAGAGAAAACCTTTGTCATGTCAGACCATCCCAAATGCGGACGACCCGCAAAAGTGTATATGGACATGATGAAGATGATAGCGGAGACCGACACACGTGTGACCATAGGGGAGGTGGTAGACCAACGGGAGACTACTCACATGAGCATCAGACGCAGCTATTTCAAATTGGGGAGGCGCACAGCAGATATGTTTGGGTACATTACCGAGTAACGGTTGAGTAGAAAGCAAATCGCACGTGTTCATGTGTTTCTCTACTTCCGCGTTACCAGATTGAAAAAGGTTCCTGTATGACAATGGCAGTGCCAGAAAGTGTGGTTGGATACAAATCAGAAGCCTATGCTAACACCCAAAGACGGTTTACGAACACGTAAGGTCCTGCTTCTGTTTTTTGGTAAATCTGGGTGTCGTGTTTCTTGAGCTTATGCCAGGAAATGCAACTATCCCCGCTAATATATACTGCAGAGAGATCGACGATTGGCACACATCGGTCACGTCCGAATGACAAGCAGTCGAGAACCGCAAAGCCGTCCGCCTATAGCGGAAAGGTGCGAGATCTCACACAACACGGATGACCTGTCAGAAGATAAGGAATCTCGGCTGCGAGTTGCTGCCGTACCTAGCCTATTCCCTTGCCATTGTCGCAAGAGACGATCGCACTTTTTCAGTCATAGCAACATTTCTTGTGCGGACAGAAGTTCACCAACTGGGGCGATGCCGAACTTGTGTTTACTCATTTCGTTACGTCCAAGCCAGCACACTTCAACAGGGAAGGTAACCAACAGCTGCACAGACGATGGGATGAGGTCGTAGCAAACGATGTCAAATACATTTCGGACTGATTTGTATATACGGTAATATAATTAGAACCTCTGTGTGCCGCCCCGGTGGCGCAGTGGTCTAAGGCGCTGGCCTCTGATCATTCGTCCGTGAGGGGTCCGGGTTCGAATCCCGGTGAGGCATGGATGTTGTGTTTGTCTTACGGCACTGGCTCTCTCCCTTCCCTGGAACCAGTGACCCTAAATTAGTGACGGGCGACTGCTTATAGCCCATTGAGTTGCTCACGGTAGTCGTTAAACCTCCAATCAAAAAAAAAAAAAAAAAAAAAAAGAACCTCTGTGTCGCCTTGCATTGCAGATTAAAACCTTAAATAGAACCCTTTTTCATAAGCAAGCATGCAAATATTTCAGATCACTCTGTTTCGGGCGCAGAACACAGTACCCCTCCCATTTTCAACACGTGTTCCTTTGACTTTAAGGAGTTGGCTGAATAATTTAGCTTCTGTTTTGTTTTATTCAACATCGAATTTCATTCGAACGCAGCTACTGCCTTCTGAATTCAAGGTAATAATTCCTTCAAATGTGTTATATATAAGAACCGGATAGTTATTAGCGTATTAAAGGAAAACGAAATTTGCATGCTTCACAATGATATTGTAAATCTCGCAATAAGATAATGTTTTTGAAGAAGACTTTCGCAATTACGTAAATGTACTATTACAGGCAAAAAGACAGTTATGATTATTCTTTGAAAGGTTTCACAACATAGATAAGCATATTTTCTTATTGTGCGTGGATCTTCAGCGTGAATACATTTTCTGAATTGTAATACACAGCTTCCGCCAGAGTTGTTCTTTACTACTTACTGAAATTGGTGGCTGCAAAGCTGCTTTTCAAATTACTGAAACTTAATAACGTATTTTAACATATAGGTTTCAATACTCATGTTTCCCAAAGTACCTTCTCGTGACGTAATTAAAGATTCGTGATTTTGGCAATTTGAGAAAAACCTTCGCTTTATATTTTTTAATTAAATGAAAATATGTTTATATTTTCAATTTCGCTTCTTGTTCAACGAGATTAGTAAAGCATATCTAGTATGCTGTTGTGCTCTGTGTTTATTTTACTGAAATTTTGTTTCGTTTTAATAAGTCTACACACTTAGAATGATTACGATTGTAATAACAAAGAAGAATAGGTAATATCAATCATTGGATGATATAAAAGGATGATTAGTACTTTCTTTGGCAGAATGATTTTTCGATATCCTAAACAGCATTGCAGAATTAAGTTTAAATTAATTACGGTGCACTTATGAACAACCTACTGTTAATGGTATTCTACTAAACATTAAAAACCTTCCAATATTGGAATAGCAGCACTTTTCAGATTTTTGTGCTCGCACGAAGAAAACAAAGGCGGCAGAAGTATCGTGTGGTATAAATGGCTTCGTTTCATAAGAAATGCTCAAAACACAAAGTGGCTTTATGCTGCAATTGAGAATTTCTGTAAACGAAGACAACCTTATTTCGTAAATATTGTATATTAAATAATATTTAGGGCAAATCCGCAGATTTTTGTCTCACACCTGCTTGAAATATATTCAATTTTGCTTCTTGGCTGCTGAGTTTTCTAAATCCGTGCAAGTGCACTCTGTGAATACGGCTATAGGTTTAATATAAGAAATGATGTTTTTGTGTTAAATGTCAATATTTTTTTTTACATAGCCCGTCGTTAATTTTTTTAATTACTAACTGTATTGATTTTGCATTCCACACTGGAAAAGATGACATTCCTCTATAATGATTTACCCCTTGTTTGAAAATTACTGTTATTATTCAGTGAATTTAAAATTATAAACAAATCCATGCATTTTGTTTCACCAATAAATAAAATTCACGTGAAGGACGGCTGTGAATTCCACTGTCTCTGTATTAAAATAGCTCACCTGGTATTTCTTCCATATCTTTAAAGATAATATCAATTTTTGAATGTGTTTGTTGGTAGTGTAATTACAGTTCTAAAACCATCAGCGTTCGTTCAAGAAATCCTGGACACATTTCAAAGATTTGCTGTCCTTCACACTAAATAAAGCAAACAAAGGATTTCAACACTGGTTCTTATTTCTTTGGTGGATTCACTTGTGAAGAAAAAAGTCTCAATCAACTGAAATACCCAAAACTCCTTTGAGTATAATATTTACAGAAAGTGCGAAATATTTGTAAATCAATACAACATCAAGGATGGAAAGAAAATGTACTCTAATTTGGTTAGGAATAAATTTAGCCATAATCATTTAAATTTTGGTTGTCCAAAAAAATAATCCCTTTACTATGAAAATTTGAAAACACACACTTTCCGTAATAAACTATGGAAAAATTGCAGACGTTCTCGCTTAAATTTAAGCGATACACTTCCCTGGTACATTAGTACGGTTAAACTTTCAACTGCGAACCTCTGTGCGATTTACCAGAAAACATTTAGGTGCTACCATCTATCGCCGTTGTGAAAGTTTCTGCACGTAAGATATGTAATAATCCCGTTAAGTGAAGAAATGTGACTGACACTTAGAAGGACCTTTAACAAAGTTAATTGTGTCCCAACTCCGAGACAGTTACTATGAAGGAAAAACTTTGTTTCCTTATTAATGGGAAGTTGTACATTTGGTAGAATAAACCTATTGGTAACGTTAATTTAGTATGAATTCACAACGTGTCAGAAAAGACTGATGATAAGAAGCATCAGTTCAAAAGCAATATTCCTAGAAAGGACGACAAATCCTTCGGAATGACAATTCCAGAATATGGTTTCCCAAATGAAGTTTTTAAATTCCTTGTATCATTTTGGTTTCCGGGGACACCAATTACTCGCCACAGCTTGAGTACGGGTCCCTTGATTGCGAGCCCTGTGTGGATCAATGAAATTTGTAGAATGGTTTATTGTAAGATGTTCAAATCTTAAGCTTGGCTGGTTATTGTAGGAGGCCCACCGATCTGTCAAAACTGTAACTCCCGGCTACAAAAGTTTCTGGATGATAGACAGCAGTGTTCCTGCACATCGGTTATTGACAGGGCAGATTTCCACCCTGAATTGCTTGGTATCTCGTAAAAGATACAAGGATCGAGGTGACTTCAACTAGGCGAACGCAGTTGTATTTCCATTTGCTGATATTTGCTTCATCGATTTTTCCTTCGCTATTAAACCTTCCTTCGTCACATTGGGAGGCTACTATGAACTCTCAGGTCAGTCCTCTGCGTTAGTGACAATAGTCGCTAACTCTCTCAGTGGTCGTGGTAACTTTGCCCTGTGTCGAATCTTCAATTGCCTCATCGCATGACAAATCTTTAGAGACAAAGTACACTAGAATCATCACGATGGTAAGTGCAATATCAGCTTTATGAAACTACGTTCCAACTGTCTGGAACAAAGCTCGTATTTCTCTTACACGTGCCTTTTCCCACACTTAAATTGTCCAAAACGATGCCACGCATTCACTCTGAGATTCTTTGTGAGACGCTCTGGAAGTCTTCTTGTAGAAGGCAGTAATGCAGCCTCTTCCCAACCGATTTCATTGAAGAATGTCTTACAGATCCACATCTTACAACACAATATTATAGGGTCCTAAACAAAAGGAGCTTAATGGCTGCAGCTAAAAAACATATATTCAACAAAAAGGCTAGTACTAAGAGTAACTTAGAACTAGCCTGTTGTTGAATCTATGTTGCTGAATGTATGGCATTGGGCAGCTCCCTGATCGATGTCTTCAAGGAAAGAATGGACGTGCTGCCATCTGTTCATCGATCCGCAAGCAAATTAAATCAAAATAATTCACGGAGAGCGGGCCGCAACTGGAAGTATAGCCCTCATTTGTTTCGGTAGTTTAACATCTATCGTGAGAAATTCGATGGGCTATAAGCAGTTACCCGTCCCTAATGAAGGGCAACCGACAGAAAGAGTCAATTTCGACTGAAAAAATCAAAATCCATTGCTCAACCGGATTTGATCCACAACCATACTCGGACTAAATGCCAGAAACTACCGCTCGCAACAACGCCAGCTGAAGAGCTTCAAACTTGTAAAATGTTTTATTTCTGAAGTACAATTTTCAGATTGTATATACACATGTGTACATGAGATATTTCGGTTTTAAGTTATGTGTTTTATTTGAGTAATCGCACCATTATACCATTTTTATATTGCTCTGAAATCTTAATATCTACCGTTATATATAGAAGAGTTCCCTTCTTATAATATACCGTTTCCCAGTCAGTCATACCTAGCGTAAACCATCGCATACCGGAAGAATTTCACGTAGCAAGACGAACATGGCCTCATCGGAATAGGTCCGTTATCTATTTCCTATTTAAATGCTGGTGGCAATACTCACGGTGCTGGGCGGTTGTTGCTAACTATTGTAACACTATCCTCTTCTGCTGGAAACTGTGTATACTTATAATTAAGGTAAGCAAATAATCTTTGAACAGACTTTCACCTAGAGTTGTATATTTACTCCGGAAGAAGCGTATTAAAACAAGCGCTTTCTTTACTGAAATAACTGTCGCTATTGTACTTTCTTCAGTTTTCTTTAGGGAATGACCATATCTCTTTACTAATGTGAAATTCGGATAATATGATCAAAATCCTCCTTTGTCTAAATCAGAAGCAAGAGCTCAAACCTACGACAGTGTATTAAACGTATACGCAAACTGCTAGAATGCGCCTTTCAGTAAATACTGAGCTTTTGAACATATGTAGCATACCGTTTCCAACGTTTTTTAATGTAAATCCAAGGAATATCTGGAAGTCTGATAATTTACAATCAATTAAAATTGTCCACTGCTGTTTCGTTTCTACGGAGGAGTTTAGTAAAAGCTATAAAGTCACGTTATCAGAGGGGTGAGTTTTAGCGCAGAATCTGTGTGCACTCGGTGTAAATATAGCGTCTTTTGTAATAGGAGATAAAATATGTTTTTTTATAACGCTTCTCTGAATTTCCTACCAGAAGTTATTTGGAATTTTGTAAATATAGTTACCACTAATTTCTTGGTTCAAAGGATATGTGATATATATAGTGGTGGAAATTTAACCAATTCAGAAAGTTGGCTGTGTGGTTTCAGATGGATCACGACTTCAAGATTTATGTGAAGTTCATGCACTCTGCAAGTGATTCGCTTGAGCAAGGTGCGTGAATTTCAAATAATTCCCAGGGACGTGACCTATTTAAAACTTCAGAGCCAACTTTCTTTTTTCCCGGTCGAATTGTTAAAGTAAATGCACTACCACTAGTGCCGCCAAACTGAATATCCATGCCAGGAAGTTGTTGCTGTGAATATGGTGGGATCAGCGCGGTATCGTATACTATGAGTCGCTGAAACCTAGTAAAACGGTCAATGCTGAGCGTTATTGTCAGAAACTCATTCGTGTGAGTGACGCACTGGAGGCGAAAAGGCCATACACCGGCAAGCTCAGAATGTCGGTCCTCTTGCTTCAAGATAACGGGCGTCCTCACACTGCGAAAACAACTTTAAACACGATCAACGACCTAGGATACGAGATTTTGTTCCACCCGGCGTATTCCCCAGACTTCGTCCAGTCGGATTATCACCTCTTTCACTCCCTGCAACATCACCTGAGTGATAGGCACTTCACTTCTGTCGAGGAGGTTCACACAAGTATTGATGACTTTATCAACTCAAAACAGCCTTGGTTTTTTGCAGTGGCATTCGGAGCTCCCTGACCGATGGCTCCAAAGTATGCAACACGAGGGGGATTATTTCTCTAATTAGGTACCTATTCGATTTGTTATAATTTGCTGTCAACGTGTCGTGCCCGTTGACGAGAATTAAGTTGCACACCTAATATATTCTTTATTAGTTACAATAGCATATATATCTTTGTCTTCGCTGCTTATTTGTTTACTTGTATTTTTTTGTATTTTACTTAATGCTCTGCTGTTATTAAATTTATGATATACTGGTATCATTTCTGGTGAAAGGTAAAATTGTTATACACCCTTTGACCAAAAAACGACGCACCAAGAAGAAAATATCCAATTGAGACAAAATGTGTTACGCTTAACGTACATGTAAGAAAACGAAAAGATTAGAATTTCAAAACAATTTGGTGATTTAATGGACAGCAGGAGCAAATCAATATGGCGTAGGTCCACCTCTGGCCTGAAAACATGCTGTTACCTGACAGAAAGATATTACACACCACCCACTGACAGAAGGAAGTCGGCAAAACTTTGAGTTCCACATGTTTTATCCAATCATTCATTTGCTTTTAGCAGAGATTGAAAGCTACATAAGCGGTAGCTAAGATCATATCCAACAAACGAAGAAGTGATTTGAAGATAGAGCAAATATTTATCCTTTGCATAGATTAGAAGCAAAAGATTTAATCACGAAGCTCGCAAAGAAATTTGACGATAGCATGTCCATTAACGGAGAGACACACCGTTCTGCAGAAAAAGCTTTATCATTGCATAATAGTTGTAAGAATTCACGAAAAAAGACGAAAACATCGGATCTTGTATAAATAGTTCATCCAGAAAAAAACAAAAAAGTACGCAACCAAAACCTACGATAATGGGAAGAGCGCTGGCGCTGAATTCAATACTTTGCAGCAATTAAGACTTTCAAGACAGTCCGGTGACGCAGTGGTCTCAGCGCTATCTTATGATCATTCGTCCGTGAAGGGTCCGGTTTCGAAAGCCGGTGAGGCATGGATTTTGTGTTTGCTTTACGGCACTTGCTCTCTCCCTTCCCTGGAACCAGCAACCCTGAATTAGGGATGGGCGACTCCTTATAGGCCAATGAGTTGCTGACGGTGTTCGTTAAACCTTCAATCGAAAAAAAGACTTTAAAGCCAGCCGTGGAAGTTTACAAAATTCAAACAATACTGAAAAATCCGTCATCAGTGAGTTGATGCTGAAAAGTGTCCTCCAACATTGTTCATTCCCAGCTATTTTCCAGAAAATCGCGCAAATTGATAAAAGCCGACCAACATCCGATAAAGTGAACACGTGCGCCGAAACGTATTTTCTTCGGAAATCCCAGATATGGAAACATTTGCTGCCGCAAAGGAATCTCGAGCTCCCTGCCTGAAGAAATGACGTTTTGACAACTCATGTGTCTTCTAAACTTACACGTGGTCTTCGTCGATAAAAACTGGTACTCGTAAAAAAGTAAAATTACTGAGTGCTTTTAAACAAAAGAACCAAATTACTTCCCGTTCTCTATTCTCAATAGAAAAGTGCTCGTATAGAACTGAAAATTTTTCAAAATTTTTATCTTAACTTATTTTTTCGTGATGTAATAAAATATCTATGGCATATAATCTAGCCGCATTTGTTCCGAAGGTCTGATTTATCCGCCTAATAATCTAGAAGCCTGTGGTAGTTGTAATTTGCATCTACTCTCGTGGCATATCTCCTCATACACGCTTCCGCACAATCCGAATCGTTCGTCTTCGTAATGCAATTTCGATAGCATTGCAGTTCATTCAATGAGAATATTCTGAATTTTTAAAATTTTTAAAGTCACACCAAACAGTAGGTAAAACAGGAATAATTAAAAAATATGATATTTTAAGAATCGTTATGCATAAGGGGAAGAATTGGTAATAAGTAGTATAATTGGCCATGAGCAGATAACCTGAGGTGATAAAGTCGTGACCCTGGTTTTGTGAAGTACAATAGCATTAAGCTCTTAGATTGAATTTATTCCATTTATGATGGAAATAGAACAAGTTCCGAAGACCAAAACAACGTCTAAGAGAATGTCGCTGAAGGGTCACATCCTAGCAGAAAGGCCGAGACTTGACATAATGGCATCTACAGTGGGATTTAACGAAAATAAAATGTGGGGTGTATTCTCCAAATGAACTTTGGTAAATCCTCACGTCTAGCGAAAACACAGTTTCCACTTGCACAGTTATAATGCCAATTTCATATGATTGCATGCATTGTACACGTTATTTTTAATAAAAGAATTAACTAAATTAATTCTTCTGAATTTCAGTCGTTTTGTAAAGTATATTCTCATTGTTTGTTGTTTTGTTACCGCAGCTCCCTTTCTTTTGTGAGTTCTGAAAGGAAGCTTCAGTAACTTTACAGCAATTTTGGAGTACTGGTTCGCTGATAAGATTTAGTAGCTCTTATGCAATTCAACCCAATGTTGGCAAATTGGAAAAGACTTGAGTCATAAGTCCAATCATTATGAATGAAAAATTAGAGGTGAGTGTATACAATGTCTTAGTCTAAATGCTAAATATGAGGAAATGCTGAATATCATATTTTGAACTTTAATTTTTGTTATATTCATTTATTTTCAGTTTGTCGTTTCATCACTGTAATGACTCTGTGTGTGACGAATGGTATAAATAGATTTTATTTCTGTTTGATGGAAATGGTCTTTCGTGCTTCATTATGATTATTTTATTGCTATTTGTCTTTAACAGAGCATTACACTTGATATTCATGTTTCCTAAATTTTTTGAAGCTTCTTAGTACATTATTTGTAACAGAATTTACATTCCAGTTATATGTTAAAAGTTCAATTATTCATTCAATTATTTATTTGTTTGATGCTGGATTTGTAGGTAATAATTTATGCCATTCTTTAATTGTTTTATAGGACAAAGCCAACATAAAGTTTAGTTAGTAGTGCGGACTCTTTACTTACAGAAAATCATGTTTTCAAAGATTACGGATTCCCCAAGAACACATTACAGATTGGCTCCAATTGGGATCTCTGAAGTCCCTGTATCCCCTTCCCTCGAAGGCGAGGGTGTCCGAGAGATTAATTCACAGAAACAACGGATAGACTCTCTCGACCATTCAACAAATGTGGAATGACATTGAAAGTCGAACTCTGTAAATACACAACTCATACAATCTACACTTCACACACTATCATACTTCACAGAACAGGAAAGAGCAACAAGTAACACTTGTGTTCTGTCCTGTTATGTAAAGTATGATAGGGTGTGAAATAGAGATTGGCCATTCCGAATGTAGCCTGGCCGTATTTTGCACGACACCCAGTGGTACACAAAGCTCCAAAGTGTGTTAAAAAACCTGAAAAAGAGAGGAGGAAAAAACCTTCCTCAACAAGGGAAAAAAACACCCACCAAGATCAAATTGCGCCGTATTGAAGAAAAAAAAAGACAGAAACACCCACTAAGAATCAATTGTGCCATAGTGCGCAGGTTTTACCATATATTTCACAGAAAACTTTAAATAAACATAAAATGTTTAAAATTAATTTAAACACCACACTGTGAATAACAATAAACTACATGTCAATCATTTCACACTGAGAAATTCAATAGGCTACTTAAGAGAACTTACTGTTTTCACACTGAGAATAAAAATAAACTAAAATAACTACATGAATTATCCAATAAAGACTACAAAGATTAAATCGGAAATTAAGAAAGCAAACACTATTTACGGACCATTAAAAACTATACTCTAAAAAATTAAAATTAACTGTGATAGAGGAGACATCAAGACTTCACTATATTCCCTGCTGCTTACAATGCAGCCTTAACATTCTAGAAAGAACGCAATGCAGCCTTAACATTCAAGACAGCGATAAGTAATAAAGAGAGTTCAAACCCGTTTGGTAATGAAAATCACAAGGTAATGACGTTAATTTACAAAGGACCCTTAATACATCCTCAATAAAATTAAATTAAGCGATAATAGCGGAGAAGTCCAAGACTTCATTGCTTAGCTACTTTTTAATTGCTGAACGTTGCAGTCTTAGCGTTCAAAGCAAAGCGCGAGGTGGTAAAGAAATATTAAATGACAAAATGTGAACCGTAAACAAATATTGAATCACAAAACGTGAACCGTAAACTAATACTAAATGATAAAATGTAAACACTTCACTATGCAATTCAGAAAGGTTGTTAAATGACAAAATGTAGAAAGATTGTTAAATGACAGAATGTAGAAAGACTGTTAAATGACAAACTGTATTAAACAATGCAGCTATCAACTTGCTATCAATTTCAGACCAGGTAATTACTAAGTTCAAACACTTTAAATCACAAATCTAAAACTAAGATTTAATCAGGAAGAAAAAAAAACCCGAAGAAATTCTTGAGTATTTAATTGTTCACTTGTGCCTTTGGTAACTTAAGAAAACGTTAAGATACGATAATTGAAGAAGCTTTAGGAAAGGAGTGTCTGACACCAGGTCTAAACTCTTAGAAATAGGAAGCTAGGAGATCTGAGTAAGATTGACGACCAGCAATTTATTTCAATTCTCACCTACTTATATAATAAATGCTTTTCGCTGACAATTCCAATATCTTTAAGGAAGGAGATAATTTTTAAAAAGTATCAAATTGTTTAGCTCCATGTAAAAAGTTTGCAGAAATAAAAGACAGGGAATTTATTTTTTTCCTTGAGCTTTCCTAATGCTGAATTTCTTTGAATATTTGCCATAAGAGAATACTTTGACGATTCCCGTATGGACAAAGATGAGTATGTTACCGATTACGAGATAGAACATTTGATTTAATGACAAATCATACTGTCTTTTAATTAATAAATACGGTCTTGTAAATTTCGTTTACTCTGAAATGACAAATCATTGCGCATACCTCCATAAGAAGGTTTTACGTACATACACCTACCTGATACGGTGTTGCTCCAATTTTCACCATAATAGCAGACAGACAAAGACAGACATTTCCTGGTACGTAGCGTCTCAAAAAAGCCCACGTAAATGCATCCAAGTTATTAACACCGCCTCTCCATGCATGTATAAATGCAACTTGGTGAGCTTGTTCCATCTCTTCGTGTCGTTTGTGCCACAAACGAACCGCAACATCTGCGTGACAAAGTTCAAACTGTGATTCTTCCGATCAGATGACATGTTTCAAGTCGCTCACATTTTACATGCGGTAGGTCTTCCCAAATTTCAGTCTTCTCATTCGGTTCTATGCAGCCATCAGTGGGAAAAATGCGAATTCGACTGTCACAAGCAGCTTAGTTCTATGATACCAGGAACAGTCATTGTGCCTAAGCTTTTGTACGCGCTCTCATTCAATTTCATCGTTGTGTGCTCCGTTGTAGTTGTGTGATTACTTGTAAAGATGTGCGACACTCTGTTCCTCATTCGAGATTCAAATGTAACGTTATGACCACTTTTCTCACGTTGTTTGGAAGTGTTGTTCCATTTCCCATATTTTTGAAGAACATGTTCGACTCTCTAGCGTGGAAATCACAAAGGTTCGGCATTTACGGGGATTGCATAACCGGCTTTCCTCGCAGTTACTATCTGTCCGCGATCAGCCCCTCTTACGTTTTTCTTTTTAATCATGACTACTTTTCCTTACCTGGTCACCAACGCGTTTAAACATGCTCTATTCACAAGCTTTGCCGACTTCAGTG
Source organism: Macrothele yani (assembly GCA_039090855.1). Classification (NCBI taxonomy): domain Eukaryota; kingdom Metazoa; phylum Arthropoda; class Arachnida; order Araneae; family Macrothelidae; genus Macrothele; species Macrothele yani. The sequence continues at coordinate 125,017,171 of CM077034.1, forward strand.
TCCCAAATGTATGGATGCGATACTTCTTCTTGGTGTATTCTTATTAATCTGTATATATTAATTTAGGAATTCGACGCGGTTCGATCAGTAATATAACAACATATTTTTGTCTTTGGTTTCAAAAGGGTAAACACTTTCCCGTTCAAGACAATTTCTGACCACCGTATTCGCAACCTCGCACAATCAGCAGCTGATATATTCTAGACAATATTTTTTTATATCCGTATTTTCATAATCTGTGTCTGTGATATTAGGCAGGTGAATATATTCGTAAAGAAAGCTACAAAAAGCAATATACGGGGGTATTCAAAACTCTTGGGCCAAACTTTACGGGGTGATAGAACACACCTAAACCAGCAGTTTTCGTCACACAATGCAGGGTCGTAACTCAAATGGTGAAGTACTAGGGGTTAGCACTTACTGTGTCTTGAAACGCTGAAAAACAAGAATGATAGACGAGGTATGAAAACATTGAAGAAATGACAGAACAGATGTGATTGAGTAAATTACAGAACATAATTTTATTGACAGCAATTACACAATTTTATGGAAAGACTTACAGCAACTGCTCAAAAGAGCGACCGCCAACAATAAAGCTGGCTTCATACCTTCGACGTAGTGATCGCCGTACATTGGCGAAAACACCAGGCATTTCACGCACAGCGGAAGCGGCAACAGGAATTCGGGCAACAAAGTCCTTAGCGGAATCGATGGGGCTATCGTAGATGATGCTTTTCATTTGACTCCATAGGAAAAAGTCCAGACATGAGAGATCGAACGGTCGTGCCGAAAAGAGCTGGAAACACAACAACCAATCCATCGTCATGGGAATTTAGCATCAAAGGCGTTTCGCACATTCACGCTGAAATGGGGTGGCGCTCCTTCGTGTTGGAACATCATACGTGTTTTAATGTTTGCTAGAACAGGGTTTAGTAATTCTGGCAACCGGTCATGTAAAAATACGAGTTACGTTATATCTTACAGTTGGCCTGGCAGAAGATATGGGCCAATCAAATTGTCATGGACGATTCCAGCCTATACATGTATTGATAATCACCGCTGGTACGAATGTGGACATGTGGCGTGCTTATTACCGGTTGCCAGCACATCAAAATTGTGGGTATTAAAGATTTCCTGAGGTGTAAAGGTGCATTCGACAGTGAATTATACGTGCAGAAAACTCCGGCAGCGCTGCAGTTTGCTGAAGGAGCCACTGTGCAAACTCGACACAAGGCCGATAATCTACAAGTGTCAAGGCTTGCACCCGCTGTGCATGGTAGGGGTGCAAGCGTTCGTCTTGTAGTACTCGCCACACCGTCGACTGAGGCACACATACGGCATGGGAAAGTGCTCGCGTGCTATATTCGTAACGATATCCTACCATGCACAGAATTTCCTCTGTAACATGTGGCATCCGCAAGCTCCTTACATGCCCTGTGTTCTGTAAGCTGCTCACAAAGGAGCCCGTGTCACACAGATACTGGCGCAATCGCATAAAGGTTTGCGATTTGACACGCGTCTTTTCGGAAAGCGCTCCCGGCAGTCTTTGGAGTTCCCTTGCGTACCCGTCCGCAGCTCCATACATGAAATGCATGTCCGCTTTCTCCTGATTCGTGAAACAATCCATCCCTTGTGAAATCCACGATAGAAACAACGACTAATGCGAAAACCCGTGCTTACATGGGTTTACTGGACAGCATCCTGTAGCGCTTCACCGTTTGAGTTACGACCTTTCATTGTATAACGAAAAGTGCTTGTTTAGGTGTGTTCTATCACCCCGTAAAGTTTGGCTCAAGAGTTTTGAATCACGAAAGGGTTATGTAGTATGAATGGATCCTCTTCTGTAAAATAAAATGTAATAAAACAATAAAAACTAATGAGATTTTTTTACTTTGTAATCGATTAAAGACTTTTGGGATGTAACATTTTTTTCTGGCATCAAACTAAGAGTGATAATAGGCATACGAACTCAGACGCTTTAGTGTGGCGTCTGTAAGGATATCCCAGGTCAATTCCCTAAGTCAGCATGACGCGATTCATCTTTCAAAGGATAGGAAAATATAATAGGAAAATCCATACCTTCTTTTCTTGCAGTTTATAGTTACCAAAATTGTGATTTTCAGTTTTTCTTACACGCATGAAATAAAAAGGGTAAGAAAAACGAAGAATTTTCTCTAGCGTTCACATAAAGTATGATAAGAAAGAAAATAAATATATTCACCCATCCAACTAACATGTATCACACAATAAAGCGGAGAGTAATTATGAGTCATCATAAATCTTTAATTCATTATGGTAAAAGAAAACAACTGTGCAAGAAGCATGTAGCTTTTATTTCATAAATATATATGCAGTATATATACAGAACATTAAATCCGATTTACTTGGTTTATGATCTGATGTGACATGCAGATGATTATTTTTCAAAATTTAGTTGCTAATGGACCACCTTAAGCTCACCTTTACTAATCGCGGATCAACTGAGGTGTGTGTATGGTTACATTCTTCGTAGAGAAATTGAAAAATATGCAGTCTGACACTAAAATTGTTAACTCTGATTAATAATATTTTGCCACCGACCACCATCATCGGCCGGTGAGTGAATACCCTTCTCTCCCCAAGGGAAGACAAAACCAAAGTAAGCGACGATTTATGTGATATGTGATTTATAGGCGGAATTATAAATATGAAGTCAGGCAGATGATTTACCCCATCCCCTTTGAAATGTAATTTTTAATTATTTTAGTTACTTTTGCTAAGTTTTAATTCTTTTTCAGCAAATTTTCCGCAGTTTTGTTTCTTAAAAACAAATGCGAGCACCCAACAGGGCCAGAAAGTAGATGTCATTGGTCACCGGACTTTGGCACAAATCATCAACATTTATGACTGAGTGCTTAAATAAATACGAATCGTTAGCCAAAACCTGAAACAAACATATTTTTAGAGTACATAAAATAAAGAGACCGTTTGAGTTCTGAATTAATTTCATCAATTGTTTAAAAAAAAGAAATTTCTCTTAATTAGATAAATCGCAATATTCCTCAGCGTGACTGTCGCCATAGGAGGCTGTATTATTTCGCTCAATGATACTAGGATATTATAAGATAATGATATTTTAAGGAAAACTGAAAGCCACAATTTTGTTAATCTATAAACGGCAAGCGAAAAAGATATGGATTTCTATACTTCTCCACACCCTCCCCCAAAACGCGAAAAAATAAATTTTATAACAGGTAATTAATATTCATGGAAAATTGCATAAACGGCAATTAAAAATCGTGCCCCCTTCCAAACAAGTCTAAAATCTAGCTACCTCCATGTGCCACAGAAAATCCTTCTCCGCACAATTAAAATGACATCGTATACAAAATGTTAAATGGATAATTACACTTTGATTTATCCCTTTTGATGTTAATAACTTTTAAAAGTCCACGTATAAAGGTTCAGTAATTATGAACAACAATAACAATCGTAGCATCAAAGAGCCAGATAATTCAGCTTACAATCTTTTACCAAGCTGTCAATCACCGACTGGGTGACCGACAGATTTAGTCTTTCAGTAGCTGCCACATCGATTTCTTTTCTTGCTCTTAATTTCAACTGAATTGGAAGATCCAAATTAGCAGTTGTAAGATAAACGTCTATTTTCATCAGATATTTAATGGCTCTATCTGATCGCTTTCGATATTCATGTCGAGCACGTACCCAAGCATTAAGGAGGGATTTCTTACTAAAGATAAATTGAAGCTCTTCGTTAGATGCGGAGTAGGCCAGCATACCTCACTCAAAAGTACAGTGAGTAAGGATGTATTCTCGAACCAATGCGTCACAGTTGATAAAACTAGTTGTATCACGTGACTGCGGAAGCGAAGGAAAAAATGTATGGTGTTGTGACACACCTCATCGCCGAAAAGGAAAAAAATTAAGGAGACAATTTCAAGCCGAAAGATAACATGCACACCATGCTTGCTGAATTCTGGCCTAAAGGCAGAGCAGTAAATTCATCAACCTGTTGTGAAACCCTGGAGAAACTGCGTGGTGTGATCAATAACAAAAGGCGTGGTTAACTTGCTGTATTGACTTCACGTTTCTGAACCGACTAAAGCACTCGTGACTTTCCTTTTGCTTAAAACAAAAACAAATTGATTCCCAACTCTTCAAGGGAGACCTCGAATCAAATGAGCACAAACTGTTTTTGAATCTGAAGAAGTTCCTTTCTGATCGGTGCCTCTTGGACAATAATGAAATCAAAAGTATAGTACAGAAATTCCTGTATTCACAGTCGGGTTCGTTCTACGACAAGGGGTTCCATAAACTGGTGCCCTGTTACATAAATGTCTCAATAATTGCAGAAACTTCGAATAAAAGTATTTAAGCGGCTAATTAGACACCTCTTAGGGAAGCAAACAAAAAATTCTGTGTTTTATATAATGAAGAATTCGCTACGTGTTCATCAGGTACTCCAGAAGCAAAAGCACATTGGATGTGAATCAGAAATAAAATGCTTAGGTCTAGTCCCCAGTTGAAAAAAAAAATCTGGAGGAATAGGTATTGTTTCCTCAAAACGCACGGACCACTAATTTGAATGTTATTGTGAAAGAGGAAGAAAACACATTTGTTTCATTTTTAAAGACTGTTGGTGTGTGAAAGTGCTCGCTATATTAAAGTAATATGCGCCTAAATGAAATTTGCCCCTTTACATCAACATATTTTGCAGCGCTTTTCCCGATACTTCCATTATGGGATTTACTATTCAAGAAGAAATGAAATAAATAGAATTTGATGAATAATTTCTTTTGAAAAGTGGGAAACTCTGATCTTTGCCTGCATAATTCCAGTGCTTTATCAAAGGTCGACTGCATTTGGAATTTATCTCTCTTGCAAGCATTTACAAATTGGGATTTATTTATTCTGCATTTGGAATTTATCTCTCTTGCAAGCATTTACAATCTGGGATTTATTTATTCACAGTAAATAAATCCCAGAGACGCAACACTGAAAGTGGTCAAACAAGGAACAAAAGCTATCGAGCAACTTTCAAGAGGTTAACTCTAACTTTTCGCATGGAAAGCAGCAAATATGTCGCTGAAAAAAGTATCTTTAAACTAAAAAGGTATCCTTAAACACGTGCATATCATACCTTTACGAGGAATCGAATCCTCTTCCAACGAACCATTTGATATTTTTATGTAGTCTAAAATGGATTGAAAAGGATAATTAAATATAACTTATTATTTCAATTATATACCGCAAACATCCTCATAGACATCATAAAATTGTTGCAGCGATGCAAGCTCCTGGCCTTGCACGTAGAAATGCTTTACTTTCTGTGTGAAAGAGATGTACTTATTCAGTTAAAAGGAGGTATTGGCTGAAGGGTGCTTTATAGCAATCTAATACAATTATAACTTGCCGAATTTTGCTTGGGCTAGAAGCCAGCCTAACAATTTGGGGTTGGCTACTAGATTTCAAGACTCGACCTGGCGCACACAGAAAAATCTCAAATTGAAGAATGAAAATTTAATATGGTGCGTATGTTATAAATCATCAAAACAACGACATTTCCCTTTTGATATGAAGTTTTTCCAGACGTCAAAACAAGAACTGAAACGATCTTATATTTATACAATAAAATTTGATTTCACCTACCGCCATACAAACCTAAAACATTATTACAAAAAGCATTTCTGCATCTTTTCTTTTGAAAGTCGATGTACGCATTCACTTGTCAGGAGACTTCGACGGATCATATTCCACTAATGATGGACCATTCTTTCGAATGCTTATCAAATATTTTAAGCTTTCTTTTTGCATTGACGACCTGAATTTGAGATAGATTCATCATGCTAAAACCTGGTTCGCAATACAAAGCTGAGACAGGCAGCAAACACACTATGGTCAAAAACTTTCCGAATATTGGAAACAACCCACTAAAGGAAAATGGAACGCACATCCTTTCAAATCAGTATATTCGAAATTGGACGTACAATTACTTATTAGCTGTCGCAAGATGCAACAGTTCAGATAGGTTTTTCGATTGTATTTCACACTACGGCCCGCTCTCTACGATTTACGAATCAGGGCTGTCGTGCTGCCATCTATCCGCATCTCGGAAATATACTGCGGGTCAGTTGCAGGAATCGTTTTTCGTGATTAGTTTTGGTTGGCCCTTGAAATAACAGTTTGGAATACTAATTTTGTCCCTATTCCAAAACATTTATTAAGACAGAAAGTTTTGCTCCCCCATGAATTGGAAAATGCCTGATCAGCCAGAATAAATCAATTGATTATATAAATTTAATGTCGATTTATTTCATGTCAGGGATAAATTGTTTGCTGATGCGAATCGACATATGAAAGCAGTGTTCTGAGGAAAGAAGACAATTTCGTCGGTATAAATATTTTAGAATATGGTATGCCAAATGAATTTTGGCTCCCCTCTATTAGTTTGCGCTTGAAATGATGCAAATCAGTTATTTGCAGTACTGGTACCAATATCTAACTCTCTCGGTGAACTTGGGAACATCATTCTGATACTAGTCTACGATTCCCTCACCGTAGGATAATCCCTTAGCAAAACAATAGACTGGAGTTATTATGATATCAAAAGGGATATGAGCATCATGGAACTAAGTTATAGGAAAACGGGGATATATCTTGTCCTTCCTTGAAATGCGCTTGTTCCGACACCTAACGTATCCAAAACAATGATGATATCCAGTCTGAAAATGTTTCGGTGACGCGTTCAAGATCTTGAAGTTGGATGCAACAATTGGCGTTCATATCTCGAAGTAAACGTTGCCTTTTCCCTACGAATTTCATTGAAACATTGTTTTCAATTCCACTGTGGATATTACAACACAGTAAAATGCGTTCGAAACAAAAAAAATAAATAATAATTTACTGGGTCCCGCTAATAAACACACGTTCTAGAAACACACTGTAACTAACAGCTACTGAGCGTGCCAACATGCTGAATTGAAATCAACGGAAGACAAAATGTGCTGCCATCTATTGTTTATTAGTAATCACCATAAATTACAATTATTCGAGAAGAGTGGCGCACGGTGGAAAGTGAAACTACGGAACCTTTATGTATTTCAGACTGCTTGTTATGTAGGGATTATTTGCGAGTTGAATATTGGACATGTATCCTGATTCAGTGACCTAATGTGTGAGTCACTGAATATGTTCTGGTACACGATCAGGGATAAAAGTTTGGGAGAAGCCCCATGTACCAGTAATAATAGTAATAATAATCTTGACAAGGACGATCATGTTTAGAACATAAGGAAGAGGTGAAACATATCAATGCACCATACGCAATTAGTGGAGATTCCTGCAGCTGTGCGCATTTGAAAATGGGCGATGAGTTTAGGTAACTGAGTGAAATTCAAGTTCGATTTATTCGCAGTTTTGATTCACGATCATATAAAAGCTATCATGTAGACAACAACGGCTCAGAGCCAATATGGAGCAGTATAGCAGCTAAGTAAGTAGGTGAATTATGAGAGTAGGCTACAATCACTCAATCTTGAAATTTTATATTATGCGTGCACGATTACGAGAGTAAGTTTCTTATTTTCTGTAAATTAAGAGAACTGCTTGCATACCTTCTTTTATACATCCTGCAGGATGATAAATACCCAGCCAGACTCACGCGTAGGAATGAATTTTCAAAGAGAAATGAAGGTGAATCATCTACACTGTGTAATGTTTAGCATTTGAAAATGTTTAGGGAAGTGTTAGCGAAATTATGTAAACAGAGCATTCGGGATGTTCACATTTGTTCACTATTTTGTGTGATACTATCATTTGCTGGCTCTGAAGGCAGTACCTGTTTAACCGATACACATCATTGTGATAATCTATTGTGTTAACAGTCAGTTCTCCTACAAGAAGAGGACACATGAATTCACACAATGCCAACCATAAAAGTCACTTCTCCACTTCAATGGCAGAACGGATGATTAGGGATGATCATACTTGTTGAATATTTTGTGTGATAGTATCATTTGTTGGCTCTCAAGACAGTACCTGTTCAACTGATACACTTCAGTGTGATTATCTATTGTGCTAACTGTCAGTTCCAATAGAAGATGAAGGCACATGAATTCACCCAGTTCCAACCATAAAAGCCACTTCTCCAATTCAATAGCAGAACGGATGAATATACCTTTGCGTTTCACTCTTTCCCTACCCCCTTAAAAAAAGGAGAAAATCTCTTACTCTCCCCAAAATCATTGCGGAGAGCATTTCTAAACAAATTTTGAATAAAACGCAAAGTAGAGGTAGAGGTACTATCGATGGCGCTATTGATAGTATCAATAGTTTTGTCCAATTCCCTACAGCGATAGGGCATCGATAGCTGTTCTGTACTATCGGTAGTTTTACGTGGTTGGCATTGACGATTGGAACGCTTATTTTTACCTCATTTAACTGATGTCCAAAAGTTCGAGCCCAGACATATTGATACATGATGACAACGTGAAGCTAAAGTTAACTGTAACCGAAAAAGTGAACAGTGAGGGTATGTGGTTTTTGCACTCTGTTATTTTTTAGGCTCAGCTAAACTCAAAGAGAAAGAGTTCCTTTCAGTCACATAAAGACAAAATTAAAAGATTTGTTCTCGTTGTTTTTACTGTAAGTTTAAATGTGTGTCAGGTGCTTAAAGGGTTAACATTTACAAGTAATGAATTCTGCAACGCAAACACTTGCAATTAAGCATAGCTTTAGTATAATGCGTTTAGTAGGAGTTCAGTGAAGTGCGAAGCACTTGAGCAGATCTAGTATTCACTGTAGTATAACCCAAAGTAGGATTAGATGATTACTATGAATACATGGATGAATTCCACCATAAAATGACAGACATTAAAAACACGGGAAACCTTTGAGTGCTATCTATGTTTGTGAGGCGCGGCAGCCTAGTGAGGGATATTGCATGACTCAATGGTCACTACTAAAAATCCTTTACATCAACACACTATATTATCAAAAGTATTCGGGCACTGCCATATATTTGAATGGGTACAAAGAACGGTTGCGCGGGAACGTGTTTTGTGAGTATGGAGATATATATATAAAGGTGAGTTGTTCTGTCATGTTGTCAGTAACATTGCATAGGAAATGCCGCATGGACCTGAAATTTCAGAGAATAGCATGTGCTGATCATAAAATGTCATTCGTGTAATGTTTCCATTATGTTGTGTTATTAGTAACTTTGAAAATGACATGCCGCGTCGACTTGAACTATTAGAGATCAGTGTGTGCTGATCATAGGATATCATTCGTTTAACGTTTCATTACGGAGCATTGCATCTAAATTAAAAATACCGAAATCGACTGTAAGTGATGTCGCTAAGAAATGGAAGTTTCAAATGCAGCACAAAAAATAAAATAAAATAAAATAAAATAAAATAAAATAAAATAAAAGAGTAAGACGGTACCAACTGACGGAAAGTTCCAGTAGCGTCATGGTAAGGAATGTAAAGAAATCCAATTCTTCCTCTGCCGTTTCCTTTGCTGCTGAAGTAGGAAATGTTTGTAATAGCCCGGTTCGTACCGTAACTCTCTGCAGAGTTGCACAGTGTGGCTTTGTATAGTAGAGCAACAGCACACAAGCCACAATTACTATCGTGAAACCGAAGCTCCGTTTGTTGTTGTATGTCTCCCATCGTTCTTGGACTGTGGAAGACTGGAAAACAGTTCTTTGGATCCATGAGTCACGTTTTCTACTCTTCGAATTTGATCGGCGTGTTTGAATTTCGCGACAACTCGCTGAACGTATTTCATCGGACTGTGTTCTTCTAAATTTAATCTCTGTCAAGGCTCTACCATGGCATGGATTTGTGTTTCGTGGATGGGACTCGGCCCATTGGTTACTATGCCATAATCATAAACTCTGAGTAATACCTCGGCGTTCTGGATAATTGTGCCCTACGAAATATGTAGCAGTATTATGGACGGCATGCTACATTGAACGGCATGTGCAAGACTGGATTCTTGGAAATGAGGTGGAATTGTTGGACTGGCCGGTTCAGAGTCCTGACCTTAATCCCGTAGAACACCTTTGAAATGAACTGGAGCCCCGGATCAGAAATCGACAACAATTACAGTTTTTGCTCTCCACCATTGGAGCATATTATCAAGACGAATAGGCAGCAATTCCTGTCTGGATTTACCGGATTTTTGGTTAATGCTAGGCTTCGACTGGTTGCCACTATCGGGCAAACAAAAAGTGGGCCGTCTATTTGTTAATTTTAATAAGAAGGCAATTTGTCCGACAACATTCTGGTGTCCCCTGAATTACAGTGTATAAGTAATTTGTGGGACCACCAATAATTTTCCAGAGGAAATGTTAGCATGAGAAACGTAGAACTGGGTTATTTTGGGAAATTTTCAAGCGCCGGTTAATCCTCCCGGGCTCTAACAGCCTCCAATGCATAATTGGCAACATGGCGATCACCAGTTTAAGTGGATTTTAGGTATAGAGTACAAATAAACACATTCAGATTGATAACGAACAGAAGGGGAGTCCACAGAATTTAACAGTTGGCGATGAGGTTTCTTCAGTGGAAAACCATGGTCTTGAACCGTTTTTGTATCTGAGTCAATAACTGTCATTTTAATATGTTTTCTTAGTAATGTTTAACATTTTTCTTCATCAGAGTTAGTGTGAATCAGTATCGTCGGCTGCATTTTCGAAAATCCGCTATAGGTTTATACAAATGCTAATGTCGAGGAATCGTAATGTTGCTATACATTTTATTCTAGATCAAACATATCGAATAAAAATTCATTTCAATGTGATTAAACTATGCCTACTCTTATGTCACAGTGTTTGCAATTGCACACAAAAACATGTCAATGTCTCCGCAGTGTACCCTCTCGTGAATGCATGTAGTTTTCACGCAAAATGCATTACTGGGATAAAAGAAATAACTACCAGATAAAGAGGAGACTTAATTCCCGAATATTATGTGAAACACCGTTTATAAATTAATACATCTGTTTGAAAGAAAGGTCATACCATTGTTTTTAACTTGCTACTGTTACATATCTGCGAAATTGGGAGGAATGCATTCCTCTACAATATTGTGTGACAACGGCGGCTGAACAACGAAATTTCAGTTAAAAGATTAAAATATATAATTCGTTTTCTCAATGAAAAACTGAAAACTTTGCTTTAGGTAAAAACAAAAAGGAAATTTTGAACACGTGTATGATAAAATTAAAGGATTATTAATAAACATTATATATATGATTGCTATTAACAAACTAAAAAAGGATCAGAATGAAATTTATAGTTTCAGAAAAATCTTCTGCAATGCAATTTAAAGTATCTCATATATTCGATTTTACGTAATTAAACAACAAGGGTAGGGTAAAGTAATGTAAAGTATAATTAACATTTAAATAATGGGGGAGATTCTTATCACGAATTTACCCAATGAACAAACACACGGAATGATTATACGAGAGAGGTGAATCTGTGTGCTCGTCATATTTATCGTGAACATTATGTTAAATGTGTGAATTCTTAACTTTGTCATAAAACGCATTGCAGTCATATCACCTGCTGTTCAGCCAAACAAGAAAGATGACACTAAATTTTGGGTAGTAATGAGCACGTCTGTTGAAAGCTGAAAATACGCGCTCTGTATTGATCGCGTCCCTTAAAAGAACATTTAGGAAAGTTATTTCTATCCCTGTTCCGAAATATTTATTCTGAGAGAAAAACAATTACCTCATAAAGGGTAACCTGTTTGTCTGGCAGAATAAAGTATAGAGATTATCTCCCAGGAAAGATTTGTCTCATTATGCCAGTCAACTCTCCAAAACAGGGTTCTGAGAAAGAAAATGCAGTCGGAAAAAAATTCAGCATGTTGTCTGCAGAAGGCTTATTTATTTTTCCATGTAATAGTTTACATTTGAGTGAACGCCTATTGCTCTCCACATCATGAACATATTAAGAGGAATACGAGGATTATGTAACATTGTCCCAAGTGCCTATCCAAACGCTCCTTCATCCCCCTGAATTGTCAAGAAAACTGAGACAAATCTAATCAAAGTGTCATTGAGCGACTGTCAGAAAATCTTGTCTTCGCAAGCAATCGTTGCCTTTCCCACGACGTAACGGGCGTATGCTCTCTTTTACCAATTTCTTCAAAGTACGTATTTAAATTCAAATGTTACAGGAAAATTATGCCTTTAAACTCAGTAAAAAAATTAGAAAGAATTTACGTGCTGCCGCTATAAAGTACTCGAACTGCAAAAAAAAAAAAAAGGAGATAAGAGGTATTAGTGTTACCTTTGCTAAAGATTATTTTAACCCTCTCGGCACCAAGGACATTTTCCTGTTTTACTTTGACTTCGGCTGTGTGTTCTGCGAACAACCGTTTCATCAGCGGCCACGTCTTCCTACTAATTTTACCTGATTGGCGGCTGCATGTTTTTACCTCCTCCTTCGAAAGAGTGGAGCAAACTGACATTGATTTACAACCACGATAAGAGTGACAATAGAATTAGTCTAATGGTTTCCTCCCCTGAAAATGGAAGGCAGTGGTTACGCAGACAACAAAGGGAATCGTACAAAAAATATGTTTTTCTATGTTTTCAACGTTTTACGTAGAATGCTAGTTTCGTAGCGATTATAATTGCTTCCTTCATATTAAAAACAATGGTAACACAAACTTTAGCTACCAATCAAAAACTAAGCTTTTATTTTTATTTACTATGAATTACTGTAACCATGATTTCTGGTGAAATATTTTTTTGTGGTTTATCGACTTTAGTTTTCTAAGCCCTTTTGTAACAAATAAATTGAAACAACAAACAAACAAAAAAACATATATCGTTCGCAATGGTTCAGCGTGCAGTTCTTTTGGCGGACATGAATTTATTGTCACCCTTAAATAATGTGAAAAAAACTAGCCTCACACCCTTCAGACAGAAAGATGATATTATAGCGATCCTATGAAAGAAATCGTGGTGTTGGAGGATTGAAATTTCATAATCCTTTGAACTGAATGGTTTCAATGTCCTTTGCGCGATGTTCTCACCATTGCAATGCGTGTTATACACACAACAGTCATCAGCGATTGAAATAAATCCTGAGTATTCTGAACGTTTGCACTTTAAAAAAATTGAAAATTTATGAGCAGTCAATGAATGAAAAAAACAAAAAAAATGTGTAGATCTGAGAAACAAGAACTAAATTGAATCAAAAGGTTAGAACACAAATGAACAAGATTAGTTATTCATTGAAATACGTTATCACAACTTGTCCTTTCACACAGCTGAGTAAATGTTTATCATATTTGCAGTGGAATGTGTCAATTATGTGTAGAATTGGCCACAAAAATGTTAAGTGGTCGTATAAAAATTGCCTTTTTGACCGCTGCGTGGCCACGACCCCATAAGTTGGTTATCTGAGTCATATAAAGTTTCCGCAATTTCGTCTTTTCTCAATTGCGATAATTAGTGTATTTATTTATAAAAAAATGTTTATAATCTACAACTAAGCAAAAGATTTCAGGGTTTTCTAACTACAAGTCGGCAAATTGTCTGAGCGCATGTGCTGACTCAGAAAACCTGTCGGAGGTGGGGGTGATATCAAAAGTGTAAATTATAAAGAATTTCTGGTCTGATCGGGAGATTTTCAGTGTTTACAAGCTTTAACTGGACACATTATCTGAAGGAATGTGCCTACTCAGAATACCTGTCAAAGGAGTGAGGGGGGAGGTTATAACAGTAATGTAACATATAAACAATTTCTCGTCCGATCGTGAGATTTTCAGCATTTACAAGCTACAAATCAACGCATTATATGAGGGCATGTGCCTACTCAGGAAACGTGTCTGGGGGTGGGGGTAATACCAAAAGTGTAAAATATGAGGAATTTCTGATCCGATCAGGAGACTTTCAGCATTTACACGCTTCAACTCAACAAATTATCTGAGAACATGAGTCTACTCAGGAAACCTGTCAGGGAGGGAGGGAGGGGGGGGGGGTTAAAGCAAAAATTGCAAAATATAAAGCATTTATGGTCCGATCGGAAGATTTTAAGCATATACAACTACAACTCAACACATTATCTGAGGGCATGTGCTAACGCATTTTACAATTTTGTATTACTCTCCCCCTCGCCCCGCCAGTTTTTCTGCGGAGGCACATGCCATCAGACAATGTGTCGCGTTGTAACTTCTAAATGCTGAAAATCTCCCGATTGGACCAAAAATTCTTTATAGATTACACTTTTGGTGACGGGTATAACGAAGTAAATTTCTCCGTCATTTTTGTCCACGCCTGACTCGAACCCGGGTGCCCCTCCTTCCGGAATAAGTCGCTCTACCAATTGAGCTACGCGGACGTTCATATCGCTGCTATCTGCCTTTATGCCGTGTGTATCCAACGGGGAATGCACATCATATCTCCCCTCCCCCGAAAGAGGGCCGGGTCCATGGATCATGGGTCAGCTGTGCCCATGAATCGCTGCAGGAAGCCATCTGCTGTAGAACGTTCACTTAAGAACTCCCAGTCGATCTGGTGTGTGGAATGCAATGTCACACACATTTATTTTTCGAACGGCTGGATAAGGGATTCTCTTATTTTTTCTCGTGGTGTGGTAAGAACATCACACCATGGCGAGATCTTGAACGGCCGGGTCATCCGGGAAGTTCGGGTGCCATTATAACGAAAAAATTTCTCCGTCAGTTTTGTCCACGTCGGAACTGGAACCGGGTCCCCTCATTCCGGAATAAGTCGCTCTACCAATTGAGCTACGCGGACGTTCGTATCGCTGCTATCTGCCTTTATGTCGTGTGCGTCTTGCGGGGCGGGCACGTCACACGGTTTTCTTGAGGCAGCAGACGCCCTCATGTAATTTGTTGATTTGTAGGTTGTAAATGCTGCAAATCTGGCGATCGGACAAAAATTCTTTATATTTTACACTTTTGAATTCCCCCCACCTCCGCCCGCCCGTGACAGACTTTCTGTGTTAGCACATGTCCGCATAGAGTTTCTTAAGATGAAGTTTGTGAACTCTCCAAATCTTTCAGTCAGAAATCTTAACAATTTACACTTTTGGTGGTACCTCCCCCCCCCTTCCGCCGAACGACTGGTTTCCTGAAGCAGCAAATGCCGTCAGATAATTTGTTAAGTTGTAGCTTATAAACGCTGAAAATCCCCCGATCGGACCAGAATTTTTTTATATTTCATATTTTAGGTTTTACGCACTCCTCTTCCCCGACAAGTTTTCTGTGTTTACACATACTCGCAGAGAATGTGTTTAGCTGTAGTTTATAGAATAATATCGTAAATAAGAAAGTACGAAATTACGAAAATTTTATACGTGTCAGATAACCAACACGGGTGACGTAGCCAAGGAGCAGTTCAGAACGCAATTTTTATACGGTCATTTAAAATTTTTGTGGCCAGTTCTTTGCTTTCTCTTTGGCCCGAAAATTATGGAAATGTCTAAATCTCTAACTGAAAAAGAAATATTAAAAAAAATATGTTATGAACAATAGTTGCACAAGTAGTGGGGAATGCAGCCACATGAAATTTGTTTATGCAGAACAATTTTATGGCACTGAAATTTCAATCTGTCCAGATCTCTACGTGTGGCCAGTTTTCCGTGTGGCCAGTTCTCCGGTCGGCACTTCTCCGTATCCGGTGTAAATTGTGTGAAACAGTGTTTCTCATCGAATGATGATTTTTTCCCCTTAAATTCTAAAATTTACAGCTTCCCTACAAAACGGCGGAACAAATCGGGTGGTAATCGGAAAAGTTCCCCCTCAGAAAAACTCCCTCACATTAGGAATGGTCCCCCACATTGGAAAACTCTCCCACAGGAAAAGTACCCCACCTTTTTGAGTCAGGGACCATGCACATATTGCATTTGATCCAAAATATCGAACGTGTGGTAGATTTCCGGTGTCATCATTTCCATTTCCATGCTGTTTAAAACAAGATGAAGCCGAACAACGTGCACAAATATGTAGGGGGAAATTCCTGGGTCTGCATTTCAAACATTTTTCGCTGTTTATGGGGTGTTTGTTCACCGAATTTTCCCCACCTCATCCAGCTACTTGGAAGACAGTTTTTTACGGTGAACACCCATTCCCCTAATCCTTTTCCCCTAATTCCCGTTTTCCCTAAACACGTTTACCCCAATCGCCTTTCCCCGATATCGCTTTTACCCGAATTCCCATTTCTCCTGATTTCGTTTGCCCTAGCCTCGTTTCCCCTAATTCACGTTTGCCCTAAACACCTTTACCCCTATTGCATTTCCCCGAAATCGCTTTTACCCGAATTCCCATTCCCCTAATTTCGTTTGCCCTAATATCGTTTCGCCTAAATCTCGTTTCCTCTAATTCACGTTTGTCCTAAACACGTTTACCCCAATCGCACTTCCCCGAATTCGCTTTTACCCGAAATCACATTTCCCCTAATTTCGTTTCCCGTAAATCTTGTTTTCCCTAATTCAAATTTACCCTAAACACATTTGTCTGTATCAAAGCTCCCCTTAAAAAGGTTTCCTGCATCAAAGTTCTCTTTAAAAACGAGATTTAGGGGAAACGAGATTAGGGCAAACGAAATAGGGGAAATGGGAGTTCGGGTAAAAGCGATTTCGGGGAAACGCAATTGGGGTAAACGTGATTAGGGTAAACGAGAATAAGGGGAATCGCGATTTAGGGGATACGCGCTGTCCACGGTAGGTGGTAATGCCTTCCATGATGTATTCTCGGCACACACGTGACACCGTGATTCGAGGAATGTTGAATGTTCGCATAACTTCGGAAATTGAATGTCGCATCCGTCTGGCTCCAACTAACGTGCCTCGTTCGAATTCCGGTAATTCACGAGAACTTGACATAATACTACTTGTGGTTGTTCAGCCTGACTCACGAGAATACACCTCGCAAAAGATAAAAATCGTGGCTTGCGCCGAAACATTTATACGACGGCAGCGCCCGTTAAAAATTTGCATACTGCTATTTCGTAACTTTTGGCACTTCAGTGTACGCTGTACACACTACTGTTTGTTGAAAATGCAACACCCGGAAATATGTATGCCATCGGACTGAAACTCTAAAGATGGGTAGGTCACGGAAGGACGTGCAAATTATTACATCAGCACACATAAAAAGATATTTGACATCAAATTCTTGGTTGTTGCTCCTGAGGAGGTAAAAAGGCAGAACGCACCGAGCATGTTGCTATAGTCGATCAGACTAAAACTGCAAGGATGAGTAGGTCACGTGAGGAGGTGCAAAATATTACATCAGGCCACATGCACAACATTCGTGACTGCCACTTCCTCGTAGCTGCGCCTCAGGAGGCCCTATGCAAAAGATTCGGGACTGCCTCTTCCTCGTAGCTGCGCCTCAGGAGGCCACATGCTAAAGATTCGGGACTGCCACTTCCTCATAGCTGCACCTCAGGAGGTGTAACGGGGGAACGCAGCGGGTGAGTTGCCATAGTCGATACGCGGGAATCCTGGTAGTAAGAAAGTAGTAGTAAATAAGTATAGCCCGCCGTATCAGAAATGAAAGGCATTTGAGCGATGTTGATATGTCTGACTGCGGAAATAGGGTTTTACTTACGCAAAATTACCACGTGTGTTCATCGAAACGCGAGCAGAGCGATGTTATATCGAGTCAGTTAGAAGGAAAAGGCTGGCACATCGACGCAATTGGTTTTGAGTCCAACAATGACCCAATGCGCGGAAAGAACATTATATCCACGGTATAGCGTTGACGGACCTGTCACGCAAGTCCAGGGTTAGCTGAACAGTGATGATCTGCATTAATAGGAGCGTACATCCCGTTATCGGGAAACAAAGGGTATTGTAGGGCCTAACTAATATTACGTCATATCAGGCATAAGGAGGAAAATTTGAGCCACTTCATAATTATTGAATGCATCTTCGATCGCTAAGGACAGGGTCTGCTACAATTGGACTAGTAATACAAAAAACAAGGCTACAATCCCCATCCTGCGTCTCTCGGCTAAACAGTGTTCGCCGAAATGCACACTTTAGGATGACACTGTCGTATATTTAATGAACATATACTAGTCTTAAGACGTAATACATTCCGATATATCTGTCTGATAGTCCAACAAATACAACATGCGATAGATAACACTGATATAAGCATTAGCAGATATCGGAACATACGATTTAATGCTTTAGGATGATTCGACTATCTCGCACTGAAAGAGATAGGCATCTTTACCTAACATAATTTGAACACGCCCTTTTGTTTAATGGAAAGTGGGGTTTGGAGCTAAATAGAAAACAAGTGGCGTTGTTAACTTTTATGAAGGTCATCCACAAATTATTCTGCACACCTACATTTTATACATGCAGAAAGTGATTTTCTTGTGCAGCTCGACTTCTCAATTTTTTTTTCAGAATTTGATCTTCAAAATTCGACCCAAGAAGCAGTACACATGGTATTTTATCGAAATTGTGCTTAAACGTTTTCAATAAATACAATTCCTAAAGTTTTCAGTTTTACGTTAAAGTAAATAATTTATATTACGATGTGTTAAAAGTTGAACGTAGGTTATTCGACTTTTTTCTCCATTATACAGCTAGCCTTTCCCAAGCCATAAATTTTTACTGGAAATGAAATTCGCGATTTTATGATTTATAGGTGTGCACCTGACCATGTCAGGTTAAACCACATGGTTTAAAAACAAATTCGTTTAGTTTTAATACTGGAGATATATATTGCTGACAGGAATTTATATCTGGCAATGGGTTACCATCGTGCACATATTTGTGCTATTAAACTTTATAACAACCACTTACATATTTTAAAAATTCGTGTGTAACGAACGGAGTTTTGCGTTTTTAAGGCGATTTGTGTTTCCTGGAATTCTCCGTTGTGACATGATTTCCAAAGTTTTCAGTATTCTATCCTTAAAAAAAACTGATTTCATATAACTTGATTAATATTAACCACTAAGGTAGTTTTCCTTGAAAGACTTTATTTTTACATGTTTAGTAGGTCTTTAGTTGGTCCTACGGTTTTAATATTAATTATTCCTACTGTCCAGTCTTGTAGTTCAACGTGATCAAAACTTTGGGATGGTCAGTTTACTGGTACTACATCTTCTCATTTAACATTACTGATTACCCAAAATCCGTTGCAAAGGTTAGTAAATAAACAAGATCTTGCACAACATGGTGCCCGTATTGTTTTCTCCCGTAACCATTTTCATAATTTTTTGGGACAATCCAGGCAAAAATCATTATTTCATCCTTGCTTACCTCTATTGATTCCTATCAACTTCTTCTGTAATAAGAATTTCAGAATTCCCTTTACATTTTTTTCCGTTTTTAAACTAACATATACGAAATACAAGCGCATATCATGTTATGACGCTGCATTATTTGTCTTTGTAATATTTAAAATATATGCAAAATAAAAAAAGTAAATGCCGAGTGTTTCTACGAAATAGCGAGGTGATGAATCCCTCTTGCACACTTAAGACAAGAAGGTATTCATTCAGTGCTGTGATTTGGGGATGTTTTGCTTCTGTTGGAGTAGGCAGAATACTTGTGTGTGATAGCACTGTTAATTAACAGGTGTACAAGAGTATTCTCTAGAACAAGATAGTGCTTCCAGGATGTGCTTTGTTCCAGGGTGAGCCATACACCATCCAGGACGATTCAGCCCCATTCCAGTGTGCAAAAATCATTAAAGCTTATCTGACGTCTTTAGGCCATGTTGTGCCACTTCATTAGTCTGGTAATTCGCCAGACTTGAAACCGATTGAGAATTTGTGGAGCATTTTAAAAAGGAAAGTGCACGAAAGTCACCCTAAAATTAAAGTGGAACTGATTAACCCAATTACTGACGCTTGGTACAACTGTATTTCACCCGATATGTTGCGTACGTTGCTTGACTCCACGCCCAACAGGTGTGCAGGCGTTTTTAAATCAAAAGGTCACCCAACGAAATATTAGGTACGTAATTGTATTTTAACATGTTACTTTACCATGATTTCTGCTTCGAAGCACTTTTGTTTAAAACTTGAGTTCTGTTAAACATATTCCCAATATATTTACATATGTATATATTAATTCCAAACTATTTTTATGATTTGAAGGCGCAGCAGAGTATTATATTGGTTCAATATTATGAGTACCGCACCAAACTTATGTTATGCGAAATATAATAACAAAGCCGATGCTATTTGCAAATTTCCGATATTTCTCCGTTAAAATGCATAACGGGTAAATGCGTTTTCAGAATGTTGCAGGCTACCTAGGGTTATCACATCTGCTCAAGGCTGTTCTATAAGTTAATATGTGAGGTCCCGAATGTCACCCCCAAAGAACATCAGAGCAAAAAAGTGATGGATAGGTGTATAATAGACAACAGTCCAATCTCGGCTAATCATCAGTTGATATAATTATCATGAGAGTGAGTGTTTTTCATATTATTTTTTATTAATGTTTATTTTTGCTATCAGATTGGATATATTAAATTTGGGTTTCCAAAAATTGTCTTAAAAAAATTGTAAAAAAAAAAAAAAATATTTGATTCTTTATTTTTGCCTGGTACAATCAGTGCTCTTGTAATATACGAGCGTTCTGGCTGAGTTAGTTGGTTATCTATCTTTATATTCCTTTTCGTTCAATGTTTTCTTTTTTTTTATAAGAAAGTTCTACTTATTCGTCTAAACCCTACTGTCCTGTTTTACTACTTGTGTCTTTCTTCCATAGTTCCAGTGAAAACTTGGTTCGATTGGACATGATATGTTTTCAATTACTTTAATGTGCAGGCCTATACAGTTGGAATTATTCTGCGAGCAATAGAGATGATCTAGCATGTTGGACGTCTGTTACGCCATCCATCGTCCATTATGGATATTTGAAGCTGCGAATATTGCTGGCCAAAGAGGATAATTTTTCATATTCGTTTTCTTCATATTGAAATACTACTTGCGCACTTACAAAACGGTGAAATAGAATTGAAACAAAATTTTTGTGCAAACAGTAGTATTCAGTGAGTTCATTTACAGTACATAATGCACTTCATTCGTAACAAATTAAAACATTTCTTCCAATCGCGTAAACTGCAAAATCTGGCTCTTGGATATCTTTAAATATCCCAAAGGATTTTTACATTTATACATTACGGTTCACAGGATTTACTTTTTATTTATTTAAGATTTATTTCTGTAAAATTAATATCATGGTTTTTAAGTCATGCATCGAAAATTGTAACGTGGGAAAACGATTATTCGTTTTAAAGACATGATTATGTTTAAACCAATAATTTCTTTACATTATTCCCGTCTCTATTTAAAATTGAGACAAATATTTTCGACACGAAAAATTTTTCAAAAAGTAGCAAGTTGGGAACATGCTGCCCTTTGTCGAATGCAAAACATTCGACAAAAATTGATATTGTGTGTTAAATAAAATTCAAGTTCTGAAAAGAAATCACTGGCAAAGCAAAAAAAAAAAAAAAAAAATATGAGGAGTCCAGCATTTGCCTGCACGGGTTTATTGAACATGATTTGTTTTCAATTACTTTAATCCACTAATTTTTGGTTCTCTTTTTCCAGTTCTGTTTATGTACGGGGATATGAGAACTTCTCGAAACAGTATTCATACATTTTGTGGGGAGAAACCAGCTCTGACGTATCTGAACACTAACAGATTACTTTCTTAACTCAAATGCATGGCAAAAAGAGAATAAAACAGATTTGTAAGTAAATGACAACAATACGGAAATTTTCAAATATTTATAAACTATTTTTCCAAAAGAAAAACTGGAAGTAATTAAAATTTCAACCGGTTTTTTTAAATACTAAATACTGTTTATTTTGGGAAATACATTATCAACTGATTTCTTATTGTAAAATACGAAAAACACATTAACAGCATAAACATTTTTAGAAGTATGTCATTTGATTATTACTATAATACTAATACCAAGAGCTATTCAGGAAATTATTTACCTTGATGAAAAATGTTCGACTTGTTACAACCCTATGTTTTTAATTGGCAGTGTGTTTTTTCATTTTCTTGAACCTTACTGTACTTCAAGGAATAAAGATCAGATGACATTCACAGTCTCTTTTCAGTATCTCGAATGATATTTAATTTCAAATGCAAGTTATACGACATATACATCTAAAATCTAAGACGGTCAGTTATTGCGAGAACTGGTTTACGAAAAGGTAAAACGTGTTTATTTCCACCTATTGGAAAATGGTTTCACCTTCAGCTCGTGTCTTTCCTATCGAAAATGGCTATCGCTATCAAAAATCTTCTTTTTGCTATCGAAAATCATAACGTAACTGAACTATTCCAGTTGATACCTATAAAGCTGGTTTGCTAGGTTTCATCGAAGTGTGGTGTTGGCCACATTTTGTGAAATGATGCGTGATGTTTGTGCCTGATTGCGCCATATTCGGTGTGTTTTAACTGAAAATCTTCTTCATGGAGACAATGCTTCCTTCTTTGAGTCCTCAAGCTGCGAATAAATACATGGATGTAGTAAAATACATCAGCTGCATTTCTGTCTACGATTTTTTCCACAGAAGCTAATATTTTTCGTTATAACCCACTTATGGTGTATTAGTAATCGTCATATTTTTCTGTCACACTGAGTGACCGATGTTTCAGGGAACCATATTAGTTTTGAGTTCCTTGAATGTGAGATCATGCAACTCGAAATGTTACGGTTACTCGGGTGCGTCACGTGACTGCTCAGCTGAAGAGGGTACTTTCGGCGAAAGCCAAGTGACATATATGTGTTTGTGAAATCAGTAGGGTCAAATGGTTTTAGTCGAAAGAGTAGGACAAGCGTTTCATAAAACAAAGAATAGCACGATTTCCTTGATTCAAACTTTGTTTTTTTCCTTCCGTTGCTTTATAAAAAAAGAGAACAAAACATTACAAACAGGAACGTGTGGAGAACTTAGACTTCGCACAGCCTAAATTCAATTTGAATAGGATGTTTTAATCTTTGAAGTAAAAGTGATATCTTATATTATTTTGCTCTCAAATTTATTCTTCAGAAAACTTACAAAGAAACATCCTGAATGGGTCCAATTTTTTGTCAGTAAGGATACTAGACAGATGGCACATACTTCTAGAATAGGATGTGCTAGAAACAGAAACAAAAATAATCTAACAATTCCACAGGGAGATTCTTCCTTCTAATACCTCTACTTATTTTTTCATGTAAAACAAATATGAATTTGTTTGATCCATAACTGCTGTGGGAAAATACCGATCTTATCTTATAGCAGATAAATTTTATTTTAATTGTACGTTTTTCAATAACATTAGGTGTACGCACAATTTTCAAGAGTTTTATGGTCAAACAGATATCGGACATGCATACCTTAGGCTGGACACGAAATATTGCATCGAAAGAAAATAATGGTTCGATGAGGACGATATATTCGAAATAAGCCGCGTTCCTTCTAAATTCATATGCAGACCAATTTCCTGGGCCACAGCAACGACATGGGATCGTGATGTAACAAATATAGTTCCGACATCCATGTTCCGAAAATAGTCGTTTAAGTTGACGTTTCTCCTTTAAAAGCAATAACTGACGACTGTGGAGTTTAGAAATCTCGGTAAGACATTTCAGCATAAGAAAATACTTCAACAGACCTCGCATATCACACCAAATGCAGAGAAATTCTTTTCAGGTGAAGATGGGTTTTGCTGTTGAACTCGTCGACTGGCCATGGGTCAACCATGAGCATTTGCATTAAGGGGTGACACAGTAAAACACTTTTGATCGCCCGTAATGACTGATGTTCCTCAAAAAGGCGATTTCCTGAAGTCTGGCGAGCAACAAAATGCACACGTTCTAAATGTTTTTTTGCCAGATGAGTTTCGTGTATGGCAAACTTTTCACTTTTGAATTGTCCTTGAAAAGAAATGGCCATCCTTTTGCTGATGATTATAAACCAGTAATTTTTTAATGTGTTTTCCTCTTCCTTAAAAAGGGAGACTAATGTATTTATTTTAAGCAATATTTGGGGCATACTTTCAATATGTAGTGGAACCTCATCTATACGTATTTTTAAAGCATCGCCTTCAAAAACTTGTAAAATTTAGGAATGTTAAATACTATTGAAAAATTTGAAAGGCCTTAAAAAGAGAAAAAAAGGTTTGGGGGAGAGTTGTAATTTTAAACTGAGCTAATTTATAATGTAGGACTACCACACATACAGTAGATGCACAAAGTACTATCTTAAGCCTGTTTCTGTCCTGAAATTTCTGGGGAACAGGTTTTCCTAATTGTATTAAAAAACCTAGGTTAATAAATGACTACTTGCAATTCTTCGTAAATTTTGATATATAAAAAGCTTTTGCTTTAAAAAACTGGGTAATCTGACTGAATACGCTTTTGGTTTATATTCAATACTTTTATTACACGTTCTTTATATAATCATTGCTGTTCACAATGCAGTTTGTACGTAGATGATTTATCATTAGTGCGGAGTAAAATATTTCTTAAAATTCCTTGTTTGAATTTTTTTAAATTTACTCTGAAATCAGAACTATTTACGTTAGTCAGTCCACAACCAAATAATTTCACACAGACTGATACAGCTGATTTGTAACTATGAAAACATAATCTTTTTTCTTTCCAACGAAAAGGTGTTATCATGTTTAACGTTCCACAACTTTGTTAGATGAAATTGCATTGCTCAAAATTACGATCTGTTTAATAAACACATAATCATAAATACATCTGACTGATGAAGTGCTTTCCTTGTCGAGGAAATATTTTTAAATTTTTACAATTCTGGAAAAACACAGCTGAACGGATGGAATATATTCGACCATTTATAGTGTCTACTGTTTTTAAAGGTGATCAAATTACAGCTGATTTTTTTTAGAAAACCCCGTACACGTTAAGTACGTGCCATATGTTTAAATCTCATCGTCTGTGATTAGTAAAGCGTTAGTGTTCGATACAGTGATATGTTCCAACAGGACATATCACTGTAACGAACACAAACCCTTGAAATAGCATGTATTATGCTCTAAGTGAGAGCCAATATTTCCAAACCAATCTTGTACAAAACTCGAAAGAAAACATATTTTTTTTTATTTTTTAAAGAAGTTGGCCGTGATCCCGGATTTTATATCTAAGCTTGGAGTAGCAGTTCGAATGGCAGATTAATGCCTTTTATCAAATGTACAAAAGGCAATTAAAGACATGAGATTTCATGTGTTTGCCGATCCTACTTAACAATGCAAAACAAATCACACTTCCAGATAACAACCCATCCTGAATTCTGATATGCCAGTAAATAACTAAGTTGCAGCGCTAACAGTAAAGCGAAGACAAAATATTTGAAAATAAACAAAAAGTGTGGAAGTTAGTTTAATAGATAAAATTGATTTTGTGAACACGGAGCTAATAACTTTAAAATCTTAAGACTGTGTTTGCTGATCTACATATGATGTCCACAATTTATATGGAAATCATGGTTTTTCGTAAAACTAAGACATGCATTTGGAGAATTTTAGCGCCCAAAAATGTAGAATTTTGTTCAGTGCTGGTGCATATTGGCTTTGTTCCATTTTCGAACACATAAGTAAATTTACAGCAGTAATAAGGACGCCATGAAAATATTTTTCATGGGTATCAGTGAAGCGACAATCTTCCTCTATGTGGCGCAGTGGTGCGAGTACTGGCCGAAAAGTAATCGTCCAAGATATGTCAAGATTCGAAAGCCGCAGATCATTATCTTGTATTTTTCTTGAGGCTTCGAGTCTGGCCCTTTCCTTGAATCAGTGACAATAAATTGAGAACGAGAGATAAGTTATTGCACATCGAGTTATTTAAGGTATTCGTAGATAAAAAAAGGGCAGATTTTGTATGCAAGGAAGCAAACCAGGGCATACCAGATTTCTCCATTTTACGACAACGTGAGTTACTCTACGCAGCTAAAAACACGCACTTGTGTAAACTTTAGAAACATTGATTTCTTGCCGGGGAGAAAGTCAGGACCGTAAGAAATAGCTACAGCCCATGCCTCGTAGTTGTTCGAATCGTTCCTACACTCAGGAATTCGCTGAAACTCTCACCTAGATCTCTGTGACCCTCGACGGAAATGGAGGACCCGACATTCATTCAGAACAACGCCATTCGAGTGTTTTGTGAGACCCAATGTGAAAAAGAACATTATTTCTTTTTTTTTATTCTGTTTAGTATGCTATTTGGCTGGAAAAGACAAGCAGATGGCTGAAAAATTACCTTAGTCTTTCATGTTAGATTCAAAAGTTCTACCAAAAAGCACTTCTATGCTTTGATTCGGGCTTAATCGAGATGGAAAGAAACCACTTATTTTTTCAGCCTCGAGCATACTTTCTAAAATCAACATATCGCTGCCGCAGAAGACTTATTGTTTCGCAGCCAGAGACTGACTTTTGTTGATTGGAGGTTTAACGACCACTGTGAGCAACTCAATGGGCTGTAAGCTGTCGTCCGTCCCTAATTTAAATCCACTGGTTCCAGGAAAAGGAGACAGCCAGAACCGTAAAATAAACACAAAATCCATGCCTCACGGGATTCAAACCCTTGCCCCTTCCGGAAGAATAATCAGAAGCCATCCCCTAGACCACTGCGCCACCTGAGCTGCCTGATTAGACACTTAGTATGCAGCATTTTGTTAAACATGCAGCTGCGTCCGTCAAAATATTTTTCTTGGCACGCAGTATACAATTTGCGTTTTTGGAAAACTATCTAGATCTCAAGAATGAACGAAAAGCAGAAAAAAGTATTACATCATTCTGGTTTCAGCACATAAAATTATAGGTCTGAAGGCAGTGCATCCTCAAAAACTGGTAAACTATCTAAACAAGTTATTACAAATGTCAATTTTTAATGTAATAAAACAAGCGTTATTTCGCAGATTTCAATCATATAAATGTGATTGAAGGAAGCAGATTAATACATTAATCTTTATGTATGAATCATAGGAGAAAGTTATTCGTTCTGAATACAGGAATGAATTGTATCTCGCAGAGTGCGTCCGGGAAAATAACAAGTATGTAATGAAACCAGAACGAAATACGGTTTTGAATAAAAAGAGAAACATTGGAAGGAAATTATATTAGTTTAATAAGTAAAATATACAGGAAGGTTACAGAAACAATAATACAGTTGCATGACACAGGCTGTTTTCAAAATACAGAATATTTACACAAACAAAACCACTAACTTTACAACTATTTAAGACTATATTTTTAGAAACTTTTAAACTGGGAAGAAGAATTATTACATGGAAGGTACCTAAATCACTTAAGATATACTGATGACATAGCTAGTAATAACTAAGAACTAGAAACAATGAAATGCAAAACATAGAAGGAAAACAAAACGAAATATAAGATGAATACATTTATTTAGGTCAAGTAATAAGTTTTAAAGAAAGACAAAGAATTGAAATCAATAGAAAAATTATTATCCAAGGTAATACAACCTTTTGGGGATTTAAAGACTATTTAACCGGCGATCTTTCTTTAAGTTTCAAAAGAAAAATCTTGAAAGCATATATTGTCTCTGTTATACTACTGGAATGTCACAACACGAACAATGTGAAAAAGTAAGATTATCGCTAAGAAAGTTAGAGAAGAATGTCGGAAATAACAAGAAGAGACAGAGTTGGAAATGAATTTATTAGAGAAAGAACACGAACAATATAGATTAAAAAATAAGAAAAGCATCAAAGCGGAGATAGGCTGGACATATTGGAAGACTGAAAGATGGACATGATTAATAACAGAATGGAAAGAGAAGAAGGAGGCGCCAGCAAATAAGATGGACAGATGATCTTTAGAAATTTAGAGTTCCAAAATGGTGGACTGAGGCTAGTGATCGAGGAAGTTAAAAAGACTGGGCTGGGCCTATATCCAGCAGTGGATTTCAACACGCTAAGAAGAAGAAGAATGAAACCAGAATAATGAAACTTTCTTCAAGATCGCACTTTCTTTTCTTTTAATTCATGATAATTTTTTATTCAATATCGTTCCCACACCAGTATCAACACGCTTCGTTACTACTCTGTCTGGCCACAAAATTGCCTTCAGGAATATTAATTGTGTCCCTACACCGAATGTATTTTTCTCACGGAAAAGTTTTGCTTCCCCATGAATCGAATTCATCTCAACCAGCTGAAAAATACCAGGTTCATTCATTATTCCCTAGTGAATATCTGTCTAATTATGAAAATCGACACCTAACAGCCGTGTTTTTGACTGTCGAACTTGCACTACTCTTATGCTCAACCCGACTACCTCAATCCACTGCAGGAAAAGGTATCTTAACTAACTTGACATGTTAATTAATTACAATATCGAAAGCCCTTAAATACTTTATTACACAATTTCAATTTGTCAAAATATTTAATTTCCAAAAAATATAAGCTTTTACATGAACTATCACATTTACCTTAAGAAGCTCTATCACTCAAAAGAGGCACGAATGGTCCTTGGCCGGACTTTGTAGCATGAAACAAAATTCAATACTTATCAGCATCCAGAGAATCTGGGCACACATACCATTTCTCTGTATCGATACTCACGCGAAGACAAGTGAAAGCCAACTGTATCATAAAGCGGGTGGCATTGGCAGGAAACAGTCGACCAGGTCAATCCGATACGGGACAGTTATAAGTTCCAGCAGTAGCTCATCACACATCACGTTCTCTGAATGGACGCTCACCGGCAGTCAGATTAACATCTACTGCAACATTAAACGGATTATATGGTCAGGAAGCCGTCTACCCAGACAGTCCAATACGAGACAGTTAGTAGCAACAGCAAAGACTCGGCACACATCTCACTCCACTGCAAGAACGCTCATCGGCAGGTAGCACATTCAATGATCATCTTCAGCATCACTGTGTCGTTATCAGCTCTTTCAGATACATGGATCCAAAAGTGTCGGTAAATCACCAAACGAAAGGAAAGAACGGACGAGCAGACCAGCAACTAGTGACACAAACATGCAACAAAACAAAAAGCAGCAACAGCCATAGTAACTTGTCTTTTTTGAATCTTACTCGGCAACAAAGAACCAATGTACTCGCATACCAAAACATGCAAATGCACACGGAGACAAGAGCCCTGGGACACGCATTCCAAAGACATGTAGATGCACACAAAACAGAAGAAATGAACTGAAGAAGAACTCCAGGAAAATGTCCCGAGGCATTTAGATTTTATCAAATAGCTTTCCCTAATTACCCGTAACGTGACATGTTCCAAGATAAAACAACAATATCTCAGAATGTGATGTGCCAAATGAAATATTTGATTATCCTGTCAAAAAAATATAAGCTTTTAAATTACGTTTGAGTGAATAATAATTGTTATCCAACATCGTAACGGAACTACGTCCAAAGTGTACGAAAACACAGATCGTTCTTCTATGAAATTTGCTTCTTTGGGAATCAGAGTTGTCAAAAACAAATGTATATATCCATTCAGGCAGTTATTCGGTGACATTCGGGTCATCTTGACGTTCCACGTAATGCAGGCCGTTCGCACAAGGAAATTCTATTATATTCGTTTTTAGAAATTTCGTCAAAAGACTCCTGCAATTCCTGATCTTAAAAGCGAAAGAATACCTGCAAACCTCAGTAAAAAAAGGAGCCCAAAGGAATTACGGGCGCCCGCTAGAAAACTCGAGCATTATAAACAAGCGGGAGTTAGCACTTGGGGTGAACGCCAACGTGCACTACATTTCGGGTGATCTTTATTAACCATGTCGCGCCGACAGAAACCACGAGCGGCTCAGGTTTAGAATTACTGTACAAATTCTTAAGTTGGGTTAAATTTGAATATTATGTATAAATTATGACACTTTACGTAAAAAAGACACAGCAGAAGACTAGAGGACACATCTACTAGTGTGATGCAAGTTTCTACAAATAGATTCGTTATATACATACTGTGGTACAAGTACTACTGAAGTATCTCTGGTAGAAATCGCAGTCTGGTTTGTATAGAGTCAAACATAAAAATTCTCCCAACTTATCAATCGCATCGTTGAGTGGAACTCTGGAAAAAGCTGTGCAGATAGTTCTATGTTGCATTTCTTTCTTGATCCGCAACAAGTGAAATAATTGCCTTTTTAGTTATGTTTAAGTACAATCATATTCTGAAGAAAAAAAGGATGTCCCAGGAATAAACTTCTGTCTTCAGTTATATCGCAATGTCCCTCTTCGGATAAGGGGTCTTCAAAACGAATGCAGTTATGAGAATACACAATTTCTTTTTAACCATTTGCAAACATCACGTGTACGCTTACTGACGCTCAGCAGCTTTAATTTTCCTACTCCTGAATTAGAAAAAGGAAATTTTGTAAATAGCCATTGATAAATTTTTTGAAGCCATGAGAGAATACTTCATTGTTTGACTTGACGATTTCTGACAAACCGAGGTGATATTGTGCTTGCACTTTTTAATATTGAATTAGAAGAAATAGATGTAAAAATTTACCTCAATATTAGGAACCTAATATTTATGCTCCCTCCTTCTCCTTGGCTTGACGAGCCTAATCAAAGGCTAACTGTAAAGTGAGAAGCATCATGAAATCAAATTGATTTCCTAATATTTTACTATAAAAAATTTTCTTTACTGATAAAATACTGAAAGCTTTAATATTTCCTGTATCGAAATTAGTGAGCATTAGAAAATTAGAAAATCCGAAAAACATGATTCCAAACCGTTTATTACTGAACACTATATGAATGAGAAACTGGTGCCTGAAATTTTCCAATCGGAAAAACAATATTACCTAAAATTTAAAAGAAACAAAACGAAAGCAGATTGCAGCATAAGAAAAATACTGCTGAGTCATCATACAAGACCAGAAGGTCAGAGGAAATCTGTGGAAAACAGATACATTCGACGCATAAGAACAAAATAATATCGAGCAACCCCACCAAGACCGAGAGCGTTTTCACAGTATCTTAACTATTCTGTATTATGTAGTCATCATGTGCAAACGACTATGAACACAAAGGACAACACGTTGTACTGTGGCAACACGTGGTCCTGTGTGTTGTTTGTTAAATTTATAAAAGGGGGATTTTTGTTGCGAAAGCAAAAATCCCCCTCTGAAATACATCTGTAGCAATTTTGGCAAAACGAAAAAATAATTCTACTCGAAACTACAGCCAGAGAATAGACATAAATGAAAATGTGTATCCGGTAAATGGCGGAATTTTGCATTACTTCGTGTCTCATAAATAAGTGTGACGGTAGTGTGATACAATACTGTATCTAGTTACAATCACGTACATTCAATCACTCTATTGAATCACACACCTGACTGACGTATTATAATTCATTTTCATTTCTTAAAAATTACACATGTGAGGACGATTCCAGCAGCTCATGTGCTGTTGTTTGCCAGTAAAAATGCATTCTGATGGCTGTCTGATACTCACCAGCAAATGTTACTCTCAATTTATGACACAGGGTGATATTTTCAAAAATCGTGAGAAAAGTGCCTTATAAACGTCAGTGTTATGTAACATTCATGTGTTTTTTTTATAGCAGCAAGTATATATCTATTAAATAAAAGAGGTTTTACTGAAGGTACAACAGTATTGCTGTTGAAGGAACTGTCACCAGCTTATGTGAACCAAAATGGAAGCAATGGAATCATGATGAAAAAACTTAACATTATTACTTATCAAATTCTTTAAAAATATTGAAACAAAATATCGTTGTGCAACAGGAACTTAAGTAGAATTCACGACCAACATCTGTTTGAACGATTTCGACGCTGTGCTGTGTGCCTATTTCGCTATGTGTTGTTACATGCTGTCGAAAAAATAAATTCTGATTCCAAGATATCCGAAGAAACGTGACTGTGACGATTCCTGCATACTATGATTACGTGTAGGACAGATATTTATTTATTGGTAAAAGGCATAAATAATTTGTTGAATAAAATCGATCAATAGTCGATATATTTTTTATCGACAAAGGGCATTGGTGCCTTAGTATGCATTATTCCCCAAGAAATATTTTACCGTCCACGTTATAAATAATTTAAACATGCTACGCAGCGGAGCATATATCTTAGTATCTAGGACGCATATTTTACTGATTTGTAATTTTGTTTTCCCATTTCTTCATCAAAAGTTCTGATTATCGGAATTTTTTCATATCAAAATGTTACAGATGTAGAAACTCATAAGAAATGTTATAATCCACACTGTTGGGAAAATGTTTCATTTCAAACTCTGTGGCTAATGCTTCTTTATAAGGAAGCCAATAAAAAATTGAATTTTAAAACAACTGTACGTAAGTTTCCGTTGGAACCACAGTATTTTTAAGAGATTAATGCATTTATTAAATCACGTCAAAATTTGCAAGTACATTTAAATTATGTAGTTGCGAAGTGATGACAAAAAATACTTCAAACGGTCATTTTTAAAACGCATATGGAACATACAATATTAATTAAACACTAATATGTTCCATAGATATCCATCAGAATTAATTCAACAGGATTCATTTACAATAAGAACCAATAATTCCTGCAAAGCCATATATTCATAAGCTATCTTCAAGTGTAGGTCTTGAACCTTTATTGATTTTGGTCTGTACATCATCGGAGCCGGAGGCGCCGATAGCGTGGGAGCCCAGTGTATCAAGAAATATTAAGGTTTTGCAATAGGTGTCATGCAACAATTGAAGACTGAATTATAGTGAAAGTTTAAAAATGAAGTTTAAAAAAAAAACATTTATGTCACCAATTTTAGCATTTTTTAAAGATAAAATAGAAATTTCTCGCTGTCAGACGTATAACAGTAGCACCCCGTTAACTATGCAAAAATGTTCTTAACGTGTATTACATATGCGCATAATACATATCTGCTCCGCGGAAGAAGAATCCGTTTTGCTAAGAACTCAAGTCACGATTGAAAGGCACGTGCGTATCTTCAGCGCCCATTAAGTTCTTAGAAAGTCGTACCCAATGTTCGAAATTGAGGTAGAAAAAGCTAAATTTTCACCAGTCTCTTCTGTCATCTGCAAAAAGTGGATTGAAAGAGGACGTGTGCAGGTCATGAGTTCCTAGATCACTTGGGCAGCACTCTGTATAGGGAATGGGATTGTAAAGCGTGTGCAGGTACACATCTAAGTGGAATTGCATTTCTTTGAACATAAACTGGCGGAAAGTTAAAGAAGAACTCATAGAAGGAATGGCGGGGGAAAGTCATATTATTATTATAATACATTATTTGTTAAGAGCAGCAGAAACTTTGATTTAAGTTGGTCTGATTGGATGATGAAATGACGTAACTGCGGACGACAGCATGAAAATGTACGCAGTGAGTATTTAAGGACTAAAGGCGTGAAAAACGAAGTCATTCGTCTGATAACGTGTTGTTCAGTACTCGTTGAAGCTGCTAACTTTCCTAGACGACGCATGCGCGCAACATTTATTCAGTCATCGGAGTTCGAGCGAAGTCGTATAGTGGGTCTGCGGGAAGGAATTTGGTCCTTCCGTCGAAATGCGGACCGAGTGGGTCGAGATGTATCGGTCGTAGTAAGGAAGGTGGCCTCGGAAGTCAGATGAACATTTCCACACTCGCCGACGTGGTTCCGAGCAGTGAGATTAACGCACGAGAGATATGCGTATTAGAAGGCTAGCGTTGGAAGAGCGGGCGGCTGCTGCGTCACAAATTGATCCTCTGTCATATTAAGGGTGTCTACCAAAACTATACGGAATCATTTGTTGGATGCAGGAGTAAGGAACCCCAGTGCCGCTGTCACGGTCACTACTGACTCCTGGTCGCCATAAGGCACGTTCGTGAAGGTGTCCAGAACGAGTTCATTGAGTGGACGAATGACGGTCTGTGGTTTTAAAGATGAAAGCCGATTCTGATTGGGAGCGACTGACGTCATATACCCTTTCGAAAGCCACAAGAAGAGCCGCTTCAGTCTTCGTGCATCCGCGAACGACACACCGACCCCACGCAGGATATTAAGGTGTTGAGATCGATTAGTTATCCCTATCGTACGAGTCTGGTGTTTGTACGGGGGTACACTGAATAGCAGTACTTACGTTAGTGACATCGTACAGCCGGTCGTCCTCCATTTATGAGTGCGATCCCACATCCGATATTCCAGGCGGATAATACCCGCCTACCCTCCGTCCTAACAACTTAACGTGCTCTTCAGGCTGTGTATCAACTCCCTTGACCAGCACGGTCTCCAGACTTGTTTCCAATCGAGCATGGCTGTAACTGGATCGGACAAAAACTGTTCCGCGGACTCCGGCAGGCAGCGTTCATTTCTAAATTACGCGTCCAAGGGGAAAGCGCGTGGAACGATATTCCCATTGCATGATAACCAGCATTTGTGCAACCGATTGCATGACAAATTGGAAGTTTGTATTTCTACTGGGGGAAGTGCAACGCCTTATTATTATGTGCCTGCTGTACACACTGATACGCATTAAATGGTAAAATAAGCGTTGAATCACTTTACAAGTGTGTTCAATTTCCTTTCTTAACAAGTTGTTCCAACGACATAAATCTCATAGACGCTGCTGGAATTTGTAATTTTGCTCCTTTTTCTTTTTCCAACAGTGTATACCACCATATCCCGTGCAGAGGTACGCGTACATACAAAAAAAAGCTTTAAGGTCATGGGACGCAGGGCAGCGCCTAAGCCTCAAATTCAGGACTACAGGTAGCTAAAAGTACATCGAACTACCATTTTGCTTTCAGAAGTCAACAAAAATGTAACGTTACTGATGTCATCGCTCCTTTTATTTCATAGGACAGAAATAAAAGAGACGTTAGGGAATTAATTTTAGGAGTTTTGCTGGCGTTTCTGTAAACAACGGTTTGATTTCATTTACGCTTTCAAGGTTCTGACAAGACATCTGTTCTGCAATACCACCTCTTCAACGTGGGAAAGCATTCATTCGCCCGATTTGCTTAATGTTTACGTAAAGGAATTAAAGCATTAAGAGTTCTGTTTCTGAGAACCTGATCAACTGGCGGATGTAGCAAGACTAACAACAGGTTGTTGCTAACACATAAAAGTTTTGTGACAGGCAAAGAAAGAACAGTGTGTCTTAGGATATATTTTATCATCATTATCATTATCATTGTCAACCTTTATCAATCCACTGCTGGACGAAGGTCACTCCAAGTCTCTTCCACAACGGTCTGTCTTGTGTCAGTGTCCTCCATGTTACTCCCGCATACATTCGAATTTCACCCACCCATTTCCCACGTGGTCTTCTTCTGGGTATTTTCCTGTCCCTTGGAATCCAATCTAAAATTTCGGCTGTTCGTCGATGGTCTGTCCTTTTGGCAGTATGTCCAGCCCATTGCCATTTCAGGGATTTAATTCTGATCATGATGTCTTCCACTCTTGTCATTTTTCGGATCCACGAGTTCCTCTTTTTATCTCTTCGGGTTACACCAAGCATGAGACTCTCCATGCTGCTTCGAATTGTCTGCATCCTTTGTATGTCTATTTTAGTTAAGGCCCATGTCTCTGCACCATACGTAAGCAGTAGAAGGATGCAATGATTAAAAACTTTTCTTTTAAGACATAATGGTATATTGTTCTTGAAAATTATGCTTTTCCTTCCAAAAGCTCTCCAGGCAAGTTTGATTCGCCGATTAATTTCTTCATCAATGTGACCCTCACTTGATATCTGCTGTCCAAGATAGATTTACATATATGTTATCTCCAGCTTTTCCCCATCAATCGAAAAATATTAATTTTTCGTAGAAGCATTGTACATCTCTTTTGTCTTCTGAAAGTTCATTTTTAATCCCACTCCTTTACTCTTGTCAGCAAGTTTCTGGATAATACTCTGCAGCTCTGATGGGGTAGTTGAAAAAATGACTACGTCATCAGCAAAACGAAGGTGATTTAGATAATATTCATTAATCTTCCTCCCTTTGTTTCCCCAGTTCAGTGATTGAAAGACATTTTCCAATGTGGCATTAAAGAGCTTCAGAGATATGGTGTCTTCTTGTCTCACTCCCTTTCCGATCTTTATGTGTATTTTATTTTTAAACAGCCGAATATTTGCACTTGCATTTTCATATATATTAATAATAATATTAATGTATTCATCTCCAATACCGCAGGATTTCAAAGCCATTGTGACTGCTGACGGTTTCATCGAATCAAAGGCTTTTTCATAATCGATAAAAGCCATGCAAAATGGAAGTTCATATTCCCTCGCTCTTTCAATTAGTTCTCTCAGTACGTGGATATGATCTATAGTGATGTAGCCACTCCTGAATCTAGCCTGTTCTCTCGGTTGAGCCAAATCCAGTGTTACCTTCAAGCGGTGTGTAAGAACTTTAGTGAAAATTTTATAAAGCACTGATAGGAGGCTGATAGGTCTGTAGTTCCCGAAATCCTCAATGTCTCCTTTTTTATGTAGAAGGATCATTAAAACATTGTTCCAATCCTCAGGAATCTTCCATTCATTAAGGTATGGAGTGAAAACTTGGGCGAGCATTGTTTCAATGTCTCCATTTGCTTCTTGTATGATTTCTTCAGTAATTACATTTTATCCTGGAGCTTTTTCCTGCTTCATGTTCTCGATTGTATGTGCAACGTCTGCTGGGAGGACTGGAAGAACTCTGGTACTAGTACCTTTCATGATGTCTGGAATACATGCATCATCCCTTTTATATAATGTGGAGTAGAAATCTTTCACATTTATCAAAATGTCATTTCTATTTCTTTTTACAGAACCATCTAATTTTCTCAGTGCCATAATCTGCTTTCTTCCCTTACTGAGATGTTCCTTTGCTATCTTTAGGCTTTGGTTGTTTTCAATTGCTTTCCTCACTTGTTCACAGTTTAATTTCCTTACGTCTTCAGTGATACTTGTTCGTACTGTCTTGCGTGAATCGAATATTCTTTACTGTTAAGGGGCTCGCAGAGCATAGGGATAGAAGTGGGGTGACACATAGCGCATCATCCACTGCAATAAAAACCAAAATATATAGGTTGCCTCTTAAACGGCAAACTCAGGTTTAAGCTTTAGAACACGTGTTAAACTTAGTGTGCTTTAATACAAACCTTTTTGTACCGTAAATATATATCCCATGAGTAATACAGTTAATGCTGGAACGCAGCTAAATTTCTACATCTTGGTATTAATACTATTATCACTGTTACATCCCCACACATCCAGATCACACGTTTGACATACATCTATTACATGTTTTGTAATCCGATATCTAATTGTTCCGTGCCGATGTAATGTTACCCCATGAGGTTACGAATACCCATGGCTTGTCTCCTGGTATTTCATCCTGTGCGAAAGGTTCAAACTGGAAACTCCAGAAAATTACTCTCAGTTTTTGTGCGCTGAGCAAACGATGCGTTGCGAATTCAAATTCGCAAATATCACATGAAGACACTCACATTAAAGTAAATTTATATCTTAAATTATATTTAAATAATATTTTTTTCAAAGAAATTAGTGTAAAATATGTATATAATTCATATTGAAGTTGTCCAGAATTTCTTTCTTGTCTGATAATTTTAATTCCAAAATGACTTTCCATAATGTTAGAGTTTTACACATTTTAATTGATTGTACATGGCAATCTTTAGAACTAATTAAGGGTAATTACATTTTAGGTTTCATCATTTCCTCGTCTCATTTCCCTAATTATCGTTTCTTTCCTCTCCATCTTTTCTTGTTTTAATCATCTCCTTTCTCCCACTGTCAATGGGTTTGTGCCCAAGAGAAATTTTACACGCATTTTTCCGTATCACACGTGGAATTTGTTGCTTCCGGTGGTAACGAAATTACATTACATTGAAACTTGAGGCACTATTACGGTTGCCAGAAAAGTAGAGCGAACTGACAGAGTAGCGTGTAGCAAATTACGACGATTCGTGATGGGCCAGGCGTGAGAATGGGATCAAAGCGCGGATGGCTTATGAAGAACAAAGGGGATGGTGTAACGCAGATACCGGGTCAGGCAACCTGGCCGGATGATCCAGTTCAAGACAAGTATTCAGTTGTAGAGAAACTCGATTTACTTGGGCGTATTTCGCGACTCTCCGATTTAGAAGTAGGTGCTCCAACAACTAGCGAACTCGCGGCCCTACTCTACGGTATCTTGGGAGAGATAACATTTATATGAACTGAATATTTTTTTCGAGCAAGAGTTCAAGAAATCTAAATCGATCTACACAATGGAGTCACATTATTGTGACCACCAGCTGATAATCAGATTAAAGGCCGTGTACAGCGCGGACAGCAGCTGGATCGGCTGGGAGTGACGCAATAATGTCCTGGAAAGTGTCCACATGTATGTGGAAGCATGCCAAATGCGATGTATCTGATAGCTGCTAAAGTGTGCTTGGTGGAGGATCTATAAAGCGAACAACACGATTCAAGTGGCCCAACAGATGTTTATTGTGTTTAAGTCTGGGAAATTAGGGAACAAGGAAAGTACTTGAAGTCTACATCGTGCTCTTCCAACCTCTCTCGGAAATGTCTAGCTGTGTGACATGTCGCATTGTTGGGCTGGAAGATCACATCCGCTCCAGGGAAAACAATCAGCATGTATAGTTGTACGTGGTCTCTTAGAATGGATTCATAATGAATTAGCCCAATAATGCCTTCAACATGTATGAGTGAACACATAGAATGCCACGGAAACATTCCTCCGACTATAACGTCGCCCTCACCAGCTTGTGTTGTGCCAGTAATGGTTCAGTAGCGTCTGTTCTACGATGTTTCGCGCCTTTTAACGAAAGGTCCATATCCGTTCGATGAAGCAGAAAACATGTCTCATCGCAGAAATCAATGATTTGCCAATCAGCTGAGGTCGAATTCCGATACTGCCGTGCAAATGTAAGCATTTTCTGCCGATGCACCTTCGTTATCATAGGTGCAGTGAAATTCCGTCGGCATGTCGTTGTAGACACACTTCCGGTAGCACCCTGATTCATTAGGCCAGTGAGTTGCTCCACTGTAGCGCGTTGATTGGATATCACGCACCTTTGCAGCCGACGTCCATCTCTCACATCAATGGCACGTGGTGCTCCGCAGTTTCCACTTCGCTTATTCCGAATTGTGTCATTTCTCCAATCACGATACATTTTAAAAACAGCATCACGTGAACAGTTCACAAACTGCCTAATCTATTAAAATAAAATCAGAACGTAATAATGCGATTAGATGACTGAAGCACAAGATACAACACAATCTTAGCAATATTTGATCGATACTTACGTATTAACAAATTGGATACTAAATTCGAAATTGCTGATTTTTCTTCTTCGTTTGGTAAGCTTCAGATACTGATTGAATGTTTTGAAAAAATTATAATTTACAAATTTGCCATGACACTATCTTACTGAATGTTCAACCATCAGAAAAAAATTTCAATACGCGTTATGATAAAAGATTGGTTTCTATACGCGTTATGATCAAATATTGGTTTCTATGCGCGTTATGATCAAATATTGGTTTCTATGCGCGTTATGATCAAAGAGTGGTTTCTGTTCGTTTTATGATCAAAAATTGATTTCTGTCCGCGTTATGATGAAGGATTGGTTTCCGTACGCGTTTTGATGAAACATAGGTTTCTATAATCGTTAAGACCAAATATTAGTTGAAGCAGGAAGTGTCATGATCCAATGATATTTGCTGCTTGTAAAGAGGACGAGCAAGAGAGTCCTACGGGTTCCATCTTTAGGGAACCAAAGGATGCTCTGGCTCCATTTCGTTTCAAACCGGTTCTTTCAGAATTAGAAATGCAAAAAAAGTAGAAAAGCGTTTAGGACAACTCGTGTTAATTATGAAAGCCAAAGTGATATCGTTCCATGGGCAAAAGATAATCCACACAAAGCAATATACTTTTCAATTCTTTAATATAATTAATTTTACTATACAAAACTGCAAAAGAATCAGCGTTTCCTGTGTTTTGGTGCGGATTACTGAATATTTGCCATTTTCATAATATTTCGTTCCTTGCATACCGTAAATACGTATACAAATAAAGTATTACTGTATACTAATTCTTTGAGTTCGATGTGCACAATGAATAATATTGTACTGAAATTAACCGTATCTTACAAGGTGATTGTTACAGAACCCTTTGTAGAGACATTTGAAACAGAAGTAAATATTTTCATATACATAGGCATTCTTGCTTTTCTGCACGGTGAAATGTTTAGACGTGCCTTTCGGAAAACCAATGAACTGAAAACTGTGTACACTGTGTTGGAAAAATATATATATTCTACTCATTTTCCTTGCGCATTTTTAAAATGTTTAACTTGCATATCAAACTGATAATCAAATTTAACATCACTGAGGCATCGCAAATTTCTTTATTCAAAAAAAAAAAAAAAGTAACTGCCGCTGTTTTAGAAATTTCGCGACACTCTGGCTTTCCTAGCTCGCAACGCAAATAGTATTAAACACAAAAATATGAAATTTACATCGAAGTGATATCAGGACGCGTTCCGGACATGCTAACAGCAACAGAATCACGAAACTTTGTAGGCATGTAGTGCCATGACCGAATTTTCGCACCTCGTTGCCCTTTTTTTGAATTCCGATTAAGGTTAGGAGAAATTAAATTTATAAATTTCACAAAATTCTCTATTTTGCGTGGGATCCATTTAAAAAAACGGATATATACGAAACTGTAAATCATAACGCATTTCACTTTTTGCAGTATAAACTTACAAATATCGTCCATTTTTCACAAAAAAAAATTAAGAAAAAGTAATTTTCTGATTTTTAAGCATTTTTTAAAGACGCAAAGGAAAGAAACGAACGGCTTGTCTGTCTTCACTATAACCAGAGGAAAGTTCTGGTCCTGTGACCTCCTGTCATGGTGGCGCAGATAATTCGTTATGCATATGTTTTGTTGGTAAAGCTATCTCAGTTGTTTAACCCTTTAACGACCATAACTCCCAGAACGACCGGGCATAATCACCGGAAACGCCTGTCTAGCGTGTGTCATATTTCCTACGCTTGCTTGTTCTTCAAATTTTTTCGACCTATGAGGGACCAGAAAAAGTCACCCACAGTCAATGTTGTTGTTATTAAACAAACATGTTACCCAACAGACAGTTTCCGGCGTTATGGTATTTATGGTGATAAAAGATTTTAGGGTCATGGCCGTTAAAGGGCTAAGGTGGAAGTCAAGTAATTTTGCTTCCTATACTTCCAATGGAAAACTTTCTTTACACATTTGCTTCACAATTACTGCGTTCCCAAGGATGAAAATTTGAATGTCAATTAAAGTAGCTTCATTTTATAACTTGGAATAATTAATAGCTTCTAAAATATAACCATAATTATGCAATCCAACATTTGTTTGTTTACTGACATCATCAAAGTACAGGTCGCGCGATCATTTTTCTGGACAATTAACGCGTTTCCCAAGGTTAAAAATTTGAACATCGATTAACATAGCTTCATTTTATAACTTGGAATACTTAATATTTTCTAAAACATAAACATTATTATGCAATCCAACATTTGTTTGTCTGCTGACGTCATCAAAGTACAAGTCGCGCCATCTTGTTTTTTGGTTTCAACATCACCAAAGGAACACATATTGATTTTTAATATAAGTATGATTATGTTTTAGAAAATATAAAGTATTATAAGTTATAGTATGAAGTTATTTTAACCGAAGTTCAAATTTTCATCCTTGGGAACACACTGCGAAGGAAATGAGTACAAAAGGTTTGCATTGGAAGTACAGGGAGCAAAATTACTTGACGTCCACCTTAACGGTTTACGCCGCCCAGGTGGCGCAGTGGTCTAAGCGATGGCCTCTGATCATTCGTCAGAAAGGGGTCCGGGTTCGAATCCCAGTGAGGCATGGATGTTATGTTTGTCTTACGGCCATGGCTCTCTCCCTTCCCTGGAACCAGTGACCCCAAATTAGGGACGGGCGACTGATTATTGCCCATTGAGAGTCTCACGGTTGGTCGTTAAACCTCGAATAAAAAAAAACGGTGTACGGGAATGCTTTTTGGACCGCTTTTGCTTTCCTTAGTGGTAAATTTAGTGCTTTAAGTTCAAGCGACAAAAGTCCGAACTTCCAAGAATTAACGACAGTAAAAAAACTCTGAAACTTAGGAGTAACAAGCCTTATTTGCTTAGACATGCAATAATCATTGAAATTTATATGAATTTTCCAGTTTCTATTTGATGTGAATTACTTGGAGATCGGGCTGCAGGGACCGAGCGCAACTCTGGAAACGAGCGTAGCGAGCCTAGAGGCTCAGCCCCTAATGTACGTTTCCGAGAGAGGGCGATCTGCAGAAAAAATGCAGATCAATTACCACAGAAAATTTATTCCGATTTGATAAGCCTAATTGAAGGCGAATAATTTAAGCAATGTTTTTATAGGTAACGGCAAGCAAGCATGAACGTTATTTTATATAAAATAAATTTTAAAGAAAATACATTTCAAAGAAAGTGAAGTGAAAATAGAAATTTAAAAAGAACAATACAGACATAAATTCCATATATCCTGTTCATGACATATTATAAAGAAATAAAATGGTGTGCAGAAGTTAAGGACTAATTGAAAAAAGTAAAATGATACATAAATAATATCAGCACATACAAATTTACTGATGACCGTGACTGGGAGCAGGAACAACATCTGATGTGTAAAAATGGGGCATGGCGTGAGTTTTGAGTCGGGTGAGAACAAAGCTCTCTCACCCACTTAAGTAGCATCAGTTTAATGGATTCTCTGGTCTGTGCTCAAAAGGATTACAGACATTCGATTGTGTTTGTGGTGTGCTAGCGGCTAAGAATTGGCCCAACGAGAATATCTTGACAATTTTAATCGTTGCTGAATTATTGGGACGCTGGAGGGCCACACTCTGATGAATATGGCCCATGAGTTCGATATGGCCGATGGCATGGTATGGCGTGCATGGTCCGCCTTCAGGATTACAGGTACAGCTGTGCTAAAGCCGTGTTGTGGTTGCCAACCCAAAACCATCCACAGAGATGACAGATGTGTATCCCTACAGACAAAGAGCGACGGTCACTAGACAGCAAGTATTCTTGCAAAAACAACTGAACATGAGCGCAGGAAGCATAGTATCGCAGTTTGCGATGCTCAGAGAACCACACAGCAGTGAAGTGTTCGCCCGACGACCAGTGCGTTGTATTTCATTAGTTACAAGCGGTACCGTTTACAAAGGTCTAGAGAACCAAAGAACTGGACAGCTGAACAGTGGAAACCGTACGTTTTACTGATGACAGCAGATTTACTTTCTCCAGTGATTCTAGCCTTTAGCTAATCTGGCGTGAGCGAGGCACTCTATGTCGACCCAAAAACGTCAACGAAAGGGATAGCTATGGCTCCCACGATGCTCTCGCGTGTGATTCGTTGTGTTTGGTGGACGTACTGAACTCCAGACACTGGAAGGAGGTATTACAAAATGTACTCGCTATTGTAATTAGGTAATCCTTCGCCACGTTCCTCTGTTCCAAAGTGCCATTGGATCAAAGTTTGTGTTAGTGAGGATAATGCCACACCCCACTGTACAGTGGCTGTAAATGAGCTCTGAGAGAACGAAACCATTCAGGGATTGGATAGCACAGCACGTTGCCAAGACCGAGAAGATGTGTGGAACGCCTTTGGGAGACGCGTCGCGGAATGAGATCACAGAACGAAAACTGTCGAACAGTTAAAAACGGCGCTGAGAGATGAATGAGTGATGTTTCCGTAAAAACTCATCAACAACTTAGTTTGAAATATGGACGGAAGCTGAATACCATGCATCAATGTTACAGATTTTCATACCCCACCTGAGGACCGCCTTTTTAATTCGTACCCTCTTTAGCGGTGATTCATCTGTATCATAGCACAATGAAATATCTCTCTAATCTATCATGCTGTAGAAAACTGAAATTCACATAAATTTCTCTTTCTATGACCTATAAATACCAAGAAAGTTAGCACTTAACAATTATTCCATTTCAGTGTTAATGATATGTCCTAACATATCTTTGATAACTCAAAATATCGTAATTTTAATTTGTAGTTCATGATGCTGCTGCTGAATCGTAAGTGCCGCGGTTCATTTTGCTGTCGTCTCTCACAACACGTTCTCAACTGCGTTCAAAACACATGTTGCAGAAATGAACACAAAATTACACTTTATATAGAAACGAAAAAAAAAACAAATTTCAAAATAGCAACGCCTAAAATGTTTGGTCTCAAGGTGAAATTTGCACCAGAATGTGTTGATTAATTATTTTTGAAATTTGAAAATTATTCAAATCGCTCCTGTGCGCATGCGATCTTTGCCTTTATCTTCAATTTATGTTGTCATTAGTCAGTTGGCCAGATATCGGTTTCCTCACTCTCAAAGTTTTCAAATTGTTGTTTGAAACTTAGGATATTAAGACTCATATATTGCAGTACGAAAACAGATTTAATAAACTTTATAAAACAAACATATCGCATATCAAATTGTCTTAGTGAGGTGATGGTATATATCCTCACTGCAACATTAATTCTGCGTCATATTTCGTGTTTTTGTAGGTTTATGTACTAAAAATGTAAACATTCATTCGATATCATTTCTTGATTTATGCTATCCATTTTTGGTAATCATTTCAAAACTTCCACTACTTTAACAACAAAATAAGGTATGTTAA
This sequence comes from Macrothele yani, assembly GCA_039090855.1. Lineage (NCBI taxonomy): Eukaryota > Metazoa > Arthropoda > Arachnida > Araneae > Macrothelidae > Macrothele > Macrothele yani. The sequence continues at coordinate 125,061,879 of CM077034.1, forward strand.
ATAATTCAGTCGTGTGCTTTAACTAAGATGGTAAAAATTCAATCCAAATTTCGCCTTTAGCTAGGCTTTAATGACGTGAAGAATCGTATTTCATAATTATGATTTGTAGTGAACTTAGGATAATGGACGAAAAATCAGAAGCAAATTTTTGTTTTCTGTTGCATTTTTTTGTATACGGGCGAAGTTTTATCATTAAGTTTTAAGCACGTCTCTACTAATTCTGAAATTGCGTTCCTTTTCGGAACGCATTGGTAGTTAGCATCAGCATCTTCCCCTCTTAAAAGCAGAAAACATAATTTCTTAGGTCTATTTCTTTTGTTTTCAGTATATCAGAGCATCAGTTCCACTTGAAATCAACATGCTAACCTTTCTCAGGAAGATGAACTTTAAATTTACCTTTTAATGGTATTCGAGGTACATCGACGTGTTCTATCAGTACTATCAAGTTCCCCTTGTGGTTCCAATGTGGATTGTGTGTTAAAACATTCCAGTGTTTTGATCATAGAATTTTATATGTCATGTTCTATATCGATGAAGTTCTATTTATATGCGAACGAAAAGCACTACTGAAGTACCAAAATCTCATTTAAATCACTATGTATTTTTGAAATTCTAATTTTTGATTCAAATGTAAGAGCATCGTGACGGAATGCCAAGGGTAGTTTTATTTTTAAAGCGTTCGTCAATAGAGACCCATGGAAACAAAATTCTAAAGCATATGGCGACAAATTTGCTTCAGTCTGAACGTTTTCTTATTTGTTTGGGGTGTTTAACAACACCCGTGTGTCGCACGATAGTTTGTAAACAGTAGCCATTCCCTAATTTACAGTTTGTGGTCCTTCAAGAAGAGAGAGAAAGCCAGTGCGGTAAGACAAACAAAGCATTTATGCGTCGCCGGGATTTGCAATTCCTGAGCCATTTTACATAGATGACCAGTGTCTAAAGATTAGACCACAGTACCACTGATGCTGCTAAGTTTTCCATTTTTGCTCGACATAATGCGAATGAAATTTTGCTAGCTACTTACATTTTAATAGAGGACGATGGCTGCAATAAATTTGTTGGATCGTTCCTTTTCGAAAATAACTTTTCGAAGGAATTAAAAAAAATCTGCAATGTATGTTGACTTATTGTAGTATTTCTCTCTCGTCTGAAAATTAAAATACAGATTTCTTTTTACACATTTATTACAATCACATTTACGTATTTTAGCCAAGTAACAGTTGATGATATTATAAGTAATGGTACTCGTGGTTTTTGCTCCCTCTGTTCCTGTTTTAAACCCATGTTTTGTAGGATCTCCATCCTCAGGGAAGTTTTAGTAGCAAATAGCTGCAACCCACGAGGAATTCGCTGCTGTGTATCAGGACTGAAGTTAATTTAAATTGGACTTGTACGATCAAACAAAGCAGAGAGTGAGCATTTCACAGAAGTAAAAGAGTCAGACGATTAGTGGGAACCTACAAAGAAGTGATTCAAGAAACACACCTGAGATGCAGATGAGAACGAGGAAGGGATGTTCTATTTGGATCGGTGACCAATTCCCCGAAGCCAACGGTTCAAACTGCAGAGCCTGCTCACAGAAAAAATTCAGTGGTTATGAGACGCACAACCTACCTGGAATTTATCCCACGACCTTCTGGTGGGAAGGTGGTCTCTTTAATCATTAGACCACCGGACGACCAACAATACCGTGTTCTGAAAACACGAATCTGCCAGTGATGGACATCGAACCAATGTCCCCTCACTCCGGAGTAAGCCTTTGGTATGGAGGTGGTCTTTTTAATCATTATACCACCGGACGACCAACAATACCGTGACGTACATCAAACCAATGTCCCCTTACTCTGGAGTAAGTCTTTTGGTATGAAGGTGATCTCTTTAATCAATAGACCACCGGACGACCAACAATACCGTGTTGTGAAAACACGAATCTGTCCGTGACAGACATCGAACCATTGTCCCGTCACTCCGGAGTAAATCTTTTGGTATGGAGGTGGTCTCTTTAATCATTAGACCACCGGACGACCAACAATACCGTGTTGTGATAGCACGAATCTGTCCGTGACGGACATCGAACCAATTTATAACTAGTGTCTGTAATATTTCATATCCTAATATAGATATGAAATATTACAGACACTAGTCGTTCCTAAAAAAGTAAACTAAATTTAGAGCTCATAATGCAGTTAGCCTCTGCAAAGGCCATCGTGTAATAAAATATATATTATTTATTTTAATCAATCATAGGATTATCATATTTTGTTATCAAAAATGAAGTAAACAGAGATGAAGAATTGAACACATTTATCCAGTAAATTTTTCTTTGATGTTTATGTCCCGCTAACGGTTTCAGGCTTGTTCAGAACAAAATATATGTAATCATGGGTTGAGACAGTTGAATTTTTTCTGGCTTGACAGCAAATTAATTTTTACATAACATTGCCATTATATACGCAAGAATCCTGCTGCTTTATTCCGAATGTTCTCAGTGGTAATTGCACGGCATTTCTGACATTCGGCGGTTGTAATAAACAACTTTCTCATGCTGAATAATATTTCTTAGGGCATAATTATATTTCTTAGGGCATAATTATATTTCTTAGGGCTTACTTTTGGATAAAGAATCATAACCTTCAGTTTTTGTTGTCACATTTTGCTGAGGTACTAAATCCTGACCTATGTTAATGAAGTAATTGTTGAATTCATCACCGGCTGATTTTGAATTAACATTAAAATTACCAGAATTTCCTCTTAACGTCAGCGGAGTTTCAGTAGCATAGGATCGTTTTTTAATAGCTGATTTAATTATTTCCCATTTCTGATAGGAGTTACTCTCTGCATCTGAAACAGCGCGGTTGTAATAAGCAACTTTCTCGTGCTGAATAATATTTCTTAGGGCATAATTACACCTTTTATACTTATCACAAAAGTTACTGTTATAAGGATTCCTTCTACTTTTTTTCGAAGCTTATCCTTTTTTTGATTGATGAAATGATTCCATTTGTCATCCAAGGTGGGATCTTAATGCCATATTTAGTTTTAACTACCTTGTGAACGGTTGTCATATCAAGGAAATCATTCAAAATGCCTTGGAAAATGTCGGTAGCTATAGTTGGACAATTTGTATTGTAGATACCCGCCTTGTCCCAGTCAAAATTAGAAACTAGGTAGGTTAACTTGGTGTAGTCACAATAGGAGATTGTTTTGTGGCTAACTGTGTAATGGTATTTGGAAACAAGAACGATGACACCGAATTTTCAGGTGTAATAAGCAAGTCTTTTGAATCAGTTCTGACGCAAATTAAATTTATCAAGGCTATTCAAAGTCAATGGAACCGGTATGGAAAACAATAGTATCTGACGGAAGGAAGAAGTTTTTCAATCGGGTATTCAATCCCTCAGATATTGCTGTAAAAGGAATCGTGAGCTTACGAACTCATAGAAAGAGAGTTATCGACAAAAATAAGATGTGACTTTACGTCCCTTGGTGGGAGAACCATGCATTATTTTAGGAAGAAAGTATTCACAAAAGGTTTATCAATATGAGCGGTATCGGTCCAAGAAAACAAATTTTAGTCGAACTTTCAGGAGCCCAGATTTTGCTACAAATACACATCAGAAGTATAAATTAACACTTATGAACCCTGGTGGCCGAACCATTCTTTACCAAACATTAAAAATTACGTGAAAAATATTTTCCGTCAGGTCTTGTATTCGATACAGGAAAAATTTTGTAATCGGAGATTTAGGAGCAGAAAAGGCAATTTACCATTGTGCGCACTAGCGGAAAGTCATTGATTTACTTGAACATTTTTAATTTATAGGAAAAACATTTCGCATCGGAAACACTATCCAACAAAAAAGGAATTCTTCAAATCGGACTTTTAGAAGTAGAGATATTGACAAAAAATAAGATATACATGTACGCCCCTGTCGTAGAAACCATGCATTATTTCAAGAAGAAAATGTTCCTAAAATGTTTGCCGACATGAGTAGTATCTGTCCACAAAAGACTTTTTTTCAATCGAGATTTTAGAAGTTCATATTTTGGCTGCAAATACATCAGAAGTAGAAATTAAGACTTACGCCACCGGGTGGCAAAACAATTTTTTACAAATATTTGAAATTACGTGCAAACGATTTCTCATCAGGAGCTGTATCAGGTGCAGAAAGAATTTTTCAGATCGGAGATTTAGAAGCAGAGATATAGGGGAAAACGCAAATTACCATTACGCCTCCTAGCGGAAAATCTATAAAATACTTGAAAATTTTGAATTTATAGGAAAAACATGTCACACTAGAAACACTATCCAACAAAGAAGGAATTTTTTAAATCGGACTCTTAGAAGTCGAGATATTGACAAAAATAAGATATACATCTACGCCCCCTGGAGTAGAAATTGTGCACTATTTTAAGAAGAAAATGTTTCTAAAAGGTTTGTCGACATGAGTAGTATCGGTCTACAAACGATGTTATTTTATATCGAGAATTTAGAAGCTCATATATTGCTGCAAATACATCAGAAGCGGAAATTAAGGTTTACGCCCCCTGGTGACCAAACCATTTTTTTACAAAAAATTAGAAATTATGTGCAAATGATTTCATATCAGGAGCTGTATCCGGTGCAGAGAGGATTTTTCAGATCGGAGATTTAGAAACAGAGATATAGGGGAAAACGCCATTTACCTTTAGTAGCGGAAAGTCTATGAATTACTTGAAAATTTTGAAATTATATGAAAAACATGTCACACGGAAAACATTATCCAACAAAGAAGGAATTTTTCAAATCGGACTCCTAGAAGTCGAGATATTGGCATACATAAGATATATGTCTACGCCCCCTGGCGGAGAAACTGTGGAATATTTTAGGAAGTATATATTCCGAAAAGGTTTATCGATGTGAGTGGCATTAGTCCACGAAATAATTTTTTCAATCGATATTTTAGAAGCTCAGATTTTATGGCTAATACATCAGAATCGGAAATTAACCTTACGCCCCCTGGTGGCCAAAGTATTCTTTACCAAAATTCGAAATTATATGCAAAAGATTGTGCATCAGGAGATGTATCCGCTGAAAAAAAATTAAATCGGAGTTTTATAAGAAGAGTTATCGGAAAAATGCGAATTACTTTTACGCCCCCTAGCGGAAAATCTATGGGTAATTCGAAAAAGAAACTATATCCAAAATACTCTTCGACATAAATGGAATCGAAAGATAAAATATTTTTTTTCAAACGGATGTTTAGAAGCAAATATGTGGAATAAAACGTATTTTTGAATTCGACATCATCTGCATTTACGCCCTCTAGCGGCGAAATTATACATCGTAAAAAAACGAAATAAAGGATCATCATTCACATATTTCAAGCTTTCGAATGCAAAAAGAATTTTTCAAATCGGAGTAATAGTTGCAGAGATACCGTGGGTACAGACGGACGGACAGACCGATAACATGAGCACGATCTTTTTTTACAAAAGACGTGCTAAAAACTGGAAAATGAATGAAGACAGGGTTGTGATCACTAATACTAAAATCGATCACTCCGGACCCTAAAGCATTATTCAGTAAGTTGGAACCAATATTTTCTAGAGTATTGGCACCACGCGTAGGTAAAGGAATGCACTTCTTAAGAAATTGCCTGATAGCATATTAAGGTAGTTTTTACTTAGAGATAGGTTGTTGATGTTAATATTAATATCTCCTAGGAAAATGCAGTATTTATTTTCGTTTTTTTTTTTTTGTTTAAGTTATTGTCAGAGCATTCACAAAAGGCTTTTCGATCACTACTGGGCGATCTGTAGATAACGCAATATTGACACCCAAGCGGATAAAACATTAGTAGAACCCTAGCGGATTTTCAAGATTTTAGATTATCTCAAATTAAAACCGAAATTGGAAAGCATTGGTATTTATTGAGTAAACGCTCAGTACAATATCGAAGTACTTTTTGAAAAAAAACCCTTCTATTGTGGAAATTATAATTTATATTTTTTTTTCACTTTAATTTTGCCTTTAACTAGGATTGCAGTTCTTAATTATCAGCTCAGCGTTTGGAGCCGCACGGGAAAGCGCGTTGATAAGGTCAAATCCAGTCGGAATCAGAGAGGACAATAATTGTCATAGTTCCTTTTTGTTTTGCTACAGTTACAGTTAAATATACCACATTTTACCGATCACTTTGCAGGACCAGAAGTGTTATGATACTTTCGACCTCGAAATGAAAATGATTGCTTTTGGCCAGAATATTTGGTTCATACTTTAGAAAAGGTGAATTTGCCTTAAATTTATTCCACTTTGTCTTCGACATTATGCTCCATGTTACAAATCTGTTTACGCAATGCGCTTACTTTTCCCGTGTTTAAATGACATTCAGTTTTCACAGTTTTTTTAAAAAGCGCATCCAAATATCGTCTTGGTCCTCCACGTATCGCCAAAACCGCTCTTACCCAACAAGATATCGATGCTATAAGATTTCTAAAGGTATCTTGTTGTATCTCATACCAATACTTTCTCAATGGAATCATTAACTTTCGAACGTTGCTGGGTTTAGCCGCCGCAGTCCAGATTTGCTTTTTCATCACAAACAGCAGATGCTTACTTGGATTGATGACTGAAATGTTTGGAAGCCTGGAAAATACCTGGAACTCTTTCCGATGTGTCACAAACCGTACTCGAACAATCTGGACAGCGTGCAATGAAGCACTTTGCTGTTGAAAATGTAGAACTTAAAGCTTATAAGTTTCTTGGTTGAGCCTCCGTTGATCGAATTTGCTGTTTCAACACAATCCCCAAACACTCCATTGTATTGACGTCTGGGGAATTTGGATGCCAGGGTAATACCTCGAAATCTTCCAGATGATCCGCGAACTATTTACGCTCAATCCTCAGAGTGTGGCTTGGTACATTATTCTCCTGAAAGAAGGCACTGCTGAAAGTATGACACCAATATACAGTTTAAATGAAAGGACTTGGCTTGAAATAAAGTTTAGGTTGTGTTAGACTTCCTAGTTTCCTACTGGACACAGATTTTGACAGCAGAACAATGTCTAAAGAATTACACTTCCTCCAGTTTTCGTTATACGGTGCATCCTTGTTCCAACACTTTTACATGCAACGACGCTTAGTTACTGGGGTGTCCAAATGTGCAACAGGAAACAAGATTCAATGGACCAGACGAACTTCTTGCAATTATTTAAGGTCGAGCTTCAATGCTCGTGTTCCTCCTGTAGACGATTTGTACGGTGAATGGAGCTTAGCATGAGCACTTGGGGCTGCCAGAGGATACGCAACCCCATTTTCAGCAGGATTTATTCACTGTGTGTACTGACAACATTACACGCGTAGCCAAAATGTAAATTTCCGGGCAGTGACACTCCAATATTACTTGTATTGGCTCGTATCAATGATACTTATATGGGTAGTATGCATCATTATTGTGTGGCAGATGTCATTGCATGTTATAATATTTAGGCAGAGTTTTGATGCAATGGTTTCCTGCATATCAAAGACGGGACCCAGTCTTTTCCAACAAAACATTGCCCAAAGAATTGCTCTTTCCCCATAGGCTAGATTTTTTCGAACTGTTCATCCTGGTTCCAAAATTTCCCCAGGCAACAATGCACACACGCACACGGACGTCCAAATAATGCTTCACGAAACGAGATTCGTCCGGGCGTCCAAATGGGGCATCACGAAACGAGATTCATCCGGGCTAGATTCTTTCTTCCAGTATTTAAGGATCTTATTTATATGCTCGCGTTCCTATTTGCAGGTGGTTTCAACGGTCAACCTGGGTTAGCACGGGAACTCTAAGCGTCCAGCTGCTATGTAGCCTTATTTTTTTCACGAATCCATGTACTGTTTGTTGATGCACATTTATTCGGTCACCAGCATTCAAGTATGCTGCGAGTTGGGACACATTTTCTATATTGTTGACCCGTACCACATAGGAGAGCCCTCGATTCCATTTAACGATTAGAAACTTTGATCAGCCTACATCTGGTGGGACGTTCGTCCCTTTTTTCTCCTTGGTTCACATTTTGAAAGTACTAACTACGGCTAACCGTAAGAATTCCGCAAGCCTTTCCGCCTCGGAAATGCTCTTAACCCATCTACGGGCCATTGCGATTTGGCCTCTGTCAAACTGGCATAAGTCCGCTGCCTTTTGCATCTGAAGAACAAGTATAACACTGATCAACATTGCTTAGTATTATGTGCTATTTATACTGCGTTATGACCAACCACGAGTCGTCGTATACTTGAGGTGTCTTTGATTTTCATAAAGATGCGCTGTTCATAATGTCTTAGTTCTCTGCTGGATTACTTATATTACCAAAGTGCTTTCGAAGAATCCTCTAACAAAAATCATGATTTTTAAAAACAGGACTATATCTCTTGCCAAAAAGAAAACCGATTGAATAAGTAATATGAAAAATAAAGAAGAAAACGCATATCCCAATATATTTCAAATGAATATCATATTTGTATTTAGGATACAGACGATAATAACCGTATGACACGAATGCGGAATAGTGGCACCACAATGTGGGTAGTGCTTTGTTCAATTCTACACTACTTCTTAACACTTGACAATAGCAACTTTAAATACTTATTTTCATATCAGGGACAAAACTTGGTCATTAGAACATATTTAAACAGAAATAAAATTTATCATCTTTCATATTGCAGTTTTCAAAAATAAAATAAGAAAATTTAAGGTTGAAAACTAACTGGTATATTTCACCAAAATCGCGTAAATGTTTTAAGCGTATGTTTTACGTTTTGCTTAACAAGATGCATGGGATAAATATATTAAATTTTACAGTGATTTAAAGAGTCTCGAAACGCAAATATGTAGAGAACACATTTGCACTAGATGACACAAAAAGGTAGCCACAGAAAATCTTCACCGAAATGTTAATCTTAGAACGCATTCTCTGAACCAAAAGATATGAGTGAGAGTGAATCAATATAAACCAGCAATGTAAACATATTTCAGTCGTATTACAGAATTTACAAGGCAGCAGCTTTCAACGTAGTCGTTTTGTTGTTCTGTTCACTCTGTCAAAATTTCCTCGGGATTCTGCTTGATCCTGAGAATAAGAAATTAATTGTAAATAGGGACCCAAGTTTGGTGCATTTTCTGAGTCCTAAACATTCATCCCATGAGCTTACAGTCAGTGAGAAAATAGTCAGTGTAGATTATTTAAACTCCATGTGCCCTAGAACTAGGTCGCTAAAACCAAAAATACAAAATGTAATAGGTAAGGTTTTACACGTTGAATGGTTTGCTGCAAAAATTGGGTAGCTCCGATTTCATCGAATTTTGAAAAACTAAAAAAAAACCCGGTTTAAATTGGAATTTTCAAGTTGCGTCAAAAAAACTTTTTCCACTTAATATCCGTTGTTTATCATATGATTTAGCCCTATTAGTATACAAAAATACTTATTTTTGGAGCACAGGGTAAATTTTAGAATGTAGTACCAATTTCCTTTTTCTGCTTGTTTTGTTTTGATTGGAAGTTTAACGACTATCGTGAGCATCTCAGTGGGTTATAAGCAGTCGCCCGTACCTAATTTAGGGCCACTGGTTCCAGGGAAGGGAGAGTGCCATGGCCGTAAGACAAACAGAGCACCTGTGCCTCACCGGGATTCGAAACCGGACACATCGCGGACGAATGACCTGAAGCTATCGGTTAGATTGCGGCACCACCTAGGCTGCTTCTTCTTCCCACAAAATCATGATCAATCACATTCTAAGGAGGCACATTTTGCACCAAATTTTATACTATCGTTAGGTTGAAATTAAACTTTCCTTCAATGTAATCAAGGGTAAAGTTGCATCGTTTATTCCTCAAATTCCCTTTGTATCATATGGCTTATCCAATGCCTTATCTAGTCTCAGTCAATTGTAGAACCATATTTCGTTTAGACCGAAGTACGTGCGGTCAAGTTTCATAACATCTTTGAATTTGGCAGCCTTGAGTGGTAGAGAGTGGCTGCTTGGTGGTAAGATTATCCAGTGTCGAAGGGGTTTCATTTGGGGGGTTAAACATCTGTACTGATCTGGGAAAGGCCATGTCAGCACTCTCACTGCAAATAATCTTTCCTTCGTCGATATGGAGCTTTTCATAAGTGAAAATGTTGAATTTAGTAATAAAATATTTCCCATTTTTAACCACTGGTTGTGAGCCACACGTGTCACGCAATGAATAACAGAACCTCTAGAGTGCAATCGTCATGCCAATAAACCACGTCAGGAGGATTGCCAGATACGTTTCTTCTTCTATGTTACGTGTTTGCCGGAAGTCCTCCGAAGCGGACAATGCAACGTCGGTTAAAAGATATGTTATTTACAATTTGCAATCAGCTTATAAATTCCTCTTCTTTCTGTGGTAGGCCTAGATTTATTTCAGGGAGCTTAGTTTAAATATTCTAGTGAAATGGAAGAACTATTTTTAATAGACCTTCCTCGGTGCGAAATGTTTCGGCTCTGTTGAATTTTTGAGAGAGCTCAGGTTTGAGTATTCGATATTAATTTATTTCCACTCTCTCTTCCAGGTAGCGTGCAATGAAGAAATCCAGTCTCAGATTTAATGGGTGCAAGTGTGATTTGGTCTGGGAAAGCTAAGCAATTTTGTTAAAGGGCAAAATCATTACTTGGTATCTCCGACGAAATGTGTTCTACTGCATCCAGTGGACAGACAGTGGCTTGCGAGACGAACACTTGCAAAGAAGGTTTTAAATCGTATCGTAAGTTCACGGACACATTTATATAGCGGAGATTTAGTGTTCTGGGAGAAATTGTTTTGGGCATCCTTAGTCTCCTCATAGCAAAGAACCCCTACTGAACGCAACAGCGTTCTTGTCTATCATTGCAGACCATGTCGATCAGATTGATCTTACATTTTTTCCAGACAGGGATGGGCTGTTCCAACAGAAGCATATGCTGTGTAATAAGTTTGGTATTACTCAGGTATGTTTAGAAGAACACGAGGATGAATTGCATGTTCTCCAATTGACTTTCGTGTCGAATGTTATGCATTTAATTGAATAAATTAGAACCCCATGGATCGACAGGTACGGCGCATGGAGCACATATTATGATCGCTGTACGAGTTAGGGGAAGTAGTTTCATGTCATTTTTGCCGCACGTTAGAGCAGTGGTTTGAATACTGGCTTCTGACTATTTGCTCAAGATGAGTACAAATTCGAATCCTGATGTGGTATGTATGTTGAGTTTGACTTACGGCACACCCTTCCCTGGAATTCATGAACCGTAATTAGCGATTGGCGACTGCCTATAGCCCATACAGTTGTTCACTGTGGTCATTAAACAGACATAACAAGTACATTTTCAATTTTTAACGGGACCAGTGGATTTTCTTATTTCCAAATTTTGGTAGCGATGTCTACCGTGTAATTATAAGGATTTAAAATTCAGTGCATCTAATTTTAACGAATCATAGATATATAAAATAAATGCATTTAATTAAAGAAAAACCACCGGAACGACCGATTTACATCGCATAAAAGTGCAATTAAATGTTATCGTCTTTTTTGACCATTCACCACATACTTCGCCAAAATTTCGATTGAAAATTTTCATGAGGAAATTGAAAACTAAAATTTCATTATCTAGCAACCAAGCAACTATTAACAATATTTGAATTTCCTTTCTCCAAATTAAAATCTTAACTTACATGAACTTCAAATGACCTCTTGGATTTAATAAGTTTCAAAAGCGTCTTTTTCGACGCCACCTAATCCAAATTACCTTTTCTTCAAAATTGCTTTGCATTTCCACACTCAATAACAGTTGATCCCACTTATTATAAGACTTGATTTTTTTGTGTCACTCTACCCGTAAGAAGAAGCGGAAATAAATTAAAACCGAGCATTCAAATATAAACTTTCTCAAAAATTCAACATGACTGAAAACGTCTGTGCCGAGAAAACTCTATTAAAAAATAGTTCTTCCATTTCACTAGAATATTCATGCTAAGTTCCCTGGAATAAACCTAGGTCCACCATAGAAAGATTAGGATTTCAGAAGCACGTTGGAACTTGTAAAAAAATATCTTCTGAGTAGGTTAAACACAGCAATCATGATTGTATGGAAAAAAACAATCCCTCTCCAAAAAAAAAAAAAAAAAACCCAAAGAACAACATACTTTTCTTGAAAAATAAACATTCAAAAAACATGTCTTCAATGAACAGAAAATAATGCTACGAGATGGCTAATCATTTAAATAGATCAACTGCAGAATATCGCAAAATATGTATGGCCTTTTGATATACCATAAAAATTTAGGACCCTTACAATTCGTTTGAAACTTAAAAACCAGGAGCAAGCTTCACTCGATAATGCTTATTTAAATAAATGATTTAAAAAATACAGAGTGTCATTTTATGTGATTAAAATAAAAAATGCTTTTTCGATAAGGTCTTAGAATCGACAATTATGCTTTGTCGTGTCACAGTTTCGCGTGCATATTTCGGACAAATATTTCGTCATGAATTTCGTGTATCTGCGTGACCTGATACACAAAGAGAACAGCTTGAACCTCTAGCAGTGTATTGAAGACATGCGTCATGTTCTCAGACGGACGGAAAATCTAGTAATAAATACAAATACCTTGTCTCATCCGGTCACACCCAGATGAGACAAGGCGGTTGTTAACTCTCCATTTCGAACATCATACTATACCGTGCAAATTATTTACGACAAGCTATTTTATTCTAAGAATTGTAGTGTGATCGCCAGTCAATGTCGGAACTCCTCGTAAACCGGTTTTATCAGCTGTGAGGTGGTGTGACTGTTAGAATTTGATAGTAAGAATGTAGTTTGACCGGTTTTAAACAGAGAATAGGCACTTCAGCCTCAGTTGTACGCTTTCGTGGGTGACAGGTGGATGTTAGTTTTTGCTCTCTGTGAGTACGTGTTGCTTTCGTGTATTGAAAAACGATATTTGCCCAAGGAAGCGTGCAAAAATAATTGCTCTGAATTATCACACTTCTATGACAGTGAGATATATCGCCTCTGCAGTTGCTGTAGGCAAACCAAGTGTATCAAGACTTCTTACGCGATTAAATGCATCTGGATCATCGTCTCCAAAACGGAGAGGTAAATGTGGAAGAAAACGAAAAACAACTCCCCGAACCGATAAATATCTAATCAGAAATAGTAAAATGAATAAAAAAACAAGCACCGACCTTCGAAGAGATTTATTGGCTAGTGGTTGTGATGTTAGTGATTCAACTGTACGCCATAGGCTTCTGGAAATTGGCCTGAAGGCAAGAAGACCAACGAAAAACAATATTTTAATGCGAAAACGAAGATAAAACGTTTAGCATGGGCCAAAAGATAAAAATTATGGACTGCTGACGACTGGAAAAAGGTCATTTTCAGTGATGAAACTCATTGATTTGTGCAATGTTACCAAGCAAATGTCATTAGACGAAGCAACTATGAACCCTTAAGACCTGAGCATGTCAAACAAACTGTAAAACACCCTCTGAAACAGATGTTTTGGGGATTTTTCACATCAGTGGGCACTGGAAGTTTAGTTCCTGTTCAAGGAATGATGAATTCAGCGAAGTACGTAGAAATATTACAACGTAGGATTGTTCCATTCTTGCAAACTTTTGACAGGACATTTCAACATGACTTGGCCCCATGTCACAATTCGAAATTTGTCAAGCTGGAAAATCAAATTCCTTTTCTTGATTGTCCTGGAAATTCACCAGACTTAATTCAAATAGAAAAATTGTGGAATATTTTGAAGAGAAGTTTAGGTAAAATGGATCGTACAGCCAAAGAACGCATGATAACGTATGCTGTAAAAGTGTGGTTCCACAATTATGAAGTCAAAAATATGTGCACTCAATTAGTGGAGTCTATGCCAAAACGAATTCAAGAGGTCATTTATGCTAAAGGAGGACATACTTCATACTAATACAGGTATTTATCAGTGTACATCAAGGTATAGAATTATATAAAGGCATAGTTTTGGAAAAAAGAGTGATGTTTTACTTTGTTCCAATTAATTTGCACAGTATAGTATTTATGCTCCATGACTCTGGTACTCAAGTCCCTTTTTGTAGAACCAATATATACAGCATCATTAGTGTCTGGAACAACGACTTGTAGAGATGTGGTGTATACACCACATCTAGTATGTGGAGGCACCTTGTCCCGTTCCTTCTTCATTAATGCATAAATATTTCTAGTCGTGAGGCCAAAGACAATATTATATGGTTTACACTTATTTCTTAGTACATTAACAATCCTGGGCACATACGGAAGTGATCCCACAAAACGGATTTGACGAAAGTCTCTAGAAAGAGTCGAAACATTAGACTTTCTAATTTGGCGGAACAAGCGATTCACCAACGAGGGCTCGTATCCATAATGACAGGCAATTTGTTTGATACTGACTAGTTCCAAATGTCCTACTATCAGTTCATGGAAGCCAGATCGAAGGCTCAAGGCTATGGAAAGTTTTTAAAAATAGGTTGACTTTTTTAGAAAATTATTTATAATAAAATTAAATTTTCATATAATAAAGTGAGCACAAATTAATCACAGTGGATGTGTGTTAAGATTTCACGAATAAAAAAAACACGGCAAAATATATTAGTGGCAGAAGAAGTTTCTACCTCCCCGCTGGAGGTTGCTGTAGGGTCTAATTAATCAGTGACCCGTTCTGTCAATTAGTACATGAACCCAAGCATGGCGGTCGATAATGTTCATTTGCGGCGGAGTTTTTTTTTCACGTTTAATATTCGGAAAAGTACGAATGAAGCACACGGTACAATACCTCAGGCGTATGGCGAAACGGTTATGGGTGAGCGGACGTGTCCAGAGTGGTTTGCCAGGTTTAAGAAATGGGTGTAAGCTCGGAAGACAGGCCACGTGCAGGCAGATCGCAGGATCTCGCAGAAGAGGAGCTGTAATTTCTGTGCAAGGGGATGTACACAATCAAACATGCAACTGGCGAATTGTTTAAAAGTGGCTCAATGGCGTTTACAGGCTTTGCGGAAGATCCAGAAGTTTGTTAAGTGGGTTCCGCATAATATAGAGGAGCGTAATATTGGTCAACGATTGGGCACGTGCATGTGGTTGATGAAGGGGCTTCAAGGGAAGAATTTCTTGTGGAAGGTTGTCACCTGGGGTGAAAAATGTGGCTATTGCGACAACCCCGTAAGCAAATGATTAAGGGTCGACTCAGGCTAGTCATCAAAATCCACTGCAAAAGGGGATATCCACGGGAAAAAGGTGCTCTTGTGTGTGTTGTGGTGTGCATGGATTGATGTATTTCAAACTGTTGAAACCTGACAGAACAATCACTGCACAACGATATAGCTATCTACTGATGAAACTGAACGCCGCAATCCAGCAAATACGCCCATGGTCAGGAAAAGGTCTCCGCCCAGTTACATGTTACACGGTAATGCCAGACCACATGTCGGTGCCACAACGAAATCAATCCTCGAAATGATACATTGGGAGGTTTTACCGCACCTGGCATACTCCCCGGACATTAGGCCCTCCGAGTTTCATCTGTTTCGCTGTATGCAACATGCACTAGCCCAATAGCGGTTCACATTATTTCCAAAGGTGGAAATTTCGTCACTTCGTTCTTTAGCTCAAAACCCGAGACCTTCTGTCTTAGGGGCATTAATTTGTTGCCTGAATAATGGCAAAATGCCATTGATGTTAATGGCCAATGTTTCGTTATATAAATGTGTACTGGCTTCTTGATAGGTCCTATCTTCTCTCTCCTTAAGACGGCAGAAACTTTTGAATACACCTAATAATTATTCAGCGTTATAAAATGCTTTCAATGCGTTTTAATTTTCTGAAGTGTCTTTTTAAACAGTGAATAAAAACTTAAGAAAGTTATTGATTAACAGATTTTGAAATACTTCCCTCTTTTATTGAAATTGTTTTAATGAACCATTTATAAATAAAAGACACAAAATTCAAACTAAGTTAGAGTAGTGTAATTTTATCTTTCGTCAGAATTTATCAAGAAGATCCAAAATATTCCATATCCGATATTCACTTCAGTTCAAAGGGCGCAAATATGGTGTTTACATTTGAAGTTTGTTTACGTTCGGATCACGTAAGGAGGATTAATGATAAAATGACACTTTTGTAGTATAATAAGCGAGACACTGACAATTTCGAATCTGCTCTGCCGATTAAAGGTAGAAACAGCCTTCTTCTTCAACAGAGAGGATGGCAAGCTACAGGTGTATCATGTCTTTAAATTTAATTCCTTCCAAATACTGAAACAGCAGGAAGAAGAATGAAGATATTGACAACATTTCAGCGCATGTAATTGCTTTCTTCTTTGTTTTCCTGTCTGTAAAGAAAGATATATGATATTTTAAATATTTTTTATGTTATCCTTTTTTTAAAACATTACTTTAGTACATTGCCGAACCCTTCGAACAATGTCGCGTTCCCCAGGTAAAGAACAGATAGTTTAGTAGATATCAAGAACCATTTGTGAAAATGATTTTACCACCGTGGAAACAAAACGGCCATTTATATTCAGCTTAGAATTCAATAGATTTCAGCGATTGCAGTAATCTGTTAGTTTCTAATTTTGTTTTTAACTTGTTCCTTTACAGCACATCTCACATTGAGCACTTTATAAAATCAAATGGGAATGATTGTATATATGGATAATTTATATAATCTTCAAGTTTTATCTTAAATGCCTCGTGTTTTATCGTTGCATTCCCTGCCGGGGATATGGCAGAAAATTCGGCCACTGACCTACGGACGTAGTAAGCTGCGCAGTATGCTTGATGCAGTCATAGCAGCGTAAAGTGTGCCGATACTGCACTGAATTAGGTCCATTAATGCCATTTTTTCCATTTGAGATCGAAGTCCGGATACATTTGTCGGCTTAATGTATCAACAAAATTGAGAAAGGAAAATCTCATGGAACATTTATACCCATAAGACGGATACAAAATGATTATAGTACCTCGACGACAATTTCTTCGAATCGTTTCGGGTTCGAATCATCGGTTACACATGGACGGTGTGTTCGACTGCTGAGTGTTTGGCCTCCAATTTTTCATGGGGAGTTGAATGGTTAATTTAACGCATGTCCCACTCACATTCTAAATGTTCTGAAACTCACCGAATTATTTTTGTTAAGCATTTGTTAAAAAAATATTTTGGGATCATAGCCCACCGTCTAACAAAACGACATGATCTGCCTTCGAAACCTGTCTCATACAATGAGTTTCTGAGTAATTTTTTATGGAATTGCTGGTCTGGTTTGAAACAATTTCCTTTTGGCTATCTCTCATACAGTTGTCAATATTCTGATTGTAAAGTTTGTACGAAAATATCTTTGTGACTCCTCCAGCTAATCATTCTTAGGTAATGTGTGTGTGTGACTTAAAAGATGAGCACTTTCAAAATTTTCAGGATTTTTTAAAATCCTTATTTATTGTTACATTCCGTTTCAATATTATCTAGACTGACAGAAAGCAATTACCTGTTTTTCGTGTTGGTGCAAATTTTAACTGAAGAGTATATACCAAATTTGTATAACCATTCAATGCAGACAAAGCTGGAAGTAATGTTTCTCTGTATTGAAATGTTGTTGCTCGAGCTGCAAGATGCTCCCATGGATGTCAATTGTCAGAAGGCTTCCATGTAGTCAACCACATGTATAAATAGCCTGTGTAGCACAGTCTCTAATGTGTTTCATTTTTATTGCAATAGCTTTGCCCAATGATTTGTACGGGAGATATGAAGTACACGAGACGAAGTAGCATCCCGAATATTTTTACAATACTACCTTATCTTCATAATATCGTTGCACTCCGGGGTTGACCGAATCAAAATAAGTGACATTTAAGAAAATTACAAAGGCAGCTGGCTGTACAATGGCTTCGCTTCGAATATAGGCATTATAACTTTCAAAAAGGAGAATAAATTATGTCTGGATTCTATATCGTCGATGTCTTACTGGAGGGAACAAATTTCTAACCAAACCTATTGATCAAACAATAATACATCTCATTAACACACAGAATACTCATTAGAATACAGGGGTTTGTACAAGACAATAGACATATTTAATCAATTAAAATAAAGTACAATAAAGCATAATGTAACCTAAAGAAGAGGACCCTGAAGATCCATAATGTAAAGTACACACATCGAGCAGCCTCAAAATGGGCCAAACAACATAACTGTTAACTAATACAGACATTTAACGTGGACCAGGAACATCAAACAAAGATATTCGCTCTTTCCAAGTTTATAAGTTAGTCACGGAAAAATTCTCATTGCCCGCCACCGGGAGTCGAACCCCCTGGAAAAATTTTCATTGGCCGCCACCGGGAGTCGAACACCCTGGGTTCGACTCCCGGTGGCGGCCAATGAGAATTTTTCCGTGACTAACTCATAAACGTGGAAAGAGCGAAGATCTTTGTTTGATATAACTGTTAACTGCCTAGTTCAAGTCCTTATTGAGTGAACTTAGTATGTTCTCGCAGGATTGAGTCCTACCTTTTGAGATATATTTTTACCGGCGAAAATTGAGAAAAAAATGGAAATCGGTGGACTACAGTTTCATCATCTCACCCTGGTAAATCCACAGTTTTTGTTGCAGCAGTTTCATCATCTCACCCTGGTAAATCCACAGTTTTTGTTGCAGCAGTTTCATCTCGCACGGTTAAATCCACAGTTTTTGTTGCAGCAGAGATTTACTATATGTACCTGCTCATTTAAACCACACGCTGGCTTGATGCACTTGGAGGTACGTTGTTTTAAAGTACACGTACGCACAACAAACAAGCACGACGACACCGTTTCAGAAGATACACACACTCACAGCACTTTTGTTAACTGGCCGTTGAAGCTTCTTTGCCGACCGAAATACCCGTTCTCCGCACGGGATGGGCGCACACCGGTCCCCTCCTCACTCCTCTGCAGACCAAACGAAAGGATTAGAATAGTTACTCTCCATCTGGAGGTGTGTTACTCACTTAAGCCCGGCAGGGCCCAACAATGCTGAGAACGCAATGGCTCTTTCGCTGCTTTCAACAATACGTCATCCACCCATGACCTCATATAGAATTGTCCTTTTCTAGGCTTGTGTACATACAGACTACGTAAATTCTAGATTGAGCGCTAGTACATTAAAGTGCTGAGAGGTAAAGTGAAGACCTGGATGGACGGACGCCACTGCTGATGACCTTACATCTTTCAAAAGGATTCCGGCTCAGCCCACAAGGCCAAAGCGAAGCAGAAAAGAATTGAAAAAAACGAGCTCTACTTCTGGTCTCCAGATAATTGGCGCCGAGCTCACACGACTTCAAAACCTTGGATTCACGTGGAGCGTGGTAGAAAGAGAGACCACCAAGCATATCCATAACACCCTGACTCCGTCAGGCATGCTATCGCCAATGTTATGACCCACATGAACTAGGCTCAGGCCGCCCAATCCTGCGATCGATTCGGCTGAAAGATCGAGGCCGTCTTCACCGGCAATGGCGGTTTCAGTGAATAATTACGTAGTGTTTATGCATTAAGCATCGTACAACACTATGTTTCACTAAAACGTGTATTCATGTTTCAATTAATTATCATACTACATACTTAAATTTTTCACATTTACCATGGGAATTACGGAAGAACTACTCTTCATAAATACGTGAAACAAAATAGGATTTCGATACAGCAAATTAAATATCATGATTTGCCTTCAATTTTTAACATGCAACTTCTCGCAACAGAGTGATGTAATTTTGAAGTTTTCCAATATACGAAGAATTGTACATGGTGCACAGTATAGACTATCCATGTTATTTACATCGCACAATTGATTACCCAGTAGTTCTTCAATGTAAACAGAAAATCCTAAGTGCATAAATGCACATAGCGAATAATACTTGGCTAACGAAAATTAATCTATAACTACTACTTACAATTGCAAAATACTGTTCTTCGCTTTTTTATACTAGTAATTTTAAGCAGAAGTCAACAGGTTCCTGGTAATATTAACAAAAAGCAAACTACAAGCAACACAATCAAAAGGACTTACCCCAACTTTGAAAAGTTGGCATACATCCATTGTCGTTCGGCTTCTTCGGCTAGTAACCGAATATCCGCGGTCTATAAGACATATATCACAACGAACGGTAAAAACGACCAACTGAGTAAAACGTGAGTTAAACGGTATAAAACCAAGTATAAAATGGTGAAATTCAAATGAAATGCGAACATAAATTCTATTGGGAAGTAAAACCAACAAAGTTAAAAGTTGAAAATGACAAGACCATGTAACCTATCTACATTCTACCCATGCTACCAGCATCCATACATATTTCGGCAAATATTATGCCTTCATCAGTGGAAGAGTTCACCAATGCCCAGTTCCACGCAAATAATTCAGATGTAATATTACATGCCTGAATGAAAGACAGTATGTTAACTTCATCGCATAAGCTAGGAACGCCTATACCGTATCGCACTTAAATAAGCTATGAACGCCTATACCCTATCGCACTTAAATAAGCTATGAACACCTATACCCTATCGCACTTAAATAAGCTATGAACGCCTATACCCTATCGCACTTAAATAAGCTATGAACGCCTATATCCTATCGCACTTAAATAAGCTGTGAACGCCTATACCCTATCGCACTTGACTTCTGCTTAAAATTGCTAGTACAAACACGTGAATAACAATATTTTGCTACTGTAGGTAGTAGTTATAGATTCAGTTCTTCAATGTATTTGTAGAGAATATTTCTCCAATACTTTCCATATATCTGCAACACTCATAATTGAATTGAATAACATCAGGGAAAGTATCGAATGAATCGACTGTCGAATATTTAAAGTTAATCATACACTTCATCTTTAGATACTTGAACTTCGTTGTCCTGAGAGGTATAACGGAGAGCAAGCTCGAACGAAAATTGAGAGATACGGATTCGATCAAAACTCTGGTTGGGTATAAGTTTTTTTTTCATTTAGTGAGATGTTACATAAATCATAAAATTACAAAATCTTTTTCATCGACATATTTTTAAATCTTATAATTAGTAACTGATGTCTTTGCAAATATGTAACATTTGTGTTTATCTAGAAGGTAATGTTCAATTATGCAGACGAAGGACTAGCAAAAAATGGAAAATTAGTAGTCACGCTATTATAATGAGTAAAACCGTGGGGAGTCCACACCACACTGATAACAGCAAAACCAATATAATCCATGTTTATTGTTGTCCACACTGTTAAAAAGTTCGCCGTTAGATTACGGGCAACGGCCGGCAAACGGGGCCCGGCCGTTGGTCGTAAAATTACAGCTTGGGCAGTTATTGTGAAAGCATGTAAAATTACTGTCTCGATCGTAAATAATAAGACCGTAATTTTAAGAGCAACCCCCGTAAAAAATAAAATTTGATCGTATTCAATTAAGAGGAAATTTGAAGGGCCTTTCCCTTAAAAAATAATGTTTGGCCGTATTGATCTGAGCAGTATTTTGAAGGGCAATGCCCTTAAAAATAATGTTTCGCCGTATTGATCTGAGTCGTAATTTGAAGGGCGATGCCCTTAAAAATTAAGTTTGACCGGGTTGGTTGGTTGGTTGGTGGATTTTATTGGCGCAAGGGCCAGGTTTGGCCAAAGAGCGCCAGACAAAGATCTATCAGCCACAGATTTTTAAAAACGTGGAAAATGATTAAGAGCAGACAGGCTTGGTAAAAGTTGAAAAAGAGTATGATGAAAGCTGTGAAGACAAGGTAGTTAATTAGGTTTATATAAAAATTTATTAATTTACTATTAGAATTATATATATATATATATATATATATTTTTTTTTAAAACACAACTACACAAAGGATGAGTCACTCTCCTCCCCCCACACTCCTCTGCAATGCTGGCAGAGGGCGGGGACGAACTGTCACTCTCCTCCCCCCCATGTTCCTCTGCAATGTTGTTTGAGGCTGGGGACGAACTGTCACTCTCCTCCCCCCTATGTTCCTCTATAATGTTGGTTGAGGGTGGGGACCTCGCTGAGGCCGAGACAGTTGGATGGACACTGCACACCTTTGCGGATTGAGGGCCGGGTCTTCCGCACGTGCAGGCTGTCGGATGGAAACTGGAAGAGACGGTCGGCAGCAAAAGAGAAGGCCCAGAATCAGGTATTCGAAAAATCTCGAGCTCGGGGAAAAACACCTGTGTCGCTTGGTCAGCTGTAGATCGCTTGGCAAGGGCGGCGAGAGCTACAGGGCGCGGAACAAAGGGCTGCACGGGTTGTGGCAGAGACTGAACTACTGCGGCAAAAGTACGCTGTCGGGTGGTGGGTATACCCAACTTGGCCTTGGCAGCAGGGTACGAGAGGCCTTCCAGGGTCTTGAGCAGCTGGATCGCCATCTCGTCCTTCCATTTCATACAGTTGCAAGAGTAAGCTGCATGGGCCTCACCGCAGTTAACACAGCAGGCCGCAGAAGTGCAACCTTCCCCGTCATGTTCACTGGAGCCACAATTTGCGCAACGAGCGGAACTCTTACAGAAACGTTGTGAATGCCCGTACCTCTGGCACCTGAAACAGCGCAGAGGACTGGGAATGTACGGGCGAACTCCACAGACCAAGTAGCCAGCCTTGATTTCGGTCGGAACTTTCGGGGAGTTAAAAGTCAAGATGACATTTTTTGACTTAATCATGGAACCATCACGCCGGAACATCATACGACGTGCAGCAATAACACCTTGATCAGCAAGTTCAGTCACGAATTCGTCTTCACTGCATGGCAAGAGATCAAACTCCGAAATAACACCCCGAGAGGTGTTAAGAAACGGGTGAGGTGTCACTTTTACAGGAATGCCTTGAAGACTAGTGAGGTTCAGAAAAGTGTTACTCTGAGAAACACTGCAAGTTTGGACAAGCAGGTCCCCAGAGCGAAGCTTTCTCACAGACTTCAAGGGGCCAACCGCAGCGTCCAAAGCTTTAGAAATGAAAAAGGGAGATCTGGTGGACAGTCTCTCATGCGGATCGATGGATTCTACAAGCAAGTGAGTAGCATGCGTAGTCACAGCAATCGAGGGGAGACGACGCTTCGGAGCGACTGGTACAGCTGCCGAAGAAGAGGTTCCACATTCTTGGTCCAGGTCAAGGTCTAAAGACCGTTTACGGGTATGAGACTTGGTAGGTTGAGAAGACGAAGGACAGTCGGTGTCAACTATCATTTTGTCAGGTGACTTAAATTTGGAGTTTTTGTTCTTTTTACCCATGGAAAAAAAGGAGGAAGATTCGTCTGCAGACTACTCCACCCACCACCGAGCCCTACAAGGGAGAACTGGAGGTCTGCAAGCCAAGAAAATGACGCTGGACACAGTTCTGGAGCTTATACGTTGCAGATATAGTCCGTTGGCTGTGATCACACGCACTCGGCGGACACTTCGGCCTCCTGGTACCGTCATGCCAACGCCTTTGGCATGATCCCACAGCCCCCGGGCTCACCCTGCCGTGCTATACGACAAAAAGCCGCTAAAGCCGTGTACACAACTTGGTACAAGACTTCTGACTAGAGGTGGGTTAGTCTCTAGCCTCCCGTTTACAGCGAAGCCGGGGTCGAAGAGGAGTGTTGGTACACAGGAGGCACTTATCCGGTCTCCTGCGACCTCAGCCGCCAGACATCCCATTTCCGCCTCACGGGTCTCCGCACGCGGCAAACATGCAGGTAGGTCTAGCACCCAAACCAGCTAAAAGGAAAAAAAGAAATCCAAAGAAGACAAATCCTGGAAGGGAACCTAAACGGAATCTCAGCAACCTACGAACTGAGCGGTTAATATAATACAGTTAGTGGTGGAGGGTAACAAAACCACAAGACCGGGGTGTTAGTGCATAACGTGGTAGCGATTAGGTAAAGTATACAACACGGGCAACTAGCCAGTGGAGAAACTAAATAAAAACGAAAAAGCGAGACACAAGACCAGCTCGGGATCGTGGGGCCGCGACTCCCCAACAGCTGGATGAACAGCCGTCCCTGCAAACACCAACAGCAAAGCGGTGGCATGACATCAGATGTTGACCAGTCACAAGGTCAGCTCGGGCCGTGGGGGCGCCGCTCCCCAAATAACTGGAAAACCAGTTATCCCCGTGCGGGGAGTTTGACCGGGAAATACAGTTTGACAAATTGAGCTAAGCCGTAATTTAAAGGGCAAAGCCTGTAAAATTAAAGTTTGGCCGATTTCAGTTAAGCCGCAATTTGAAGAGCAATTCCGTAAAAATATAGTTTGATTGTATTCAGTTAAGACTGAATTTCACAGGCTTAACTGAATACAGTTTTCAGTTAATCGGTAATCTGAAATAAAAAAGTCTGACCTTATTCATTTGAATTTCAGAGCAATCCCTGTAAATATCAAGTTTGGCCATATTCAGTTAAGCCTCACGGCGAGTAGTCACCGACTTTTACAGTAAAAGCATTTTTTGTGGAAGAGTGTGTGAGTGTGAAATTGTTGGATACTTACATTATAACTGAATCAATTCAGTTCTAAATGTGAGTAACGATATTTTCATATCTTAAAATCTGGTTTATTACAATATGTAAAATAATGACATCAGTTACACACAGATTTGTTTGACATTAGGCTTTACGAACTCTGTATACACAGTTGGTAGAACAATACTTACGTTTCTTTTAGCCACGTTTTAATTGGAGTATTATTTCTAAAGCAGATTTGGTTGAACAATATTTAGTTTCTTTTAGACATTTTAATTTGCACATACGTACATATGTAGTATTTGCATGAATGAATACAAAGGGAAGTTATGTAGTAAAAATATGTACATACATTTTCTTTTATTTATATGTTATATTAATGACAAACAGAACTACGAACTGGCATCCGAGTACATTGCGTCTATAGTTTATTCAATCCACAATTGTGTCAAAGTTGGTTTTTCATGTAGGTTTTGGCTAGTAGTACATTTGACATAGGGTTGAATCATGCTTTGCCTGTTCTCACATTCACTGCTTTGTGTGCTGATTCATTTTACATTCTACTGAGCATTGTGTTGTCAGTGTTCCCACAACTTTTGCTGTTATGTTTCCTATCTCTAATTTTTGGATATTTACCTACTTTTCACATATTTAGTAAAATTATGTCAAAAACTGGAAGTACTACATTTGAAAGATCACATTACTTTCCCATAATTAAGGTATCAGAAAGAAAAGAAAAAAAAATACTTGAGTGGAAGTGAGAGCTTTTGAACTTGGTGAAACGAGAGACTCAGGAATTTTCCCAAAATGGATTTTACCAATGGGTTCAGAGATGGCGGAAATGCATAGAAATTGATAGGCAATACTTTGAATAGGCTAGCATTGTTAACAGTATGCCCAAGTGTTTTGCCACCAAGTTTAACATTTTTGCTGGTAAAATAAAAATCTTATGAGGGACGAGGCATTACTTTCATTATGCCTTTTGTATATGCAAGTTGAATTGTTGTTATTGTCTCCCATTTCTTACGCAGAATTCCTCATTTCTGCTAGTAGTCGATCTATCTAGTATCATACTATTAACAAATCTAATACATCCGTTTTATACATGTGTTTTAATTAACAGCAAAATATGATTTTAAACAGTTTTTTTCTTTTTCCACAGCAACTTCAGTGTTTCCGGCTGTTTCGCTGTTTTCGTATTCCTGATGACAATCCATTACTACATTCGATTTTGGAATTGAAATATCGCTGTAGTTGGATTCTTGAATCTGGTATTCTTTCTCTCACTCTTATTCAAGGCGTTTTTATCGCTAATAACTCCATGCTTTGCATTTACCTATCATTAACGAGTGGTATTAAGGATTGGACTACTTTTTTCTTTCATTTTATGTAATCAATATGTTTTTCGGGCGTTCCAATGTAAGCACGTTTCTCAATGTTACTGGAAAGAAGAAGAAATTTTTAACGGCAAAAAATTTGTTTTTCTAAAAATTTCTTGATTTTAATATTTCCAAATTATGTTTTTGCGTTCTGACGTTTGCTTACAATTTTTCATTGAATATAAAAAGACTTCCGTCATTAAGAAATAACACCGTATTTGTACCAGATGCGGGTCTCTGTTCCAAAACTAGTTGCCTTCCTTTAATGACATTACTGCGAAAGAGATTATGTTATCAAACTTTACTTTTTTCCCAGCTTACTTCCACCCTTTCCAAAAACGATATCCACCCAAATTAAGATGCGTTCATAACGCTGAAATTAAAATCCCACAACCTAGTTCAAGCAACATACCTTCTGCATATTGTGTTACAGAAGGGTTCTTCATAACTGTTATTCTATTTATGTTACTAAGGAATAGGAACGAGATTAAATTTATATAAAAAAAAATTTCAAAAATATACTGGAAACTGGAAACCACTCTAACAACAAGTATTGAGTACCGGCTATTTCAAAATGTGCCAGAAAAGCATTTGTTCGAAATTTTCAAACTGCAAATAGCAATGTAAAATTATAATCCTCCTTACGTATTGCACTCAATCGTCGCCTAAAAAAACATGCAAGATGACACATAATTATCGAGTTTGTAATAAACACGTCTTTTGAATCCGTTCTGACACAAAATAAATTTATCAAAGGTATTCAAAGTCAGTGGAACCCGTGTGGAAAACAATAGTATCTTACGGAAGAACGAAGTTTTTCAATCGGGTTTTTAATCCCTCAGATATTTCTGTAAACGAATTCGTGAACTTACACCCTCTGATTGCAGACTTGTGCGTTAAAAAAACATGAATTTTTATGAGAAACATTTCGCACCCGAAACGCTCTCCAACACTCAAAGAATTTTTTAAAACGGACTCTTAGAAACAGAGATATCGACAAAAATAAGATGTGACTTACGTCCCCTGGTGGTAAATCCATGCATTATTTTAGGAAGAAAGTATTCTCAAAAGGTTTTTCCGTATGAGCGGTATTGGTCCGAGAAAAACAAAATTTAGTCGAGTTTTTAGTAGGCCAGATTTTGCTACAAATACATCAGAAGAAGATATTAACCCTTATGCCCCCGGGTGGACAAACCATTCTTCACCAAACATTAGAAATTATATGAAACATATTTTCCATCAGGCCTTGTATGCAATACAGGAATAATTTTTCAAATCGGAGTTTTAGAAGCAGAAATAACACAAAAAACCCATTTCGCTTTTGTGCCCCCTAGCGGAAAGTCTATGATGTACTTGAAAATATTGAATTTATAGGAAAAATATTTCGCATCGGAAACACTATCCAACAAAGAAGGAATTTTTCAAATCGGACTCCTAGAAGTAGAGATATTGACAAAAAACAAGATATACATCTACGCCCCTGGCGTAAAAAACATGTATTATTTCAAGAAGAAAATGTTCCTAAAAGGTTTGTCGATATGAGTAGTATCGGTCAACAAACTACTTTTTTCAATCGAGATTTTAGAAGCTCATATTTTGCTGCAAATACATCAGAAGCAGAAATTAAGGCTTAAGCCACCTGGTGGCCAAACCATTTTTTATAAAAATTAGAAATTATGTGCAAAGAATTTCCCATCTGAAGAATTTCCCATCCGGTGCAGAAAGAATTTTTCAAATCGTAGATTTAGAATCCGAGATACAGGGGGAAAGCAATTTACCTTTACGCCCCCTAGCGAAAATATTGAATTTATATGAAAAACATGTCACACTGGAACCTTATCCAACAAAGAAGTAATTTTTCAAATCGGACTCCTAGAAGTAGAGATATTGACAAAAATAGGATATACATGTACGCCCGTTTGCGTAGAAACCATGCATTATTTTAAGAAGAAAATATTTCTAAAAGGTTTGTCGACATGAGTAGTATCGGTCTACGAACGACGTATTTTTCAATCGAGAATTTAGAAGCTCATTTTTTGTTGCAAATACATCAGAAGCGGAAATTAGGATTTACGCCCCCTCCCCTGGTGGCCAAACTATTTTTTCACAAAAATTAGAAATTATGTACAAACGGTTTCCTACCAGGAGCTGTATCTGGTGCAGAAATAATTTTTCAAATCGGAGATTTAGGAGCAGAGATAAGGGGAAATCGTCTATCAGACAAGTGTCTGATAGACGAGATGGCATCTGTGGAAGTTCATCTTCCTGATTTAACATCGAATTTAACGTTCAATGAGTCTTTCAACATGCTGTTTCATTTAATTCATCAAATTCATTTTATATATAAACTTTGATCTATTTTTTTCGTATTAATACAATTCATCTCCTTGTCTTTATAACAGGCACTGATTTTTGAAAAAAACTCCAGCAATTACAGTTCCCAATGCTGAGGAGCAATACAGTTTTAAATCGTACTACATAATTATCCTATAGGAATTAAGACAATCATCTACATATTTCAGTCTTTGGGACGAAAGCCGCTGAAATGAATGGGATGAATTTTATTAAAGTGGGAACATTACACCCTTCACAATATTAATGTTCCGAGCACCACGCCGCTTTTTGGAGTAATACCGTCCTGACTTTTGGCCATTGTACCTAACATAAGACGCATCAGATGTTTCATGCTGTGTAGATGAGCTCAAATAATTTCTCCTTTGACATTTTACGAGGGTAGTTTTCTTACATGGCATCAGACGTGTGGGTATGATTCGCCACACACCCTATCTCGGGATTCTCATGGTAGTAAAAGGAAATATTATATTAGTACGTAATCTCACACTATGTCAGAAGTATCTGCATTTTTCTTCTATGAAATTTAAATTTCCATCTTTCGCTCACTGCCGAGTTCCATGAAAGTACCAGAAAGAATGTCTCCGATGTGGTATTACTGTTCTTGACATTGCACTATAGAAGCATTTCATCGTATTTCACTTAAAATAATTCGTCGTTTAAGCGTGATATTACCCGTTGTTTCACCGGTGAAGAAGGAAATTCCATAATTTCCTAATATGGGCGGGATAACCCTAATTTGTACTTGTTATACCTCTCCATAACGCATTCGCCTTTCTGCTCTTAATGGTAATTTAGAAGCCATTCTCAGCATTTAAAAGATGTCAAATCTCATTTAAAATGACCTTATTTCTTATTCCGAATCATGTTTTTTTTTGTAAAGTAACCATTTTGAAGTTTAATGTTGCACAAAATATTTGATAGTGGCTCGTAAATTGCACGAAAATATTTCGCACAATCTCTGTTTAGTAATGGGGATTCTCATATCTCAGTAATTTCAATTAAATTTGATTTTCCAGTTTTTTCACACAAAATGTCATGACGAGAATAAAAAAGCCTGGTTGTTAAACATATCTATTGTATATTCTTTCACCAAGATATAGAAAACTTTTAACTTTAGGGTTTCCATACAACGGGAGTATCGAATTGTGAAAGTAATTTTTAAATATCGTGATATGGCAGAGAAAATTAATTCATTTTGTCCAGTAGGATGTGCTAGTGAATAAAAACTCTGTATTTCCCAATTTCCTTCGAATACGTTTCCCAGGAATTTTGTTTGTATTGCCTTTTACTTCTACTCTCAAACAATTTCTTCTTCTAGTTTAATTTCAAATTATCTTTTGCCAAAGCTCAGCCCGTTATGACATAAGAAATGAATCGTTGTTTCACTTGATCCGGAAAATCTAGTTAGTACCTTGTAAAGCACATGAAACTTTATCATAAACCGCAAGATCCAACCATCCAACCTTGAATAAAAAACCATTTACTGATGAGGAAAATATCTTTATTCAAGATTCAACCTTGAATAAAGATCATTTTCCTCATCAGTAAATGGTTTTTTTAGTGTCATCGACTTTTGAATAACTAAGCAGATCGTACAAAAAGGACTTCAGAGAAACAACATTTCACCTTACGTCTCGCTAGGATAGTCCGCTATATTTCAAAAATGAGTGTCACTGTTGTATAGGGATATTCAGTAAATAGTTGATCTCAAAGACAGGTTAACATAAAATTCTATCGGTATTTTAATGAAAATCTTCAATGCAAAATTACATTTGCGTCACTTCTTTTAACCATGTTAAATATGTGTAGTTCTTTAAATTCCGTTTCCGAAGGTA
This sequence comes from Macrothele yani, assembly GCA_039090855.1. NCBI lineage: Eukaryota > Metazoa > Arthropoda > Arachnida > Araneae > Macrothelidae > Macrothele > Macrothele yani. The sequence continues at coordinate 125,091,949 of CM077034.1, forward strand.
ATATTAAGATGTCTACAAATGTTACTTGTTTATTATCAGTATATAGTGTATGATAAAGTATTTTAAATGAAAAGGTGTTTTAAACTTGTAAAAGCTAGAGCAGTGGAACAAAAATGTAAAGCAAAAAAAAATAAAAATAGACATTTTTACAAATATGGATGAATTTGGAAAAACATAAAAGATAGAAGAGTTTTATTAGCAACTATTGAAAAATTATATACCATCAAAATATTAATTTCATCAAAATATTATTGCAACTATTGAAATTCATATTATATATAATTATATGCCATCAAATTATTAAATACCACCAAAATTTTATTTGCAACTATTGAAAATCATTTAACAATGTTGACGAAGAATTTTAGAAACTATTTTGTAACCTGCGCTAACACAGGTGCAACATCGTGTGGGTTAGAAATCCATTTCAAAATAAACCTGTAAAGGTTCACAGTTGAAGATTAGGAACAATATATAGACTTCAAGTCAAGCGGCGAAATCAGAAGATAATTTGCTTCAAAATCACTCTTTGAATTTTGGTCCCGATGTTGATAATGAATTTTCTGCACCGAAGTCAAGAGCTTTTTCCATACTTTTTCGATTTCTAACATATCTTTGCGAAATCGAGTTTTCTTCAATTGTTTCCCTTCAAAAATATAGATCTCAGCTAAACGTAGAAATAGATGTAAGGGTGTCAATTTTAAATAAACACTGGCGGAAAGTGAAAAAAGTCACCAAGAAGGAGACGCCTGATACCAACGAAATTTATACAGCATAATAACGGAATACAGAGGATAACGTGATCAAAACACTATGGCAAAATACAGCTGTATTTGCTGGTAAACTAAAAAATAACATTTCCATGTTACATGATTAGTACGAGGTTGAACCGCCATGAACTGCGTCACACAGTGCAATTCTGTCATGGAGTTTGTCATACAGATATTGAATGTAAGTTTGGGGTATTGAGTTACAAGCATCCTCACCCTGGACGCGTAAATCGGGGATAGTCGTGGCTGGCCGTGGAGACTGGATAAGTCGTTGTGCCATAAAATCCCACACGTGCTCAATGGGGGACAAATCCGGTGGCCATGGAAGTTCCCTCACAGCCTAAAGTGCATGTTGCGTTGCACGTGCCGTGTGTGGGCATGCGTTATCTTGCTGGAAAACACCACGATGGACCGACCTTACAAATGGCACAACAACGGGCTGAATGATGTTGTTGGTGTATGAGGTGCTGTTTAACGTACCCGGTACAAACACTAGTTATGTACGGGAGTGATAGCTAATCGCTCCCCACACCAGGAGACCAGGTGTAGGACTTGTGTGTCGCTGGCGGATGCAAGAAGGGTGGAGACGCTCCCTTGTGCGTCTGCAAACACGCATACGACCATCGGAGGCTCCCAAGCAGAATCTTCTTTCATCGCTGAACACGACAGATCGCCATTGCGTTCTCCAGTGCAGACGTTGGCGACACCACTGCAGCCGTTCCTGCCGGTGGGTTAGAGTCAGAGGTGCACATGCCAGAGGCACACATGCACGTAGTCCTGCATCCCGTAGACGGTTACGGATTGTTCGCACAGTCACCTCAGGTGCAACGGCAGCTCAGATTTGCGTCGCAGTGGACGTTCTGCTTGACATCGCCGCTCTTTTTAGGCGTCGATCGGTCCGCTCATCAGTTCGTGTGTGACGCCCGGTTCCACGTCTTCTCGTGTGGGAATGTTCCTTGGACCATCTACGCCACCACCGATACTTCCCGTCCAATTCGCTCCGCAATACGACGATACTACCGCCCGGCCACGCGGAGTCCGACTAGACGACCTCGCTCAAAGTTCGATAGCTGCTGAAATCCTACATGTCTTCCATGTCCAGGCATTGCAGCTTCTTCAGGGTCTTCGCACGTGTCTGTACGCCGACAACTGATTACGTTCACTTCGCCGTACTGCTTAAATACCACCGACGATAATTTGCATATTATGCCGTGCTGTGGCGTAAGCGCTCACAGGTTGGTCCCGAAATTAACATCACACCTACGTAAACTCGACCCCATTAACATATGTAAATTTGATGATCGTCCGCCAATTCCTTCTTGGTGTTCTTTTCTCCCTTTCAGCCAGTGTATCAGCATCATATGAAAAGCTTTGCTCTGTAAGACATACCCAAGGGAGCCATTATTTTTAATATTCATGGCTATTGTTTAATTTTTATTAGTTACTCGGTATATTTTGCAATATTGATATGTACCCGTAAGCGTAACTAATTATATTTATGAAGTGGATCTCACAACGAAATTATTCCTTTGCATTTTACTTTCCCCGTGGCAATAAATCTATGCGCACCTCAAGCTTGCTTGTTATAAATTGTACGAAAAGCGTACGCTTTCGCTCTTGCAGGGAAACGTGTTAAATGAACAAAGTGCTCCATTTGAGCTATGGTTTACAGAAAAAAGTCGGTACAAAAACGGTAACAGTCATCTCGAGGTACGCGTGGAAGCATTACTATTCCCAAACCTTGGTGGGAATAATTTTATGGACACCCATATCTCGTGAACAACCACTACTTCATGGATAATAACTTTGCAGCATACATGTCGGAAATTCGCGGCGAATGTCCGACATCTATGCCAAGGCGATTTATTCGCCTTGGCGTCGATTTATTCGCCTTGGCATCGATTTATTCGCCTTGGGATCGATTCGAAGAAGGCACGACAAAGGTCTTGTGGAATATTTTCCCACGCTTACTCAAGAACCAGATTTTTTTCCCGAGTCTTACATTATTTTTCCCGGGTCTTAAAATATTTTTCCCGGGTCTTACAGTATTTTTCCGTGTCTTACGTATTTTTTTCATTCAAAAAGGTATTCAGTATTTTTTCCCGGTCTTACGTTTTTGCACGTTTTTTCAGGATACGCCACAGATCCTCATTCGTGTTGAAATAGGGTGAACGTGGGAGATAATCAAGGACTTGAACCCGATTTTGGCGAATCCAAGCAGTGGTGGACCGTTACGTATGACGCTTGGCAAGGATCTTGTTGGGTGATCACATCTCCCTCAGGTCAAAGATGGGCCACGGCAGGCAGGAAAGGTTGTTGCAAAGTTAACTAATAGTTTTGTGCATTGGCAGTCCGATCGAATGGAACGAATCACCAAAGCTAGAATATCCAAAACACCACCACATTTGCACAATGGCTAGGAATTTGACGTCTTGCTTCATACACTTTTGGGCGAATCCTTCATTCGCCCGGCGGATGACTATCCGTCAGATATTTCTGTATACCTCTGGGAAGGTAGATTCGTCAGACAAATTCATACTCCGTCATTGAGCCTCCGTCCAAAGCAGTAGGTCCCTGGCCAATGAAAACTGTATCTTCCTCTGAACTGGCGTCCACATGAGCTTTCATTTACTCTTGTACTAGCAGTAGACCATGTCATATAACCTATTGCTAGTAGTTCTTCGATATATAGGTCGGTGTATGGGTTCGCTCCACAGTTCTGCAGCTTCGAAGAATGTACCAGATGGGTATTTAATGACAAGGCGGAGCGAAGTTCGACCTTCCCGGGCAGTAGTCGTTGGCAGTCTGCGTTTTCTTCATCCAGGCGCGATGGAACCAGTTTCCTCATAGTGTCTGAGAAACGTTCTGACGACAAACGTATTCTAACACGATTCTCGAACAATCTACTGCATAGATATTTCATTTTGCCGTTTCTGGAGAATCTCATTGCGTACTTGCGGTTCTATCCTCCGTCATGCCATTTTTTAGAGTTTTCAGCAACGCAGAGATTGCATCAGATTTTTTACTGCCCTTCGTTTCCATATTGGCGACTGCACAAGACACAAAGCAGCAAAAATTTGCAAATCCAACCGAGCGACGTCTGATGAGAGCTGGGTGTGAGAAAATGTACTGCCTCCACGTTTTGGGAGGAGTAATATTCCCAAGCATATCTCGAGATGTCTGTTAGACTTTTTGTACCGATTTTTGTTGTTAACATAGCTCAAGTTGAGTATTTTGTTTATTAAATCGGTTTTCTTACAAAAGCAACGATTCCACTTTTCTTGCCGTTTATAACAACCACGCTTGGGATGCGAGTATATTTGTTGCTACGGGGAAGGTATTATTCATTTTCAGAATGGGTTTTACTTTTTTGTTTTGTTGTTCTTGTTGTTGTTTCAGTAAATAATTTTCCTTCGATTTCCACTTTTTTTGCGCCCCTTTTGAAATGTTACGTCACCTTAGGAGGCCGTGCCCCACAGGTTGAGAATCACTGCGTTATGGAAAGAGGATATGCACACATCTCCGAACAGCGTCTGAAATTTTCTATAAAGGATTATGATCCGGTGATTTTGGAGGCAGCTGTAACGATTCAGTCCAATGATTTTCTAGCTCCTGAAGAACACTCCTGGCACCGTGACTTGTCATCGAGAAAAAGGAAGAGATATCATATAGCAGCGTTAAACAGTGTCGCAATGGACCCAAATATATCGTTTCGGTACACTGAGGCATTTACTTTGTCTCAAGGTGCCTCAGTACACTCTGGCATTCACGTTGTCCCAATATACCAACGACAGCGTCTCCCTGTAGTTACCAAAAATCTGGATTCAACGTCTGAATGATTTCCCTCTGAAAACCGCCATGTCCAAGACTAACACATCTCGTGACTTCATATTCAGAACACGATGCGCCATGATTGCATTAATTCATTATGACTCGTGTATCCATACTCATTTTAAATTGTAATCGTCCTCATATTCAATTTGTTTACGCTTTTGGCCTTGACAAAGACATCATTAGATGACCGAAAGCTTGGAAAATTGTATTTTTTTCTTATGCCAATAAAAGTGATTACCACTTCAATTCTGTAAATCTAATTTTCCATGAAAATTAACAGTTTTCACTTTTTCATTAGAAAAATAAATTATTCAAACATATTTATAATACTTCTCTGTGGTACTATCAATTAAATTAAAATTTCATAAATCGCCTGTAATTAGGCACATCTGAAACAATTATTAATTTATACCTCAATGAAGTTGGAGCTCGCCTTTCATTGGGCACCTGTAAAGCAATAACTACTGTATATAATAAGTTTACAAAAATAATGGAACTACTAACTGTTTATAAATAAGCTGACGGCCTACCTCAAGCTTTCAGCCCTGAATCAATTCGACTTGGAATAAACTTGTACAAGTCATGCACATACGATAAAGGAATTTGGAAGCAAACGTCTGGCAAAATGTATCGCAATTGCGCTAGTGATATTAGAGGCTGAATGCGTGATCTGATCTTTCGCTCCAGTTATTCCCATAAATGCTGAATAATATTGAGTTAAGGAGATTGAATTAACCAGGGAAAATGATGAACCAGATCATCATGCTGTGAAAATATCGAATCGATACGTTCCGCACAACCCACAGAAGCATTATTTCTTTGACACCAGAGGACGTCATTAGCTACTGATGCCTGGAACATCGGAAGGGGAAGAAAGGACTATTTTTTTTATTAATTGTTCTCGTACGGACGCTTATTTCTTCGAATATAGAATGCTTATGTATTTTTTAAATTAAAGTACACTTCTCTATTTTTTAACAAAATATTTCAGCGTGGAGCAATAAAACAACAAGATTCTGGAGAAAACTTATCTTTTAGTTTTCTAACATAATGAGAAAATAATATGCTGTAAAGGGAAATCATGAAAACTGATTTAAATGTATAGAGTTACCTTTCTTAATAAGTTTTGAAAATTTTAAAAAATAGCACATGAGTTAGCAACGTGCAACGTGTAGAATACAAATTATGTCTTCACAACACTGCTCGATGAATCCTGGGCGGTCGGTCTCCCGGGAGCACGCATATATATATATATATATATATATATATATATATATATATATATATATATATATATTTCTTTTACTTCACAGTTCCCAATTTGTAGTAAATATTGCAATATCTGTACAGTGATGGTAGGTGCTCAGTTTTCAAATTCCTCGTGTAGACAACGAATATTCCCTGGAATTCCCTTTTCGGAAAGTAGGAACTTCACTTCGTATATATGCAAGACAGTAAGAAAAAGTATCACTGAAGACGTAAGAAAATTCAACTGTGAACTAGTGAGGAAAGCAATTGAAAACAAACAAAGCCTAAAGATAGCAAAGGGGCATCTCAGTAAGGGAAGAAAACAGATTATGGCACTAAGAAAAGAAGATGGTTCTGTAACAAGAAATAGAGGCGAAATTTTGACAAGAGTGAAAGATTTCTACTCCAAATTATATGAAAGGGATGATACATGCACTCCAGACATCATGAAAGATACCAGTACCAGAGTTCCTCCAGTCCTTCCAGCAGAAGTTGCACATGCAATCAAGAACATGAAGCAAGGAAAAGCTACAGGAGAAGATGGAATTACTGTAGACATCATACAAGAAGCAAGTGGAGAAATTGAAACAGTACTCGCCCAAATTTTCACTCGATGCCTTAATGAAGGAAAGATTCCTGAGGATTGGAACACCGCTACAATGATCCTGCTACATAAGAAAGGTGACATTGAGGATCTCGGAAACTACAGACCTATCAGCCTCCTATCAGTAGTTTATAAAATCTTCACTAAAGTTCTTTCACACCGCTTGAAGGTAACACTGGACATGGCTCAACCGAGAGAACAAGCTGGATTCAGGAGTGGCTACAGCACAATAGATCATATCCACGTACTGAGAGAACTAATTGAAAGAGCGAGGGAATATGAACTTCCATTGTGCATGGCTTTTATCGATTATGAAAAAGCCTTTGATTCAGTGAAACCATCAGCAGTTACAATGGCTCTGAAAACCTGCGGTATTGAAGATGCATACATTAATATTATTAATAACATCTATGAAAATGCAAGTGCAAAGATTCGGCTGTTTGAAAATACAACACACATAAAAATTGGAAAGGGAGTGAGACAAGGTGACACCATATCTCCGAAGCTCTTTAATGCCACATTGGAAAATGTCTTTCAATCACTGAACTGGGAAAACAAAGGGATAAAGATTAATGGAGATTATCTAACCCACCTTCGTTTTGCTGATGACGTAGTCATTTTTGCAACTACCCCATCAGAGCTGCAGAGTATGATCCAGGAACTTGCTGACAAGAGTAAAGAAGTGGGATTAAAAATGAACTTTCAGAAGACAAAAGTGATGTTCAATGCTTTTACAAGAAATGAAGATTTATTGATTGATGGAGAAAAGCTGGAGATAACAGACACGTACGTTTATCTTGGACACCAGATATCAAGTGAGGGTCACATTGATGAAGAAATTAATCGGCGTACAAAACTTGCCTGGAGAGCTTTTGGAAGAAACAGCATAATTTTCAAGAGCAATATGCCATTATGTCTTAAAAGAAAAGTGTTTGATCAATGCATCCTTCCAGTGCTTACGTATGGTGCAGAGACGTGGACCTTAACTAAAAGAGATATACAAAGACTGCAGACAACTCAAAGAAGCATGGAGAGGTGCATGCTTTGTGTAACCAGGAGAGATAAGAAGAGGAACTCGTGGATCCGAAAAATGACAAGAGTGGAAGACATCATGATCAGAGTTAAATCCCTGAAATGGCAATGGGCTGGACATACTGCCAGAAGAACAGATCATCGATGGACAGCCGAAATTTTAGATTGGATTCCAAGGGACAGGAAAAGACCCAGAAGAAGACCACATGGGAGATGGGTGGATGAAATTCGAAAGTATGCAGGGGTGACATGGAGGAGACTGGCACAAGACAGACCGTTGTGGAGGAAACTTGGGGAGACCTTCGTCCAGCAGTGGATTGATAATGGTTGACAATGATGATGATGATGATGATAGATATATATATATGCATACAAAGTTGTATATATAACTTTATAGACTATATAGTGCATAAGCAGTTTTTTTTAATTCATTTTTTAAAACATTTTTAGAGTGTCAATTTTTATTTATTCTTTTGATAGACTTGTTAAAAATATTGAATATCTGATTTATCTCACTAGTTTTTCTGTAACTGCATAGAGTTTATGGTCATTGGGAAACTTGATATGTTCATCTGTAACTTCAAGGTGTGTGCAATCTCTAAAGCTTGCACCCAAACTAGATCACACGATACCCACAGCGTTCAAGGCTTCACTATTGATCATGTTTCTCTTCTTTGTTTTGACATCAGAAACTATGCTAAAAATACGTTCTGCTTCACCATTGGAATGGGACAATGTGAGCACAAGTTTTGCCAGAAAACTTAGATTTCGAAAGCACAAAATTCCATTGAAATTCGCTTTCTTCGAGATTGTGTGCCACATTTAATCCAGGTTCATCTGTTTCATTGCCTCAACTTCCTCTGATTGGAACGTAGGTTAAATGTCTTCATTCCATGTCCATAGCATTAATGTCTATAGCTTACTGAAGAGCATCGCATACTTTTGAAATACTGCGATCACCGGCAAATATATTGAGATAAACATTACAATGGATAAATCTGCCTTCGCGAAGAAATTCTTTTTCGAAAGGAAGACTTTGCTAAATTTCCTCAGTAGCTGTTCTGTAAATTTTTTTATCGAAATTCATTTGCTTCTGTCATGTCTGGAAATATTTAATGATGTGCTTCACACTCTTGACCCAAACATACGTTTTTCAGAGGAAGGATATTCCTTGGATGTGATACTTTTACATCATCACAACGAAGTGCTTCTGTTGTGAGGAAGTTTCGGCCTAGCTGCTTAAAGAGAATAGCTGATGATTCGGCGAGTGTATGGTTGAAGGCAGATCTCCCTTTAAAAAATGCATTTAAAGTTTTGATTGAAGTATTTCAGAATAAACTTCAAAACACAGGAAGTAACACTTATTAAATTCATTTTTTAGCTGTGCTACAATGAATTCCGAACGTAGTAACATCATCAAATGCAGCGATCTGAAAACAGGCCTTTAAAGCATCCCTGTTCTGTAAAACCCTCTCAGCACACTCCAATATAGCTAATTATCTTGTGTTGGGTAATTTTAATATTTTCTTAATTTTTACATAAAACAAAACTGAATATTAACTAGCTGACATCTTTTGGCACTGAAGGAAATGCATGTGCTTATACGCCGAATGAGTTATTCCGGAGTTCTTGGCAGTTTCTCACAAGCCTTGTTGGCGACAAGTGCAGCGGAGTGGCAAACACAACGCAACACTTTTACTCCTGAAACATCAACGCCCAGTCGGCTTACAAAGAAATTCTTCCACCCAATCAGGACATTAACTCCATCAGATGCTATGCCCTCAATGTTTCCCAGTGGAATTTCTTAATTATCCAAGGACTCATGAAAGAAATACGGGATTACGCCTTATAATACAAATTTTTTGAAGATGACAATCCGATTTTTGGCGTAAATGTGACAAAAATGGTAAGTCAGATAATATCCGAAAACTTGAAAATTTTCATCGTCCTGGAGCGGGACACGAACCCGCGTCTCCCAGAAAACGCCTAGGTATGCTAACCACTACACCACCCAGAACGACCAAGTTTCAAGTTTCCGATCAATTTGAATTTATCGTCCCGCTCCAGGACGATGAAAATTTTCAAGTTTTCGGATATTATCTGACTTACCATCCTTGTCACATTTACGCCAAAAATCGGATTGTCATCTTCAAAAAATTTGTATCCAAGGACTGTTTGAATGATGATAAAATTATATAAGCAGAAGTATCTAAAGCATTAATCTCCACAAGTTCAAGCAGTTCAGTTTAGTACACGAACTGTTCCTGGAGGTACACATCTAGCTAAAATGTACAGAAACATTTCACATGGTAAATCTGTGCTCTCATCAACTAAAATCGAGCATTTAGTTTATTATAAATTTTTAATTGTAACCTCATTCTCTATTTTAGCGACGACATTTGAAATGAGTTTGGTACACATACGCCTTTTCATTTTCACATCTTTTAGGATGTCAGGAAATGCACTTTGGAGAACAGGAGCTAAATTCTCAACTACCTGAAATGTCACATTATTACTAGAAAACATACATGACATTTTATTTCTGCTGTTTTGACTTTATAGTCATATGAATTATCTGGATTTGTTCGCATCTGATAGAAACTATCAACTGCTGGAGATCCTTTTATAGCTTGCATGCTTTCTTGATGCTCCTCTGTGTTAGCATGGTTCAAGAGCTCACTTTTGCCAAAAGAATAGTGCAACTACAAGCCGTGCATTTACATCGTGCATCATTTTCTAGTACAGGTTGGAGCCAACATTTAAAATGTTCGTCACTTAGACATTCTTATCTGAATTTTTTAACATGTTTCATTTTATCTCGTTCTTAACTTGTAAGCTCATCTCTTATTCTCCCTTTCTTGATTGGGGCGGTTAAACTTTTCCCTGCTGTCGAAGGGGCATCTTTTATTGGCGATCGGGTTTTACTAGTAGATGGTACACCACTTAATTCTTCGTTATGCACACTACCTGTTATGTCAAGCTTGTTATTATTGATAACAGTTGATGAATTACAAACACACTATACAATAAACAAAACATCAAATGAGACTGAAGTTTTTAGATGTTAGCAGTGCGAATGCTTTGCTACTCACCCTTGCCTTAGAGACCCAATAAAGAACAAACCAAGCCAAGACGGTTATAAGTCGTTGAGAACGCACTTGCGAACGAACTAAGTTGCTGTAATAGTTACGGTGCAAGGTATGTCGCTGTAACAATCACGGTTACTTTGGAACTGGGGTGGGGCAACCACAAGTAAATTATTTGAGAAAAAACGCATCAAATTTTAAAAAAACCTAGCCTGCCATAGATTACCTAGAATATTCCATGGAATTTCCTTATTTTTGTTGAAAAAGCCCTTTTTCCCATCAAGCTTTTCAGCAGGTCAGAATTCCCTGGTTTTAGGTACTTTTCCCCGTGCCTTCCATCACTACTCCAGTTACACAGAAATTTCACCTCATAAAGATTTGAGAAATTGTTTCATTAAAAGATATTATTTTAAAAATAAAATACCGCTGCTAAATAACCTAACCAGACATCTAGAGATGGCGTTAACGCAATCCCTATCCCCTCTACCCAGAGGTTCGCAGTATTCAATCTCCAGTACTAACCAAACCTTGGACTACATCAAATCATACAGATTTGGCAAACTACCTTTTCTAATGGGGTCATTTGACGTCATCTCCTCATTTCCGAACGTTCCAGTCACAGTGGTGCACTCTGTTATTAAATCACGACTCAAAAATATGACAAACATTTCGGCACAACAAACCCAATCAGTGTTCAATGCCCTTTAACTGATCCAAAAGCGCACGTATTTCCGTGACGAAGGTATCACATATCGTTAAACAGAAGGAACACAAATGGGTTCTGTATCTTAGCTGAAATACTGTTGCACGAGCTTGAAAATGTTGTTTTGCTATCAGCACCACACACACGAATCTTATATACACTAGCGGAAAGTGAAAAAAGAACACCAAGAAGGAATTGGCGGACAATCATGAAATTTACATATGCTAATGGGGTCGAGTTTACGTAGGTGTGATGTTAATTTCGGGACCAACCGGTGAGTGCTTATGCCAGAGCACGGCATAATATGCAAATTATCGTCGGTGGTATTTAAGCAGTACGGCGAAGTGAATGTTTTCAGTCGTCGACGTACGGACACGTGCGAAGACCCTGATGAAGCTGCAATGCCTGGACATGGAAGACGTCTACGATTTCAGCAGTTATCGGACTTTGAGCGAGGTCATCTAGTTGGACTCCGCGAGGCCGGGTGGTCGTATCGTCGTATTGCGGAGTGAATTGGACGAGAAGTATCGGTGGTGGTACGATGGTGGCGTAGATGATCCGAGAAAAATTCCCACACGAGAAGACGTGGAACCGGGTATCACAGACGGACTGATGAGCGGACCGATCGACGCATAAGAAGAGCGGCGTTGTCAAGTAGAACATCCACTGCGACAAAATTCGGGCTGCCGTTGCACCTGAGTTGACTGTGTGAACAATCCGAAACTGTCTACTGGATGCAGTACTACGTGCACGTTTGCCTCTAGCACGTGTACCTCTGACTCCCGCCCAACGTCAGAAACGGCTGCAGTGGTATCGCCAACGTCTGCACTGGAGAACGCAATGGCGATCTGTCGTGTTCAGCGATGAAAGCAGATTCTGCTTGGGAGCCTCCCATGGCTATATGCGTGTTCTCAGATGCACAGGGGAGCGTCTCCATCCTTCCTGCATCCTCCAGCGACACACAGGACCTACACGCGGTCTCTTGGTTTGGGGAGCGATCAGCTATCGCTCCCGTACACAACTAGTGTTTGTACCGGGTACGTTAAACAGCACCTCCTACATCAACAACATCACTCAGCCCGTTGTTGCGCCATTTGTAAGGTCGGTCCTTCGAGGTTTTTTTAGCAAGATAACGCACGCCAATACACGGCACGTGCAACGTAACATGCACCTCCGGGTGTGAGACAACTTCCATGGCCTGCACGTTCACCGGATTTGTCCCCCATTGAGCATTATGGGACAACGACTTATCCGGTCTCCACGGCCAGCCACGACCATCCCCGATTTACTCGTCCAGGTTGAGGATGCTTGGAACACAATACCCCAAACTTACATCCAACATCTGTACGAAAGACTCCATGCCAGAATTGCACAGTGTGACGCAGTTCATGGCAGTTCCACCTCGTACTAACTATGTTACATGGAAATTTTATTTTTCAGTTTACCAGCAAATACAGCTGTATTTTACCATAACGTGTTGATCACGTTATCCTCTATATTCCGTTATTATGCTGTATAATTTTTGTTGGTATTAGACGTCTCCTTCTTGGTGTTCTTTTTTCACATTCCGCCAGTGTATTAGGCACATCGATGAGATTTTAATTTTCTGGACACATGGACGAGACTTGTTAACACAGTTTGTTGATAAATTTCTTCACAATATCCATCCACCAGTTTCATTACTGAATATGAGCAGGATCATAAGGTACCATACCTAGATTTTCTGTTACAACGTGATCAAGATACTCATAACATAACGTACTCGGTGTATCGAAAACCGACCTACTAAACGATTATCATCCCAAGTAATTATGCTCACCCCATAAGCCATAAACTGTCAAGATTTGATTTTTTGGTTAAAAGGGTGTTTTTACATTCATATAACCAAACTGCAAAATATGCTTTTCTAAAACCTGTTGGGTACTTGAAAAATAAAACGTTCCGAAATATCCCTCGTTCTGGAAGTCATCGAAGGAAAAATATATTTTCTTCCGTCTGATTGTTGGAAGTATTCACATGGAATACGATGCATTTGATTTACCTAGCATCTTTTTTTTAACGTTCCTAACGAGGAAAGTTACGCATCAACAAGAGACGAAATGAAAGGAATAAGTGATCTATCTGTTCAGCTTTCCGATGTAAACAATAATTCAAATCAGAATAATCAGTGCATTTTTGTTCTGTACAAACAATAAAATTATTTACAAGTAATAACATATGCGATTTAATTTTTTTGTAGTAGACGTGCTTAATGCCTAGAAGCACCTGGAATCCTTAGACCGTTACTCACCATTAAAGAAAACGTTTGCTTGTTTAATCAGTCACTTCCGAAACAAGGATGCACTTTACACTTTCCATATGAATCAAATTGAGTTGCTTTTTAAGGATGTGGATTTCCCGTGCAAAATAGGTGGACCACTATTTCAGTGTTATCATCGTATTAGAAAATCGCAAAGTATCTTGACATTCATATACACTTCATTTGATCATATTAGTTACGCAAAAGTTCTGGAAAACTAAATGTTCACAAATGGTAGGTCTGGTATCATTAAGAACATTTAAATAGCAAAGCCACTTCAAGGCTTAAAAAAAACTTTGATTCATTCCATTCCTAATAATTTTCAACATTAATTATTTATATATATTTATATCTCATTACGAAGAAAAAACTGTAAACTTTTATAAATTATGCAGTTACTACCAAAACACAAAATAACAACACATTTAAATATCATAGTGTCTCCTCCATGAGAACCTGCAGTTTATATTTGTGATAGAGTTATTCTTTGTCAAAGCTTTGTTACAGTCCTTAAAAGTACCTCTGAATTTGCTAAGTGGTCTTTCTCAGGCCACGCTTTAACGTATATTATCGTAAAAGCTTCTTTTTTGACATATGATACTCCAGCCGAATTCGAAAGCCAGAACAAAAGAATGGGAAATGCTTCTCGTTCCACCGACGGAATGCCGCTTTCAACGAATTTCGAGAAAGAAAATCAGATGAATTCAACATTACTTCTGCAAGCTAATTTTTTTGCGATATTTGCTCCCCCTGTTTTTCTTTAAAATGTTTTCTATGTAAATGCGTAAACCATGACCAATTAAACGAGTAACACAATTATTCGGAGTTTTTCAGGTGTTTTGTCATGCAACAAATTACTAATGTTTTCCTATACGTAAATGGTATCATTTGTACAAACATTTTAGGTTTTAAGGCGAAAGACGTCTCCATTTTCCCTCACATGTTCAAGAACCAGAAAGAATAATAGCTAATAAACATTTTAACAAGCCCTAACTTGCGTTATGTATTAAAAAAACCAGCACTAGTCCTTATTTTTCTCTCGTGCGGTACGTGTAACTCTGTTCCAAAAACTAAATTCATTCTCCACGTAATTCACTTCAAATCAGTTTTTAATTGATTAATGAATATTCTTTCTTTTCTGCCGAAGACTGTGATATCTTCGTGAAAGGTAAATGTTTATTCAACTCTGTGACTGCTGTCCATTACCGGACGGCATTCCGCAGCACTACATTACATGAAAATTTAGCAATGATATACATAATGCATGTAAGTTTACGTTTTGATAGGTTTCGAGAACTGGAGTTTTAGCCAAATCGCAGTTAGGCAGAGCTGCTTCAAATGGTTGAAAAGGTAGTGTTGTTGAAATAGTTACATTTGTAAAGACGTATATTGAAGTACTGGTTCCTTATAAAAGGCGTTGCGCTGGAATTTTGGTAATGCTAACAATATTAGCTGCTCATAGCCTTACCCAGCATGATTTTCTAAAAATAATAATTCGGTTACAAAAAATTATCGTTATGGGGGATCCCCAGCATTTGTTTTCTGTATTATTAGTACACTAATATAAAACAAAGTACTAAGTTGATGATAGGAATAAAGTTATTTTGGAATATTAATAATTTTGTTTTCTTAAAGCATAGACTGTGTTTTTTCGTTTAGTGGAATATAGCGACTTATTTATTTGCACGGCGATTTTAACGAAACCTCTGGACAGGTTAGCCAGTGTGTGACAAGTTCATGGCCGCGAGTGTTTGGGTTTGGTCCTTGTCGGATCTCTTCTTGTTTTCTCGCACGCATTCGCCTAATTGTGCGGTTATATTTAAAAGTTTCTAAAATTCATCTGTTTTTTTCCTATGCGGTAAATGGAAAATCCTCGGATGTACTTCCAACCATGGCCACCCTCCACCAATTATTGCGATTTTGTGTGATTAACCCTCTGGGCGCCAAGAGCGTGGTAAGGCGTTTTCATTGTCTGCCCCCCAAGCGGCAAGGGCGTCAGAACTCATTCTGAAATCGATGTCCCAATAGCGGCATGAGCGAGCGGAGACGTCCTCTGAAAGATTTCCCGGTAGCGCCAAGAGCGCGTTTAGACGTTTGTTCCTTTTCCTGCGTGGTAACCTAAGACTCGCCCAAGGTCAGTTATTAATTGATGAATGGAGTTTAGCCAAACAAAATCCTGTGACCCAGAGAGTGCAAACAAAGGCCCCCGATTATTTCCTATTCTCTATGGCGGGCACTTAGAAGGCAACATCATTAGGGCTATGTGAAATGGGAGAAGTAAAACTGGGTCGCACGGGAATTTTTGCATTTCCTCTCAGGTTTTTACTATGCTTTATTTTTTCGTTCCTTCTCAGGTTTTTACTATGCTTTATTTTTTCATTTCTTCTCAGGTTTTTACTATGCTTTATTTTTTAATTTCTTCTCGGGTTTTTACTATGCTTTATTTTTTCATTCCTTCTCAGGTTTTTACTATGCTTTATTTTTTCATTTCTTCTCAGGTTTTTACTATGCTTTATTTTTTCATTTCTTCTCAGGTTTTTACTATGCTTTATTTTTTCATTCCTTCTCAGGTTTTTACTATGCTTTATTTTTTCATTTCTTCTCAGGTTTTTACTATGCTTTATTTTTTCATTTCTTCTCAGGTTGTATAACGAAGTAAATTTCTCCGTCATTTTTGGTCTACGCCGGGATTCGAACCCGGGTCCACTCATTCCGGAATAAGTTGCTCTACCAATTGAGCTACGCGGACATTTTATTCTGATTCCTATTTGCCTTTATGTCGTGTGCGTCCTTCTGGCAGGTACGTCACATCTCCTGGTACGTTACATCATCTCCCCCTTATTTTTTTTTTTTTTTTTTCGAAGTGCTGCTCTTATTTTTCCTATCTCGCGGTGTGGAAATAACATCACACCATTGCGAGATTGTGAACGGTCGGGTCATCCGGATTGTTCGGGCGCCATTATAACGAAGTAAATTTCTCCGTCATTTTTATCCGCGCCGGGGTTAGAACCCGGGTCCACTCATTCCGGAATAAGTTGCTCTACCAGTTGAGCTACGCGGACATGTATTCTGATTCCTATCTGCCTTTATGTCGTGTGCGTCCTTCTGGCAGGTACGTCACATCTCCTGGTACGTTACAGTTGTTGCTATGCAGTTATGAACGTGAACTGGGCGGGTTAAAAACCGTTTAAATGTCCTAGGTGTCTACGAATTAATATTTAGTGCTTAAGTAAAAGCGCAACTCTATTAACTTGACTTGATATGTAATCCTTTTAAATATGACATTTATAGAATAAAATGTGTTAAAAAGGCCTAGGGCCTGTGAATTAATATTTAGTGTCTAAGTAAAAGTGCAATGATATTGACTTCACGATGTTAAACGCTGAAATTATGACATCATTAGAATAAAAACCGTTCAAAAAGACTAGGTCCAGGGCCTATGAATTAATTAAATAAAGGATAAATATTAATAACTTGACATGTTATGTACATATTTAGTGCCTACGTAAAAGCGTAGCGTTATTAAAAACTTCCAGCTTATCCTCCTTTTCTGAACACAGCATGAGTCATGCTGTACTTCTGTAGTTTCATCGAGCATTGTCGTTTTAAAAACTGTACTAAGTCACGGCAATTTCTTTCTTCAAATTAAAGTGCAAATCTCACTTGGCTTACATAGAATATTTCCTCCAAATTTGTTTTGAGTTCCCAATTCAATTCTTAATAGAGGCCAAGAAACGGCAATCGTTATTACACATCTCCCCCTCCTTCCTCTTAAACTTTAGTGGCAAGTTACCCTACATTCGGATGAACAAGCATACAAACAAAAGAGCTCCATCCCGTTGTTAGACACTTTAGAATACTGTCGCACATAATTCGGTAACTTGGGAAAATGGCACACATTCGGTGTTCCTCGGAGGAAAAGTAAATTGTGCCCGGCCCCTTAACGAAAAGCATGTGCCAGTTTTCCTTTGTGGCACTTTTCCAAGTTGCTGATCATTTGTGGCTCTTGTCCAGTCTGGCGGTTTACCAGCAACCGTATCATAATCAATGCCATGCATGTTTTAATTTGCTGATTTTTAGCACATGTAATAATTTGTGTTTATGCCTATCTGTTTCCTTTTCGTATTAGACTTTTCTGTTAAGAACTTAGTGCTTTCTGACGAAATTATAAAAGTTAGAAAAAAATATATAACTTTTGTGGACTCTTAGGCTAAGTAGATCTTTTCACTATGAAATGTTTAAATTGTTTAGCTGGTTAGCTAACTTCCCGCTGGAGGCA
Organism: Macrothele yani; assembly: GCA_039090855.1. Classification (NCBI taxonomy): domain Eukaryota; kingdom Metazoa; phylum Arthropoda; class Arachnida; order Araneae; family Macrothelidae; genus Macrothele; species Macrothele yani. Next base: position 125,109,804 of record CM077034.1, read on the forward strand.
CTACAAGAAATGGACCAAATCTTTTTAAATGAATGCATTTAAAAAAGCGGTTTTAGTTAATTTTAATTCATTTTAGCTAACAGCACCAGGGTTGGTATTTTGGGCGATATTCATTTTTTTCTTAGTTTGCAAATATCCTTCTACTGGCACCGCAAGTAATGCACATAGAATTTTCTTTGATTGTAGAGATTTTTGAGAAATCTCTTTCTGGTGCGAAAAGAAAAAAAAAGCCATTTAAATTTCTTTCCTTTTAAATTTTCAAATTTTTCACGTATTTCCACAAGAGGAGTTAAAAGTTCTGGATTTCAAAACTGTCATTGTGCCGTCGTTAATAGATTGTTATAGTTGCAACACAAATTCCTTTTTTATCTCATGGACAATAACTTCACTTTGGCATTTTTTTAATTAGCCGATGCCCGCGCAGATTTCTTGGAAGGGGAGTTGTACTTCAGGGAGGTTTTAATCAGATTATTTTTAGAGCTTGCTTTACTATAGCGTAGTTATATTTACTCGATTCCAATGAATATTTACTTTGCAAGTATGCAGCTAAAGCCGATGAAAATTGTTTTTGAAAAAAGAAAAAAAATAGGAGGAAAATGCGAACGAAAAATCGTAAGCTATAATGCGTTTTGTAAATCCGTACCATCCACTCGAATGCAGAACAACAACAGATCTAAGTGTTCTTATTCTGGCTGTACTGCTGAAGTGCTACGAGTCGGCGTATTTTTTTTTTTTTTTTGTGAGAAATGTTTCTCGCCGCGGACTCTTAGAAACTGAGTTATATTGACGAGAATAATACATACATATATGCGCCTGGTGGAATATTTATGCGTCGTTTAAAAAGAAAGTACTCTGAAAAGGTTTTTCGAGGCGTTTTTTCAATCGAGGTTTTAGAATTTAAGATTTTGCAGCAAATACATCAAAAGCAGAAGTAAATACTTACAGCTTCCTGGTGGCCACACCGTTCTTTACTAAAAAAAAAATTATGCAAAACATTTCCCATCAGGAGCTGTTTCGGAGTTTTAGAAGCAGAGATATGGGGGGAAACACAATTTAACTTAACGTACCCTATCAGAAAATCTATGCATTACCTAAAAAAGAGACTGTACCTAAAATTATCTTCGATATTAATGGCATCGGAAGAAAAAAGAAATAACCGAATTAGAAGCAAATGTGTGGTGCAAAATATATTTTGAATTCAATGTCGTCGGCATTTACGCCCCCTTTGCGACAAAGTTGTGCATAGAAAACAACAACCGGAGTACAAGAATTATCTTTCTCACATTTCAAGCACCGCAATGCAAAAATACATTTTCAAATCTGACTAACATTTGAAGAGAAGTGGTGTCCACAGAGATACGGATGGGCAGACAAAGTGATAACATAAGTGTGATCTGTTTTTACAAAAGACGTGCTAACGACTGTATGGAAGAAATAAGAAAACAATTGTTATTTCAGATACCTGTAACGTTCGGTCAGTTGTATTTGATTTATGTTTGAAATAGATTTTATTTTCACTTCTGAAAATAAGTGTTATAGACCACGCTTTTCTGTTATATTCTGAGCTGCGTTGCGCACCTTTCCGGGAGTGGGGGGGTCGCAGCTGAGGAGGATATAACTAATTTCAAAATGATAATCTGCGATCTTTATCGTGAACAAACCCACCAGCAACTGCCACGGGATAGTAATTATTAGCCATGATCTCAAAGAAGACAAACGCATCGGCGATCGCTGCTGAAAGATACGCCTAGCACTTTGGAAATGCTTCTCTTATTATTTTTTTTTTGATTGGAGGTTTAACGACCACCGTGAGCAACTCAATGGGCTATAAGCAGTCGCCCGTCCCTAATTTAGGATCACTGGTTCCAGGGAAGGGAGAGAGCCAGGGCCGTAAAACAAACACAACATCCATGCCTCACCGGGATTCGAACCCGGACCCCGTTCGGACGAATAATCAGAGGCCATCGCTTAGACCACTGCGCCACCGGGGCGGCTCTCTTATTTTTGAAAATAATTCTAAAAACAGGAAAACGTTTCTAGAGAAAAACAAGATTTTCAAGTAGAAAATAAGTTGGTTATAAGTAGGAGATTTGTATTAATTTTAATCTCCTCCGCAAACATATTATATAAAATGATAGTCGCTCCGGTGGCTCAGTGACCGAACTAATCACTGGCTTTTACCGAGATGGGTCTGGGTTCGAATCCCGTTAGACATACATGTGTTTGTCTTACGTCACTGGTTCTCTGGCTAACCTGGAGCCAGTGGCCCTTAATTAGAAACGGGTGACTACTTACAGCTCATCGAGTTGATCACGGTGGTGGTTAAAAAAGAAAAAGAATAAATAAAAAAAGTTAAATAATTGACTATGTTTATTTTAATTTGTCAGAACTTCAAAGGTAATCAATGGACGATGACCGAAATGCCGCCTTACGCTCCTGTTTGCTTTGTTGGTGTCAAGAGCCACCCCTAATTACTGGCAGAGACCCTTCAACCGTGTGAAATCGGTGATATCAAGAGCGGTTTTGCCCGTCTGTTAGGTAGTGTGAGCGTCTTGGCGGCTAAATGTTCTCGAAAGGTTAGATGTCTGAGCCCTTGTATTCTATAGCCCACAGTCGGCGATCGGCGGCGTCCTTGTAAAATTTCACCAGCTAATCCCATTCAGCCAAATAAGGTTTCCTAAAGACGGTGGGATACTTTTTTCCATGTTAGGATTTCATGGATTGCAGTTGGCGCCCTTTCTTCCTCGGGCCATTTCTAGGAATCTTCTCGTCTGCTTGGTTATACATAGCTTCAGGCGGTATCAAAGATCCTCTGTAGAAAGGGTTCGTCTGTTGCTACGAGCATTTGTTACACTCTCATTGTTATTCTGTATTATGTTGTTGAGGAAGAGAAAGAGAGACTAAAATTATATTAGGTGCCAAAATAGACAGCGACAGCGATCTAGATGCTCTCCAGCCATCTACAGACTACGAAATTTCTTCAGACTCAGACACAGTGAGTGAATCTGACATCGTATGTGGGGAAAATTCCGCGATCGGCATTTCAAACATTTTTCGCTGTTTATAGTAAAAAGCTGTCTTCCAAGTCACTGGATGAGGTGGGAGAAATTTCCGGGTTAGTATTTCTACTCTTGACCGCGCATTTTTGTGAACAACGGTCTTGCAATCAGCAGACTGACAGGGTGGGGAGAAATTCCGGCATCGGCGTTTCGACTTTACGATGGCGTGGGGAAAATTTCAGGTGTCATTATTTCGTTTTTCATACACTTTAAAACAACATTCAGCCGTACAAGTAGCACAAGTATGTGGGGGAAATTTCCGGGTTAGTATTTAGACTGTTACCGCGATTTTTCGTGAAAAACGGTCTTACAATAAGCAGGCTGCCAAGATGGGGGCGAAATTCCGGGGTAGGCATTTCAAATTGTTATCGATGTTTATCGTACAAATCCGTATTGTAAGTAGCTGGATGCGGCGGGGGTAATTTTCGGGTTAGTATTCCACTTTAACACAATAATGTTGCAGCCTTACAAATAAAACAAATACGTAGCATTTTTAATAGTTTTTGATCTATCATCTTCCTATTCATAACGTTTATATATCAAACATTACGTAAACTAAGCCTTTTATAACATTATGTACTTAGGCCTTTTTAACAGTTTTTTATCTATCGCCTACATATTCATAACGTTTATATATCAAATATCATAACTAACAAGCACTTTACTGAAAAGGCCTGAAGCCTCGGTTTTTCGCGTGAATGTCGTGGCCAATGTGTTGCACATGCGCGATGATACGGGCGCTTTACGGTCGGCTTCAACACACCCAACTTTTCTTTGACCCCCCCCCCACCACTTCACCAAACCCCTTGCCAAAAGAAAATCTCTACGCAAATAAAACACATGTCGAGGGCAGCCTTCTACGATATCAGGAAACTCAGAGAAACGTACGTGAATTTTTCATATTTATGAAATACTGTCGGAAAATTTCTGTCCACAGAGTTATATTGAATCTACCGAAATGCGCCGGAGAATCTTCCACTAAAAGCCGCGGTAACATTCGAAATACTAACCCGGAACTCTCCCCGCCCTGTCAGCCTGCTTATTGTAAGACAGTTTTTCATTCAAAACCGGGGTAAGAGTGGAATTACTAACCCGGAAATTTTCCCCACTTCATCCAGCTAATTGGAAGATGTTTTTTCTTACTATAAACATAGAAAAAAGTTTAAAATGCCGACACCAAAATTTTCTCCTATCCTGTAAGGCTGCTGATTTTAAAACCGTTTTTCCCTAAAAAGCGCGGTAACAGTCAAAATACTAACCCGGAAATTTTTCCAACCTCATCCGGCTATTCGCAGTACTATAAACTCCGATAAAGGTTTGAAATGCCGAGCCCGCAAATATCCCCCAAATATTTGTGCTACTTGTACGGCTGAATGCGGTTTTAAAGTGGACGAAAATAGAAAAGATGACTTTGGAAATTTTCCCCAAAAAGTCGAAACGCCGATATCGAAATTTCTCCCCACCCTGTCAGCCTGCTGCTTGTAAGACCGCTTTTCATTAAAAAAAAACGCTGTAAGAATGCAAATATTAACCAGGCAGTTTTTTCCCACCTCATCCAGCTACATGCAAGACGATTGTTTACTCTAAACATCGGTAAAAGTTTGAAATGCCGACCCCGGAATTTCCTCCCACCCTGTCAGCCTGCTGATTTTACGGCACGTTTTCAATTAAAAACCGCGGTAAGAGTGGAAATACTAAACAGGAAATTTTCCTCATCCAACCCTGCTATTTGTAAACCGATTTTTCCCTAAACAACAGTAGAAGTTTGAAATGCCCTTCCCGGAATTTTCCCATACTCTGTCAGCCTGTTGATTGCATGACAGTTTTTCACTAAAAAGCGCGGTAACAGTCGAAATACGAACCCGGAAATTTTTCACACTTCATCCAGCTACTTGGAAGACATTTTTTTACTATAAACAGTGAAAAATGGTTGAAATGCAGACCCTGGAATTTCCCCCACATATTTGTGCACGTTGTTCGGTTTCATCTTGTTTTAAACACCGTGGAAATGGAAATCATGACACCGGAAATGTACCACACGTTCGATATTTTGGGTCAAATGCAATTTGTGCAGGTCCCTGACTGAAAAAGGTAGGAGCCTTTTCCTATGGGGGAGTTTTCCAATATGAGGGAGTTTTCCTTAGGGGGTACTTTTTTTATTACCTCCCGATTTGTTCCGCCGTTTTGGAGGGAAGTTGTAAATTTCAGAATTTACGGGGGAAAAACATCGTTCGATAACACACACTGTTTCACACAATTTACACCGGATACGGAGAAGTGGCGACACGGAAAACTGGACCCATTGAAATGTCAGTGCCATAAATTGTTTTGCATAAACAAATTTCATGTGCCTGTATTCCCCACTACTTGAGCAACTATTGTTCATAAAAAAAAATAATATTTCATTTTCAGATAGAAATTTAGACATTTCCATGATTTTCGGGCCAAAGACAAAGCGGAGAACTGGCCACCCCGAAAACTGGCCAGAAAAATTTTAAGTGGCCATATAAAAAGAGATTGGTTATCTGACACACATTAAATTTCCGTAATTTCGTATTTTCTTATTTACGATATTTTTCTACAAACTACAGCTAAACAAATTCTCTGCGAGTATGTGCAAACACAGGAAACTCGTTGGGGTTGGTAGGGGGGGTGCTTAAGACATAAAATATAAAATATAAAGGATTTCTCGCCCGATCGGGGAATTTTCGGCATTTACAAGCTACAACTCAACGAATTATCTGAGGGCATGTTCCTACCCAGAAAACCTGTCTGGTGGGGGATAACACCTAAAGTGTGAACGACAGAGTATTTCTCGTCCAATCGGGAGACTTTCAGCACTTACGAGTTGCAACTCAACAAATTATCTGACGGCATTTGCTGCCTCAGGAAATCTATAGGAGAGGGGGACACCAAAAGTGTAAAATATAATGAATTTCTGACCGAGAGATTTCGAGCGTTCAAAAACTTTATCTCAACGGACATGTGCTAATGCAGAAAATCTGTCTCGGGCGGGGAAGGGGGCCACCAAAAGTGAAAAATATAAAATATTTCTGGTGCAATCGGGAGATTTTCAGCAATTACAAGCTGTAACTTGACACACCATCTGAGGGCATGTGCCTACGCAGGAAACCGTCGGGGGGGGGGTGTAATATAAAATTGTAAAATTCGTGAGCACATGCTCTCAGATAATGTGTTGAGTTGTAGCTTGAAAATGCTGAAAATCTCCTGATCGGACCAGAAATACTTTATATTTTATACTTTTGGTGTTACACCCCCCCCCCCCTTCGACACGTTTCCTAAGTAGGCATATGTGTTCAGATAATGTGTTGAGTTGTAGCGTGTAAATGCTGAAAGTCTCCCGATCGGACCAGAATTCTTCATATTTTACACTTTTGGTATTACCCCTCCCCCATTGGACACGTTTCCTGAGTAGGCACATTCCCTCAGATAATGTGTCCAGTTGTAGCTTGTAAGCGCTGAAAATCTCCCGATCGGACCAGAAATTCTTTATAATTTGCACTTTTGATAGCACCCCCACCCCCGACAGGTTTTCTGAGTCACAGTGCTCAGACAATTTGCAGACTTGTAGTTTGAAAACCCTGAAATCGTTTGTAGAGTTGTAGATCATAAATATTTTTTATATATAATTTCATTAATTATCGCAATTAAGAAACGACGAAATTACGGAAATTTTACATGGCTCAGATAACCAACCTCTGAGGATCGTGGCCACGAAGCTGTCAAAAACGCAATTTTTATACGACCCCTAAAAATTTTTGCGGCCAGTTCTCCTACACCTAATTGACACATCCCACTGCAAATAAGATAAACATTTACTCAGCTGTGTGAAAGGTCAAGTTGTGATAACGTATTTCAAAGAATAACTAATCTGGTTAATTTGTGTTCTATCCTTTTGATTCATAGTTCTCGTTTCTCAGATCTACACGTATTGTTTTTTATTCATTGAGTGCTTATAAATTTTTGATTTTTTTAAAGTGCAAACGTTAAAAAAAACTCAGGATTTATTTCAATCGCTGATGACTTGTATGTATAACACGCATTACAATGGTGAGAACATCGCACAAACGACATTGAAACCATTCAGCTCAAAGAATTATGAAACTTCAATCCTCCAACACCAGGATTTCTTTCATAGGTTTGCTAATACATGATCTTTCTGTCTGAGGGGAGTGAGGCTAATTGTGTGCGCATTTTTTAAGGGTGACAATAATTTCTTGTCCGCCGAAAGAAGTGTACACTGAACCATTGCGAACGATATATGTTTTTTTTATTTTATTTTTTTCAATTTATACAAAGGGGCTTAGAAAACTAAAGTTGATAAACCACGAAAAATAATTTCACGAGAAATCAAGGTTACAGCAATTCTTAGTAAATAAAAGCTTAGTTTTTGATTGGTAGCCGGAGTTTCTATTACGTTCGCTTATAATCTGAAAGAAGCAATTATAATCGCTACGAAAATAGCATTCTACGTAAAACGTTGAAAACATAGAGAAACATACTTTTTGTACGACTCCCTTTACCAGTGTTGTCTGCGCGCATTCCTCAGAAAGCGAAGTTGGAACCCCTGCCTGCCATTATCAGGGGTAGGAAACCATTAGCCTAATTCCATTGCCACTGTTATCGCGGTTGTAAATCAGTGGCAGTTTGCTCCATCCTTTCGAAGTGGGAGGTAAAAACAAGCTGCCGCCGACCAGGTAATTTTAACAGAAATACCTGGCCGCTGATGAAACGGTCGTTCCCAAAACACACAGCCGAAGTCAGAGCGAAACAGGAAAATTTTCTTGGCGCCGAGAGCGTTAAAGTCATATCAGTAAGTAATTATGCGGAGCAATTCCGGAAATATAGAAATAACATTACGAACAAACGTTACTTTCGCTCTCATGCATTTCATGGGGTATTGGTCAAAAAGGATCTCCTTTTCATTTATTTTTTCCGAGAAAATCGCAAAATATAGAATGTTATAATTATAGGAGATATCTCCTTTCCCGGCATCCTTGTAAATGGGCTTTTTGGAAAATGCTGGAAATGAAAGTATTATGACTACTTGAAGTGATCACTAGGTGGACGAAAAGGACTTAGATAATTTCCATGAGGAACTGTATAGATTGCATTGGGAACAGTACAAATGGTATTTTCCCTCAGTAATTTCAGAAAACAGCCACTTCAGCTCTATGGATTATGCTTTACAATATCATTTAAAAGCTGTAGGATTTGTTTCTTACATCTCATTTTGTCGAATTAACGTTTTGTTATATTATTCGAAGAAAGTGAAAACGCCTGGCCACTTCGACTGTACCGAGGGACTGACCCCTATTTTCTTTTCTGCACTCTCCATGGACGGACTGACCATTAAAAAGAAACAACGTGAAAATTGGCTCATTAGCGCCTAATTCCATCACGTGCTGTGTAGGATGCAGCAGACGGAGTTCCAGAGGCATTTTTGTCTGGGTAGGGCGAAAGATAAGGACTTTGTTCGCATTATATTTTTCTTTTGGTTAACTGGGCGCTCTTAAAAATCGTCCCAAATATCTGGCTTCGGCGAATAATTTTCGTAACAATATGTTCCATTCATTTGGTATTATTTAGTACTCTGCACTGTTGGAAGTACTTCTGATTTAAACACCGTCCTGAGGTAAATGGTAGAAGGCGCTAGGCACGTTCACTCGGGTTTCAAACTCGGATCATCTCTCACGACTGAGTATAAGCCAACGGTTCAAGCCACTGCGCAACCCGAGAGGCACTGACACCGATGTACCTATAGAATTTGAGGAAGAACAGAACATAGTGCAGCGGCTTTGTTTAGAATTCAGGAAACACCCGATCGCTGCCTGTGGAGTTCAAGTATATCAGAAACGACAAACATTCTGGGTTATAAAAAACTGTACTTAGGTTGTAGAAAATTACGCAAATCAACAAAAACACAATAAGTCACGTGGCTTTCTCTCCGAAGAAAAGTATAGCAGTTATCGACGAGTACGGCGGCTAATTGTTCCATTACTACAAGTACCACAGCTTACTTAGAGGACAATTTCAGCATAAATAACCGCAGCTTCTTTGCTCCAATGGGTTTGACACGAAGATTCTCTGAGGTGTGCAATTCGACTCTACCGAAAGCCACAACTTTCCTCATCAGTGCGCAAAGAAACGCTAAACAGTGACACTTGAGGGCGGAAAAATGAGGTCAACACAGGGAAATCTAATTTTTAGTTAGTGCACATTAAAGGGTGATACAGAGTATAGCGTCCACAGCACGAATATACGGATATGTAATGCATAGCATTAACTTTAGGAGATAAAAGATGCTTTAGGTAATCATGATCATTGAGTTCCGTAATATATTGAATGTCAGGACGTTATGTGAATATCAGTGCAGAACAGGCATGTATTGCGTTAGTTATGGATAAAACAATTTGTAACAGAACAATATGTCACACTACAAGGCTTTTATCACCACTCATGCGTTCTTGAAGCACCAAGGTATTGTTGGGTTCCTAGTATATATATAGAACAGCTTTTAGATATCACGAGGTAATGTGAATAACACTGCAATCGTCACTCATGCATCCTACGAGTACCACAGTTATATCAAAATGTTTAAGCGGATCCCAAATTTTAGAGATCTTAAACCAGATAAACACACGTAGGATGGACTGAGGGAACTATTCCAAACAGGGTACCTCTGGCCAACAACACTCAATTCACGGCAGCAATCATATCACCCTTGCTGGATATTAAAGAAGAGCGATTTCTATACGTCTACAGATTTACCAAATATCCCATTGAGGCAGTTTAAACAGAAAAGAGCCGATAATTTAATGGGATGTGGTTCTAATAATTTGTTACTTGATGTACGTAACATTTGTGCAATTCCTGAAAGTTTTTTTTCACATATAAAGGATAATAATCGAAAAATTGCAGAACATTGCCTTTGTCTATAAAGTAAGCACTCATGTGGTTCACAAATACACTGCCGGACAATTGCTAAGGACGGATGACAATAGCAACGATAGCAACCATAAAATGGAAGGCAGGAAAATGTGGAAATTAGCATAAGTGCGGGATACAGTAAGACGTGTTGTGCGTATGCAAATTTTGGATTGCCGAACTTGTTCGTGACGTCATAGCGCTGATAAGAGATATAAAGGATTTGACGCGTATTGACCGTTCTTGTTCAAACGCAAAATTGAAAAGGAAAGAATCAATTGACGAACTTGCAATTTTTAGTATGTCTTCCCGAGATCACCTAGATGATTTTACGCGTAGCCGTATTATTGGCAAGATTGAAGAAGGGCGAAAAATAACAGATGTTGCCAGGGAGTTCGACGCCAGCCACAGTGTTGTTTCAAGGCTTTGGAAATCATTTCAAACAAATGGAGAGTGTAGCAAACGTCACGGAGGAAGTCGTGGTCTCAGTACGACACCTGCAGAAGATCGGTACATAGTGCTATCAACAAAAAGACACCGGCGCAGCACAGCTAGTGAGGTAGCAAATCAGTTTATGGCTGCTACTGGCAAGCGGATCTCCCGAAAAACTGTCGCCAGACGTTTGCATGAAGGAGGACTATACGCCCGTCGTCCTGTTGTGTGCATCCCATTGTTCAGACGTCACCGTACCGCCCGTTTGCAATGATGACATCAACATCGCAATTGGACTGATAACGACTGGTCTGCTGTCCTGTTCTCAGATGAGAGTAGATACAGTCTATCGTCTGATTGTCGACGACAACTGATCTGGCGTGGTAGTGGTATTGCATATTGTCCAGCAAACATACAGGAAAGGGACCTATATCCGACATGTAGTGTCATGGTATGGGCTGGCATCACGATCAATGGCCGTACGTCCCTCTATGTGCTTCCAACTGGCACTATGACTGGCCAACGGTACATTAATGATGTTCTGCTACCTCATGTTTGCATGTTCCGTGGTGCTGTCCGTGATAGATTCATTTTCATGGACGACAACACAACATGTCATCGAACAGTCGCTGTCCAGGAGTGTCTTGAGAGGGAGGATATTCAACGCCTCGTATGGCCAGCACGTTCTCCAGATCTGAATCCCATTAAAATGTGTAGGATGCTTTGGGGAGTTGTCTTGCTGTTCGCCAATGCCCTCCAATAAACAAGGACACCCTCATCCGTGCACTGATAGAGGAATGGGATAAATTACCCCAACAGCTGCTTGATAATGTTGTGCAAAGCATGACACGACGTGTGGAATCTTGCATCGCCCTCCATGGTGTCCATATCCCGTATTGACATCTTACGCCGGAACGCCTGCGGACGGTAATTGCATTTTTTTCACGTTTACGTATTCTGCACAAAATGGCCTGTTTGTCCCTCGAACACGTTCCAAAGCCTTCTGGATTTCAGAGCACAATAAATTGTCTTTCTTGTAATGTCCTGGCATTCTGACATTATTTTATTTTACTTGGCATCCAACCACACTTACTTTTTATATAGCCGTTTATGATCCGTCCTTAGCAATTGTCCAGCAGTGTATAAAGGTAATTGCTATTTAAGATAAAACATTACTTGAACTGAAGGTATCGATACGCGCAATACTTATTTGTTGGCATTTCATTTCAAAACTCAAGTATGTATAATAAAACAATTTTCAAAAACTTCCAAAGATCAGTCCGTCACTATTAGAGTATTGTAAAAGCCTTAATTTAGGTTTAAATCATAAATAAAGAAATGTAAGAAATGTGGCTTCTCAATGAAATTTTGACAACCTGTACTACATAATAGAATTTAAAGTTAAACTGCGAAATGGGATGAATTGTTAATTACGGTTTCCATGTGCAAATGTATGGCATATGACAGCATGATGCTTTCTCTCTCTGAATATTTTTTATGTGTACGTTGTGTATATGTTTATACATCAACGTTTTATTTTGTATTAGGAGCAAATAATGCTCGATTTGATTAAAGGTCGAAGACATGAAAATCCCCATGAAATTTTTTAATGAGTTTTGTACGAATTCACAAGTCGCAGATGACATGTTGTCAATCATTAGCTTCCCAGTTTTTGTTGCTTTCAAGCGTGTTGTATGTTCTACACTATTGATGTTGGGATCCATAGGTTTTGCAGATCGCAACACGGCCAAAAATTTCGGTTCGACGCAGTTCTAGACAAAGTATTATAAATAAAACAGGAACATTTCAACAAGTGCTTAACTATGTTGGTATTTGAGGTGCCTTGTTCTTGTGCTTCCATTCTATAATTCGTGTAATGGTTCGCCTATCCTTATATAACATCTTCCAACGGAATCCTCAGTTTGCGCGGTGTAGGCTGAGTAGTGTACTTTTTGATTGGTAGTCATAATCTTCGATATAGTTCCTCGTATTACACCTACAACATCTGTTGTTGTAGTTTCTGACCCTCATGCAAGACGAGCACCAATTGGCAAGCAACTTTAATTCTCTTTTTCAAGTCATTTAGATCTGATATTTTTAATTACTGCAGAGCAGTTGTCCCACCTGTGACCGTTACACATCTATTTTACAGACAATATCGTACTTCAACTCTTACGTGCCTCACATCATGGTTGTCGTCGTTCAAGTGATTTGCATATTTCACATTGCGTGTACTACAATTGAAGTCGGTATTTCCATTATTCGTTAAAACCCTGTGTATCGATTTAACTATGAGTATAAAAAGTGGGATTAAAAATGGACTTTCAGAAGACAAAAGTGATGTTCAATGCTTTTGCACGAAATGAAGATTTATCGATTGATGGAGAAAAGCTGGAGATAACAGATACGTACTTTTATCTTGGACAGCAGATATCAAGTGAGGGTCACATTGATGAAGAAATTAATCGGCGTACAAAACTTGCCTAGAGAGCTTTTGGAAGAAACAGCATAATTTCCAAGAGCAATATGTCATTATGTCTTAAACGAAAAGTGTTTGATCAATGCACCCTCCGTGCTTACGTATGGTGCAGAGACGTGGACCTTAACTAAAAGAAACATACAAAGTTTACAGACAACTCAAAGAAGCATGAAGAGGTGCATGCTTGGTGTAACCCGGAGAGATAAGAAGAGGAACTCGTGGATCCGAAAAATGACAAGAATGGAAGACATCATGATCAGAGTTAAATCCCTAAAATGGCAATGGGCTGGGCATACTGCCAGAAGAACAGACCATCGATGGACAGCCGAAATTTTAGATTGGATTCCAAGGGACAGGAAAATACCCAGAAGAAGACCACATGGGAGATGGGTGGATGAAATTCGAAAGTATGCGGGAGTGACATGGAGGAGACTGGCACAAGACAGACCGTTGTGGGGGAAACTTGGGGAGACCTTCGTCCAGCAGTGGTTTGATAATAGTTGACAATGATGATGATACAGGAGAAACATTTACCCCCAAGAGATAAAGAAAACTGACTCACGTCGAAATTCCCAGTTGTATAAAAGTGGCTTTTCACAATTTCATTTAAGCTTGTCACCAAAGCAATAAGCACATATACTAAAAGTAGGGCCTAAATATAAATACATACTCCACATACTTTACCAAATATACAGAATCGTCAATATCGTCTATTATAAATCCTATTTTTCATTCCACAAAGATATAACGCTTACATTAAAATAATTATGAGATGAACAACGGGTCACTACGATGAACACGGGTATTTAAGGGAAAACATTATTTTTCCAAGTTTGTGCTTGTGAATTACATAAGCGCTTGAAAGGAAATCGCTTTTCATTCAAAATTAGTGTTCCAGAAACTACTCCTTTTTAACATTGAAGTGCTAAATTATCTAAACCCTAAACAAAAAACGTTGTTTGACTTCTCTGAAGTCTGTTATAAATTTACACTCACGCACACGTTTTGTTCTCTATTTCTGTGTGTTCGTTGCTGAACTACTTGTTTCGTGTGCTGGCCACAGGGACTCACCATGGAAATGTAAACAGACGACATAAGGCATATCTCTAATTTGAACGAACAATTTGTAGGTTTCACATACTTTCCCTTAAGAAAAATCATCCGGTGTATTTGGAAATTTTACTTTCCTAGTACCTTGTCCTTTTTGCGGGGACTTTTCTTTTCCGTTTTAACTTTAATAGAACTTCTAGAAACGAATATTTACACTGGCCTCGATAACTTTAATGGTATTAGGTATTAAATTCGACAAAATGATTTCATATACGGAATGTTGCATATTGATTTTAACCAATTCGTTTCTCATGAGTAAAACATCATGTTCACTGCTGCCGCTGAATGCGAGTAGCGTGGGTTGAAATGAATAAAAGCGCTTTTCTGTTTGTTAAGATGCTTGCAACAATTTCTATCCTTGAGCTCATAGCTGTAGAAGACAAACCTTCTATGTGTTGCTTCATTTGAAAGGGGGGATAGAGGTCGTAACAATTCACGTGCTCTTCTACAGTATAGGAATGACAGGAATCTCGATCATCATAATCCCAAATCCAGATGCACAACAATCACGTGACTATCTTCGTCGTAGATAGTTCATGGAACATAAAACTAGGATGCACATAATGCTGCATATTTCGAGGTAGCTCCAACTAATAGCTGAGCAACGAACACGTGTTAAACTCATTTTGACTCGAAATGTAAGACGGAAATTAAAAAAATGAAGTGCCGTATCTAAAGGAAATTTCTCATGTATTTATACAGAACTAATATCTTCAGGAATAAACACGTGTTAAACTCATTCTATTTCGAAATGTTAAACAGACATTAAAAAAGTAAGAACTACTTGTGTAAAATAATATTGAGTACACAATTTTGTTAGCGAAAGTAAAGAGATAAATTTCTGGGATAATTTAGTTCAAAGCTTTGTTATTTGTTGCTACAGAATATACAGAAAATAGTCATGTTATTGTTGTACAATTTCACTCGTGTTTATTTATCGCAAGTGATCCCGTCGATGAACACACTAGCAATTCGTATACTAGAGGACCACACTTTTTGTGGGACTGCTTTTCCACGGATAAGCTCTTTCAAAGGACATAATGATTTGTTGTGTTTCCTTCCTGCAGAGAGCCCATGGCAATTTCTGAAGGCTATGACAGATTTCCGCCTCCTCAGAACAAATGGTTTTAGAAAGATTACTGACTTGCTGCGTCAGCAACATGACTTATGAAATATCTGGAAAACAATTATAAGCCGCTAATATTTCAGGAATGATCTTTCCATTACAAATTATTTTTCGTAGTGCTCGTGCATTACTGCGCCATATATATAAACCATTGATTCAAACACGATATCAAAGTGTATGGAAATTTGGTCGTCATAAACTCCATGGGAAATATTTTATGAACTTAAATAATATTTCAAATCTGTAACAATAAGAATTTTTTTCTTTCACAAAAACGTTCAGTAAATCTACTAATAAAAACAATAAATATTAATACAATGCGCTGTTCATTATGAGTCCATTCTTTGCGATCGGCAGATTGATTACGTTTCACTTACTTACCTTTATCTCAAGGCAGGTGCAAATCCCTGCGTTCTGGAAATTCGCAAAGTAATAATTTTGTAATGACTCGCAGAGCACTAGCATAACTCGCAGAGCACTAGCAATTTCTAAAGTAAGTCTCATAAACATCATTTTACGCACTCTGTATCAAATAACAAATCCTCAAAAGAATCTAAACGCTTTTTCTTGCACACACGGGAAAGTCTATTTTACTATTATTCAGAATTTTTTTCCTTAAAAATAAATTCCTAATCGTCTCGTATCGGAAACTCCGAGTCATTAAAATTTTCCACGGTGAGAGTACTACTACGTATGGAATTTAGGCCAAAGGTTGTACAACTCCTTACTCATTTTACCTTAAATACATTATTGTACAAAACTCACTAGTGTTTAGAGTTCATTTTCCATATCACGTATTTTGACACACAAATATTTTTTTAACCGTAACGAAATCGTATTTGCCGCCCCAGTGTCGCAGTGGTCTAAGCGATGGCTTCTGATCATTCGTCCGAAAGGGGTCCGGGTTTGAATCCCGGTGAGGCATGGATATTCTGTTTGTCTTACGGCACTGGTTCTCTCCCTTCCCTGGAACCAGTCACCCTAAATTAAGGACGGGCGACTACTTATAGCCCATTGAGTTGCTCACAGTAGTCGTTAAACCTCCAATAAAAAAAAATCAAATCTTATTTAGTATCAGCTTTTGTTATCTGCCACTTATGGCCGATTTTGGAGTGGCTGAAGGGTTGCCGTCGAACCAAATTTAGGTGGTCACCGAACTGAACATCTTTTCTTCTCGTGAAATGATAGATTATATACACAAAAGGTAAAGTGCCCTGGATTATTGTAGTTCGATACGATGAGTGATTGTGTTTGGAGATGATCATAGTTCTTGATGTTACTGGAACAATCCAAATCATTATAAAAGTGTATTCTTGCAATTTGACGCAAAACGTAACACTGTTCTTGGCATTTATTGTGGAAACAGCGTGCACAACCACAAAATCATAATGTATAACCTTCATATTTTCATGTTGAAAACTACAATTACTCACGATTTTTAAGTTCGTATCCGTGATGAGGATATCCAAGGTATTAAAAATTACGTGGCGGCTTTTGTCTCAGATACATTTTGTTTGTTGTCCAGCGTAATTAAATCGTAATATACAGCATCTGGCACCCACACTCTCCACATATTCTTGCAAATTAAACTTGTGTGTGTTCACTATCAGACAGCTGTACTGTATGTTGTGTTGCATAATAACGCCATGATTACTTGTCGATGCCCCTTGTTTACAATTTCCTTTCCTAACAGTTCGGCGTATTATAATTGAAATCTAATCTTGCATTGCATTTCCTCTCCGCTGGTCTGTCTAGGAGCTATGTCTGTTCCCTCCTTTCCCCGTGAAACCCAAGTAGCATCGCGACAAGCTCCAGCCGTCTGCAGACCATTTAGAGCTACAATATTTCTGTTTGTAACGTCCCCAACTTAGGATGCCTAGCACCTGATTCTAAACATAATTAGAGAAACTGATTGATCTTTTAAAGAAAGAGCTACGACATTTTGTCCTTCGAACTGTAGAATCAAACGTTTTGGAACGATTCATCCATGTTTAAGTCTCATAGGAACTGTTGTACGGTAAGTGAGACATTATCCTTGACTGCTTTCTGATAGAAACGTATCCGTCTGAAGTAAAGCTTCTGCAGTACTCAATTTAGCTACAAATGTACGCTGGAAGGACGTTTAAATCATGGAAACAAGATTCCTGAACCAACCAAAGCAGTACATATGGTAAAAACGTAAATACGTGGAGGCACTTCATAATAGAATCTGGTGAATTTGAACATTGAAAAAAAAAATTATGGGATCGAAATGCACCAAATGTAATGCGGAGCAGAAAACAGAGGAGAGGATAATAATGAAATGGCGTAAAAGGAAACGTAAATCCCCATAAGATAAAAATGAATTTCAACGTTCCTAAATACAACAGTGACGACCTTCCATATTTCCGTAAAAACAACTAAAATGGTAAAATTTTAATTCTGCTTGATTTCTAATCACATTAAACCGTATGAAAGTAAGACATTTGTTTTTCTTTGAATATCTATAATTATAATGAACTGTATTTCCGTAATATGAATTTTATCCTAAAGCACTGTAAATTTTGTCAAATAAATTGCCGAATACATAACACGTGGTTATGTGCAAAATTGTCAGAAAAAGAACAAATTGAGATATTATTAAGAGTTGGAAGATTTCGTAACCTTGGAATAGAACAAATTTTAATAGCGCATTATCAATATATTTTTGATACCCATTTATTAATATTTCGATCTTAAGAAATTATCTAGAGCACTGGTTTTCGGTTTGCAATGCTTCCATCTTCAAAGATTAACGCAGTTAAAAATATATTGTCCCAAGCCCTGGTGATATATTACAAATATTTTCCTACGGTTTATACCTCTCAAAAATGTCCACTACATTAATCAATGGAGATATTTATTCCATAATTCTCTATGCAGGGATATTTTTAAGATATGCTCTCCCCAAGTAATTTATTGAGGATAGAAAACAAAGAAACTGAAGATTAGAAACATGTGTTAGTTAAATTTTTCCGGTGTTGTTTGACTAACGTAGATGGTTATATCATCATTTAGAGTATTAGCCTTTATTTAGGAGTGTATTATGAATTATATGGCAGCAAGGCCGAAGTGAACATTCATGGCGTTAGCGGAAAAAGGAAATTGCACCCAATGCAAGTTGATCTCTCTTTACAATCGTTTTTATCACAAACACTTTAAATACGGCTTTTTCAACTGACACGAACTGTGAAACTAGTAAGGGGCAACTCCCCTGCAAAAGAGAAAAGTGCAATAAACTTATATATATGTGGGTTTGACCATTGTTGATAAGAACGATTATGGATTTATATCATAATCATCATCATCAACAATTATAAATCCACTGAAAGCATTAAAAAGTTTTTTGAATAAAAACACACGCTATGGGGAGCTTATCAGCAGAATCCCATAACGTTATCCGAGAATTTGGCGCAGCGATAAACTTCGAGTCCTGCTGCTGCTGCCATTTCGTAATTTTGTTGATCTGCCGAAATGTAGTTAAATATAGTGTTTTTCTTAATCCACTTGAGAACTGAGTTGAAATGCCCTTTCTACAGATTATAATGTTAAATTCAGAGTTTTTTTCCAAGGCAAAGCAGATTGTTGTAAGGTGCAAAGGCTTCTTCTGTCTCGGTATTTTACGCCCATAAAATGGCCGCCACTGAACGATCTGAAGATCGTTTAGATGACGTGGATCTTCACAGGGTAACCTCGCCGCAGAGTATGTTTATATCCCCGTATTTTTAGACCAATGTAAAATAATGTATTGCATTCTATATTTACTGTTCAGTTCTAATAAGTGAATAAACTCTAAACGAGAAATAGCATTAGCGCTCATACACGGTCGCATCCGAATAATATGACCTTCCCAGGAATCTCAGTGTACCCGTCCAGGCGCGGCTCAGAGAACACGTGACAAGGTTGGCCACGCGGTGATATAAGCTGCCGACCAGGACAGATGATCCATAGTTCGCCACGTGAGCACAATGGGCAGAGGTAGTGATTGACGGACGCTCAAAAAAGAATGATCATCGGCTACCGCTACAAGGGGTGAAGAATATCATAAACAGAAGACTTCGTTGGCTGTTCGCGAGGTGTGGTAGTAAGGCTGTACCGAGAATGGGCCGCTGGCACACAGAGTACCTCCTGACTTCATAACTGTGGAGCTCCAAAGGCTATCGCCTCCAGAGGAGAACGTCCACTCGGTCGACTGGTAAAGGGCAATCGACGAGGAAATTCTGAAGCAATTGTCAACGCAAATGAACGCTAGGACGCACAGGTGCATGACTCCTATAACATGAGAGTGAACGCTGTAACGCATGGGTCCCCGAAATCTACCCTGAGTCAGGGCACCCATGACAACACAAGTCCATCGGCAACGACGCCTGCAGTTCACATGGGACTACCATCATTGGACAGTGGAAGAGCGTAAAAAGGTTGTCTTTTCCGACGAATCTAGTTTTCTACTCCACATAAGTGACGGGCGTTGGCGGATACGGCATCAGACACACGAAAACCAAAACACGAACACTGTAGTTGGTCAAATACAGGCATGTGGTGGCAGTTTGCAAGTCTGGGGGATGTGTTTCTATTATGACCCGGGACCGCTGGAACTTATGGATGTGTTCCTGAACGCCAATGGCTACCCGTCCATCCTTGCTGTCAACATGCATCCCTTCTACAAACAGGACAATGCTCCATGATACGTCGTTAAGTGGGTGCGTGACTGGTTCCCAGAATACGACAGCGGTGTCTCCGTTCGCCCTTGTCTTGCGAAGTCGCCCTACTTCAGTTCCGTAGAGCAGTTGTGGGACTATCTAAATCGGCAGTTTGACGTGCCGACTCACAACCACGTCATCTTCGGGACATCAGTGCTGTGCTGCAGTCCGAATGGGAAACTTTCCAGAGCCGCATTGTGCCCATTCCACGCCGTCTCGCCGCTGTCATTCGGGTCAAGGTTGGTTATTCCCATTATAAGGTAAGTGGTCATATTATGCTGATACATCTGTGTATATTTTCGAACTTGTTACTTTTTCCCAAAGCTACACTGAGATTCCCTGTATCCGCGAACTCCCTACGCTGGTGGCATCACCATCCTGTGCTGAAAAGAAACACACCATCAATGCCCCCTCAGGGATTCGAAAGCTTGCTCACAGTTAGTGGTCAGCGTCCACAAAGTAGCGACGGATAACTGCTGATAGCTCTTAGACTTTCTTACGGTTTACGTTAAACCCCTAACTAAAACGAAACGAAAGCAGGCCGGACAAGGCTGCAATAATTTCTGGGCTGCTCTGGGTGCAGAAATGCTCAGTTATGTCTCTGTATATGTGTTTCCTGCTTCATGCTTTCAATGCGTTTTATTTCTTTAAAAAATTATGAATTATGTATTCCTCCGCTACGTTCGTTTGCGTTTGGAAACGGATTGTTAATTTTCAGGCGAGTTCTACACTCTGCTTCGTCCAGTTAAGGATTAAATGAACGAACAAACAAACGAATTATGGACTTTATTATTTTTAAATAATAGGTTTTCACACACGAAAAAAGATTACAAATCCTAACAGAAATTTAAGAAAAGCAGGATCAAGAGAAGTATTAATGGTGTATGCTACATATGGAAGAAATTTATTAGATAATGAGCTCACACTCTTCAGAACATAAAAGTAGCGAAAGCCAAGAAAACTCGAACAAAATTGTTAGAATCTATCTAACAACTTTGATAGGAATTAAAGCAAAAGAAATGTCCAAAATTATCAGTCGCCCCTTTGCCCTAATCACAAAGATATTGTACTTCGAAAGGAGGCAGCAAACATAGATGACTACGGAACATTGGATAACAAGTTAAGACTGCGAGTGGACCAGTATGTGTATTTAAAAATGAAAACTGATAAACATACTTGCATTTAAAGAGAGGATGAGCGTCTAATTACACAAAACCAGCCAATTCCAAGTCACGGTGCGCCAAATTTTAGGAAATAAATTTCCAACTGCAGCTACTGCGTTTAACGTTTACTAGTCGGTTATTTACTTCGCCATACCTGGGAGACAGGATTGGCGGATTTCAACGAAAGTTTTTTTTAAATATTTTAAAGGAAACTTTTGGAAAATTTATTAATATAATTTTATTTTCCAATTTATATACTGAAAATTATTTTTTAAATATTAGGTAAATAAGTTCCAAGCAAAGTTCTTTCCCTTTAAGATCTCATTTTAAAATATTTTTTGGCTTTTAATCACAAAGTGATATGTTTAAGATTATTAATAGCTTCGGGAAAATTCAATTTCCCTTATGGGCTTGTACCAAGCTTTCCAAAGGTAACGTGAAATTTAGATCTCGTATTCCATCGTACATACAATTTCTTTAAAATGTCGCTTCCTATTCATATTCTGTGTTAAATATTTACTTCATGTGAACAGCATGTTAACTACACTACATTTTTCTTTACTGTGACAAGTTGTGTTTGTGGTGTAATCCGTAGTTATTACTTTTATATTTATTTTTAGACGTCCAAGTAATCATTAATTTGGTTACGTTATATTTACCAGCTTTGTTAACTAGTTTTCTTGGATACAAACAATGTAGTGGTCGGGCCGTAGAATTAAAATTTACGTTTTGATTTCAACTGTGACCCCAAAGTAGGCAACTCACATCGCTTACAGGAAGATATAGGAACATACCCTGGTACAGTCAGTGGACTAATACGTATACTCACTGTGTAGTTATGTTTAAACAGGGAACGAGCGGCTGAAATATCCTGTAAAATGAGTGGATATGATCCATAGTGAACAAGCAAAACTCCATTTCAAGGGAGTGATAATGTCTCAAAAGGCTCAATATGTAGGGGTAATATTCCACTGTTACAGAATGTTCCTGAATAAGAAAATATATGATTGTAAGTGTCTATATATTGAGGGTAAAGCTATGAAGTCCACCAATAGATACCCGAGAAATAGCGTCGTCCAATCGCATGAAACGAAAAGTCATTCACTGCAATGAAAAATGCTATTGGCTAACGCTGTCACTACCCAAATTCAAAAAAGTTTTGAAAGTCAGTCCAACTACCTTTTAGAAACCATGTAAACATAGAATGGTGCTGTTTGACTTTACGAAAGAAACGTTATTATTCTTTTTGCAAGCACGCGCGCGTTTTTTTGCGTTTCGTTGAAGAACTACAGTATTTATATCGCGTAGTGGTATACTGAGTGTCACGATATGAAAAGTACACAAGCTCGCCGATCCGTACAAATTCCGAAGTGCAGCCAGATCCTTCCGAAATAATGATTTTTTCACCTGCATTTTTATTATCTTTTTATAAGAGGCAAAGCTAGTTTCTTTGCCCCCTGAAAGCGGGTGTGTGCACGTTTGTGTAAACAAAGCACATTGATACTTGAAACTACTTGTGCTGAAAATAAGAAGCAGAGTAATAGTTTTACAACGAAAACGAGTTTCAATGACTAAATGTTGATGTGAAATCACTTATAGATCTTTCTAGCAAACGAATATGATAAGCACATCAAGTGCAAACTCACAGTCTGTAGGAGCAAGCAGACTTATGGGTAACCAAAGAAGTATAACAAAATATCTTACTTATTGCTGCTGTTTTCCAATTTTTAGTTTTGTTTTAAGATCAAAATTAGCTCTTTCAGCGCAACGCATTGGAGTGATATTGCTATATTTGCTCTTTGTAAGACCGCTAATAGTTTAAGCTGTAAAAGAAAAACTTCCCAATACTGCATGAACATTCTTTATTACTGTGAATTTTTCCCTTCAGGATGAGGAGGAAAGCATTGAGCATTTCTATTTCTTGAATTTTCGTAATCAGCTGTAGGACAAACACAGCTTTTTGTAATAACTTCTAATTTTCCGAGAGAACCTGCCCTTTAGAAATGACTTCTACATGCAGTAATCTTTATCGGGAATCTCGTGTTCACTAAAGTACTATTATTTCAACTCACAACAAAACCTAAATATTACACTTTCAGATAATGGAAATTTTTTACCATTGCGCAGTAACATTAAACGTTATTAGTGCACGATTAAACGAATCTAATACTTTGAGAGTTTTGCTATAATGGCATAAGTAGATTATTATCCCTATTATTTTATTTTTGGCTTACAAATGATGCATCCGAATTAAGTGGATGCACTTATCAACTCACTCTCTAAACTTAATTTAGGCCTTACATTTTTATAAGGGGTTTGAAAAAGATTTTATCTCTTCGTATGCTGTTGTACTTCTTTACATACGAGCATATCGTCAGTAGTAACACCTTTCTGAGCGAAATATATTGTAGTAGTTCGCATCACATGGGATTTTTCGATGTATGGTTTAATTCCTTAAGGACAGATTTAACAGGCCTCACAAATTTAACCAAAGATTGCACCTCAAAAAATTGTGAATTTTGACGGAGAACTTTGATGTGGATTGGAAATAAGGATAACATTATTCCGCCTGTTACTTTCTCATAAAGCAAACAAAAGATTTGAAAGAAAATGTAGATAAATGACGTAATTACCACAGATTTAAATCAATAGAAATTATCAGGTTGAAAGCGTTCAGGATATTATTCTGAAGTTTATTAAATATATCTTAAATTACTTGGTGCTTAAATGTTCTTTTGCATAGTTATTTAATTCACAACAGTTACTGTAAAGTGCTGCTAATTATGAAATTTGATGTACTATCAGTTACTCCTATCACAAAACTCAAAGAGTCTACATGATACTGCTATCAAAGTAATGAAATTCAACGAGAGGAATATCACTTTCCTTAACTAGACCACGTTTGGAAATTTATCAGAGGAATTTCAGCACTTCAGTTAAGCAATTTCTGCATGAATCCTAATGCCTTTAACACAAATTAGCTATGTTTTTTCAAGATCACTTCAGCAAGAAATTAAATTCCTTACGGTCTGAGAATGGAATTCCAAATCTATGAAGAACTCAGGAGTCACTCTAAAGGATTTAAACTCCAAGTATTTGTAATATGAGACTCCAAAACCGGTTTTCTGCTAATGGCCGCTTTGATGTCCAAAACGCCAGCTCGACAGCTTCCGTCTTTTCACATGTTTTGAATAGCGGAAAAGTGTGGATCAAATTATAAAAAAAAGTGTGAACTATGTTTATAAAATATATGTAATAGTTCACACTTAAATATAATTCCCTTTAGTGAATCGGCAGTACCCTGATTCTGAGGCGCTACGAATTTTGATTTATAAACAGGAGTTCAATCAAGAACTAGACTCTTAAAACGAATTTTGAATTAAGAACTAGACTCTTAAAACTTGAAATTTCACACACACAGAAAAGCGGAACAGATAAGGGACATACAAACTAGTTTCGGAAATTTTAATTTAAAAAAATATTTGAACTAGTAAATTAGACGTGTTTGCAATTAGTTATGC
This sequence comes from Macrothele yani, assembly GCA_039090855.1. Classification (NCBI taxonomy): domain Eukaryota; kingdom Metazoa; phylum Arthropoda; class Arachnida; order Araneae; family Macrothelidae; genus Macrothele; species Macrothele yani. Next base: position 125,134,360 of record CM077034.1, read on the forward strand.
TAAATTCGTATCTTAGGGTATGAGCCTTCAGCTTTTCTGTAAATTATGAAAAGCAAACTTCAGCTTTTCTATAAATTATGAAAAGCAAACAAGGGTTTGTTCCGTTTGTTGAAGCATATTCTTTCGTGATATAAGTAAAATTCAGATGTGCTCATACTCCCTCTTTTTAATGACAAGGGTGATCACTGTGCAAGAGCAAGATTTGGTGCTCGGTGTCCTGTACTGGGATCGCAGGTGGACGAAACTCAACCCCACGCGCTATCACCTCTGCCGTGAACATGGTCAATTGCTGTAGGAAAACACAAACCTACTTCACATGTGGTAAGGTATAATCGTTACGCAACACTAAACAAACAAACAGGAAATTATGATTACCTTTTAACTTATCACATGTTACTGGTACGGTTTTTAATGGTTCCTCTGTTCAGAAGTTCTAAACATTGCATGGTTGAACGACGTTCTCTACAATCGAATGCAACAAGTCCTGATAATTTTTTTCACACGCAATGTTTACTTCTTTAAGACTTACAGTTGGTCATGAATCTATAGTAGATATAGACTTTTCACCATAAATAAACCGTAGAAATTCCGGTGTTCTTCATCTACGTTTCATTCAGCACATGTACCATTTAAAAGCACAATTATCGCAAACTTCAATGAGAACAAGCGAAGTTTCTTTTTTAACAATCAGCCAAACATAATAGTGAATCACAATCAGGCATGTTTTAAATATCATTTCCTCAAATGTATTTAAAACATATAACATTTACATGGTACAAATTGGAAAATAATTTACTTTCTATTGTTTCGGTTATTAAAAACACATCAAACTACGGATATTATTTACTATAACAGTTATAAAATATCAAATGCATAGGGCATCACACAAAAGATGTGCAGAACATCTTGAAACTGATAATGGCCATTCGACAGGGCACTGGATCAAAACAGAATACGGCTGAGATCAATTCGTAAAACAAATTATGGAGAAAAGTTGGATTGCAGCAAGGCATTCTTGGAGGAAATATTTAGGAAAACTGAAAATTCCACCGAGAACAGGAAATTATCGTGTGCATGCAAAATATCGATTACAAGATTCTGAAAATTCCATTCAATTAATTTATGGTAATATACCAAACCTATAAAACGACAAATGCTCTAATAAAGAAATATTACGCGATAACATATGGTAATGATCCAGTAGAAGAAATAAACAAAGAAAAAATAGTTTCGTAAGTGCGTAGCTGGACAAAAAAGAATAGCAACTGTACATATCGTATTATTCAAGTGTTTCGTATTATTTTAATAAAAACTGCACAAAACCGTAATAATTACATTTTTCATAATCACATGCAAACAAGAGTCGTTGGCTTTTATATTTTTCGCTAAGACATTTCCCTCGTTCCTTTTCTATTAGTACATATATACATATACTGTACTGTATGTGTTATTTGAAGGAAATAAGGCATATGAAAATTTGTATCTTTATTTTTTAAAAGAAAACCCCGCAATCAATAAACCCAATTTTACACCAATTTTTTTTTTCAAATTATTTTTCCAAGAAGTTTTGGGCCCGTATTACAGGTTGTCGTTTGGCTCCACACAACAATCTCCTGTACAGTATGCAGATCTGTTTCTGGAATATTTACTCTTTTCATCGCCCATTGGATATTTTTAATTAATCGATTTCGTAATGGCACGTTTTGGGTGCATCCTCTACACTTTCCCTGCGAATCAACAATTGCATTATCTTAAGTTATCAGAGGTATTGTTGTATTAGTTTGTTGTATTTTGAACTCTGAACAGGAAGGTTTTTAAACGTCATCAAAAAACTCCCTACATAAGTAATCAGTACACTGCGAATTTTGCGGAAAGCTGTGGTTGTGGTTACCAAAAAATATTGAAAAACCAATGTCAAAGCTAAAATATTATTAGCGAAGATGTTGTAATATAAGGAAATTTCCTTCAGGAAGTAACATTTTGCTTCTGGAAGATTGGATATTATTTTTGTAATTTGGGCCGTACACGATATTTTCTACGCTAAATATATTCCAGTGAGTACTTATCATGAAATATATTGCTTTTAGCTCTACTCTATTCACGGCGTAAAATTTTTATGTGCTATTATGTGTCTTTTGTTTCAGTGATATCATTCATCCACATCCTGATAAATGTCTCTCAAAGTTTTGCAGGAGCATGACCACCTATTTTCGTTTATCCCCCTTCATGCAGAACAACAATTTTTACTCTGTCAGCTGAACAATTCCGCAGTTTTAGCAGTTATTGAGAATGTGCATACTTGTACTCTAAAGCAACAAGAAGCAACCATTACAATGCTCTGATAGCCCCACGTAAACACTTATAAAGGCTGAATTGGGACTATGATAGTCTTTGAAATCAGCCAATCAGGTAAAAGAATAAAGTTACTTAGAAATATATTCTAGCGTGTCGTACTGTAATGGTTACGTATCCATGTAGATTGTCTAGATTAACTTGCAATATTTTTTCTTATTCTCTTGAATAATTTTCATGAATTTAATTAAAATTAGTACATTGGAAGTTAGTAGTACTGAACTACTTAATATCAGAAAGACAAATCTAGGCACATTTTTTTAAGGCAAACGTTAGTGCTTTTCTTAGGAATACGTTCATCCAACAGGTACTATAAAACATAATTATTTTAGATATTCTTTAAACATTCATTTCCTTTTAAGTATTGAAAGAAAGTATATTTAAATTGTCAGTTTATTATTGTAGAAATATTTATTTCATATTCCATTCCGGTGGAAACCATATGTTAATTTAGATGCCTTGTCCGACGCTCTTCTGTTGGTTGCATGCTAAAAGGTTAAATGTTAAGTGTTCAGTAATTTTGTTCTCTGCTGTAGATCTGAAAAGCAATTCGATCTGCTGAAAAAAAAATGTGAATCATTTTTATTGATTTGGTGTATCAAAACATCACAATGGTGTATTTAACGTCAGTTTCGTTCTGAAAGGCACACAAGGTACAGTTTGTATGTGATTAACTACAATTTACTACATACGGAGAAATTAGAACGCTTTGACGTAGTCATGAAGAATGTGATTTTTTTAGACATCTTCAAAAACAGTATCGAGCCAAAAGGTCGTATTGCGCTATGTCGTAGATGATTCTGAAGCAATTTAAAAGCCAAACAAGAAAGCACGAATGAAGTTATATTGAAATTATTTGCAACCTGATGCAAGGGAGACCATATAGTGCTAAAGTGTAATGGCTCCAGCCTAAGAAAAGTGGGAAAAGATTAATCACGAGAATTTCTTTCCTTTTTCTCATGAAAAAAGACACATTCCAAGCAGTATAAAGTTTTGTTCTCATATTATTCTAAAGTGAAAGCTTTAACCAATAGAGAGACTGTATGCTGCATGTTCTAAAAACCTTTTCTTTTCACTTCATAATAAGAAGATACATTGAAAAAAAACATACGGATTGGCCGTATAAACAAGTGTTCCATTTTCTCATTATCCAGTTGAGTGCAGTTACAAGAGGGAGTTAGTTATTGAATAACAGAATCATAGGTGATTCGATAAATGACTTCTTTTTTTTTTTTTGATTGGAGGTTTAACGACCACCGTGAGCAACTCAATGGGCTATAAGCTGTCTCCCGTCCCTAATTTAGGGTCACTGGTTCCAGGGAAGGGAGAGAATCAGTGCCGTAAGACACACACAACATCCATGCCTCACCGGGATTCGAACCCGGACACTGTTCGGACGAATGATCAGAGGCCATCGCTTAGACCACTGCGCCACCAGAGTGGCGATAAATGACTTCAGGAATATGGTTTAATTGCACAATCACAAAAGATTTTTAGCGTTTCTCTCTCACATTGCAATGTGAATTTATCATTTTGTTTCAGTAAGCAGGGCAGGTCTACAAATCACAATACGAGGTGAAAATGTAATGCTGAGTAGAAGAGAAAAGCAGAACACTGTGTAAATAAGAATCATCAGCGGTGGTGAACTACGACCTTGGCTCGAACCCTAGACTACTTTCCGTACCGCCCACTGATTGGAACAGCGTACGAAGTCATTTTCTTTGTTGATCAATGAGTAGAAGCACAGTGTATCAATTCACCCTTTTTGAAGGTCAGTTGGAAGTGGCCCAATCTTCTGCAACTGACCTCCACCCATTTCACATAGCGAATTCGTCTACTTTTTCGTTCACGGAACCTGCTTAGTGGAGTCGCTGTAAAGAGAGGTTCGGCGTTTCAGTGGGAGTTATTTGGACAGGAAATTTGCATTCTGCATTATGGAGATGTTTTGACCTTAAATAAGGTTTGACCTGCACTTGAGGATTTTCACTTTGCATCTCTGCCTTTGGATTTAACTGCTGTAATTAATATATAGCCAGTGCCGTTAATGCCCACGAGATGGGGACGTCACAGTAGCTGAGCCCATCTTACGGATTTGTAATGTCAGAAGATGACAGAAAACACACATAGCGCCGTGGATTCTTGGCAACCGAGGTGTAAAGCTAACACGTTTGGCTAGATATCGAGAGATCTGAGCTTCGATTCCCCTGAGTAACCGAATAACAATTTTTCTGTTGCTGTGTGTTGCTAAAATGTGGAAAGAGCAATGTCTTTATTTATTCACTAACGCCACGCCACGTCTTTGGAAGATTTTTACTTTGGATTTAAAGGCTATATTTAATATATGGCCAGTGTCGTTAATGCCCACCAGATGGAAACGTTTCAGTAGCTGAGCACATCTTACGCATTTATGATGTCAGAAGCTGACAGAAAAGCACACATAGCGCCGTGGATTATTGGTCACCGTGGTACAGGGATAACGCGCTCGTCTGGGAATCGAGAGATCTGGAATTCGAATCCCCAGCGGCGACCGAATAATAATTTCTCGGTTGTTGTGTGTTGATAAAACGTGGAAAGAGCTATGTCTTTGTTTATTACCTAATAGTTGGAATATATATGTTATAAGAAACTGTTCGCTACATCATTTATGAATTTACATATGTTTTCATGTTGAAATAATTTTGCTAAAAATAACAGTTTATATTCTTATGCGTGAAGGGACAGAGAATGCTAAAAATCTGCTGACTTCGACACAAGAAGCCATATCAATGTGTCAGTGCAAGGGTTAGAAGTGGTGTGTTTGATCAGCTTAAACTTCAATAATGAGTTATGCCTTACGAAAGTAGTCATAACTCGTACACCAAGTTTGAAATATCAGTTCTGTACTAATATTTAAAACTTGATTTACTAAACAAAGCCTAATTTCAGGCGTGTCATTAAACTTCTACCCTCGTCATTGCCGTTTCAAACATTGTTTTCCAATTCCATTTTAATGTAGTATATTTTACAAGGAAAATACCATAAACCAAATTTCAGTTTTAACAGGCCCGGAAATTGTGTAGACGGTATATTAATCGGAAGCTCCTGTTTTGAGCTGAGAATGTAATCATGTATAAATACGTAGACTGTAGTAAACAAACTGCGAATGTTGTTATAAAAATGTGTAATACTACGTTTGACTTTGGAATGAGTTTCTATAAAACGGTAGTCGTTGTGGTCACAGCAACCGGGCATTGTTGCTTAATGACACTGTTGTTTAGTGAAGCACTTATATTGGGGAAGTTCAGAGACCATTCAATTTGGAAGTCTGACCTGCGTTTCTCAAACCGTTCCTTCACAACATTGGATCTGTAATTCTGCGCATTGTCATCTTGAAAGAAACCATCCCCATTTGGGAAGAAGTACGAAATTGCTGGGTGTTTAGATTTAGCAAGCACTTCACGATCATACGTTGTTTCACATGCAGCACGTGTCCAAGTTCCTTCCAGACTAGCGCCCTTTTTCTTGAAGTCATCCGTCGTTGAACTTGCATGATCTTTGCACCAGAAAAGTATTTTGAGCAATGAGCCGTGGTCAGGAGAGGAGGTCGTTGGTGTAGTCTGCTGTTAAAGTCTATACTTGCGAGCGTCCGAAGCATGGTAATGACAGACACTCCTGCTGGTAGACTTCTGTTGCATTGGATAGTTAACTAATGAAATGTGCTGCGTATCTACACGAATCGCCGCACCCGGGGATAACCTCCCACATCAACCTTTTCCTGTCCTGAGCACTTTTGCCTCCGAGTTCTTGTTCGACCCTTTTCACGTCAGACTTGATAAACTTTAACTACAGCGGCTCGCGAATATCTCACCATTTGAGCTATTTGCAAAATCGAGGCACCGGCTCTCAAAGGTCTCACAATCTGTCGTCTCTGAAAGTCCGATATATCTTTCCTTTTACACACGAGGCTCCGAATTTAACTACCTACTGGTCCACTCTCACCTTATATATGTTACGTCGGTCAACTAAATACGCCATCTCGGAAATAAAGTGGCCAACAGTACGCATCCGTATTGGATAGATGTAAAGAGTGTATTTAGTGTGATAGATTTGACAGTGTGTCAGGTAATATGTGAAGCCTAAATAACAAATACGCTCTAATCTTAAAAAAATGTTAACTAAATGAAAACATAGTCTGGGAGAAAGGGAGAAAGTGAAGAGTCATATTTCATTGACTAAATAAATATTGGGAATTTTTAACCAATCACTGCAGCCGTGGATGATCAGTGAAAGGCATATATATGATGAAGGTACTGTGTCTAGTTAGTTGGACACACATACCTCTATATGCTTCCAACTGAAACAACAGAACTCGATGCTGGAGCAGTGATTTCCTGGTCCTTATGTTTCCTCTTACGCAGCTGTCAGTGGAATTTCAATTTTCTTACAAAACAATATTGCTACTCCCCTCTGATATGAGTTGGTAGAAAAATATATTCAAGAGGAGAACATTGTTCGTATGGATAAGCCAGAAAAATCTCGTGACCTTGACTAGATGGAAGATGCCTGGGGTTCTCTGCGGAAAAGTGTTGTAGCGCTCAACCGCTTTCTCAAGACCTGGAGGGGCTCAAACAAGGTGTGGAATAACTATGGTCATTGTTACCTACTGAGCTCGATAGCACCATAATCAGCATCAAACATCTCTATGAGGGGTGACAACACTCCCTATTGAGATACATGGGTAACTACATTTTGACACTATATTTTTCGACAGCTTTTAGATGTAGTCATTTTTGTTGTGATGAAATGTTTTCCACGTAGTGCTTTAGGCTCTTTAAGATGCAACATGATGCAGGTTTTGAATAAATTTCATGCCGTTTAATTAGGTGTTTTTTTAGTTATCCCCATGTTTCTGTTATTTTCTTTAATTCACAGAATCCATTGTATCTGTCCTTCACAACTGCTTTTTAACATTTAGCACCTGGGCTTTAACGTGTGGGTATGTTTCATAGAGAATTAAATCACACTGTCCAAAAGATCACTTCAATTCGTTTCAAAGAGTCTACATTGGCTTAGTGCGAAATTTGCAGTAAACTCGTCTAATGATCCCGCTGAGTGCTTCTGGTGGTTTGCACTACCAATTACCACGGTATCCAACACTAAGTAAACTCTGATGTTGCGCTATTTTTACAGGGTGGGGACATAACATTCTGTTGGATGTATACAATTTGAAATTAGGACAATGCCCTACATTTGCTATACTTGCTGTAAGTGATTCCGCAATTGTAACAAGAAAAAGCAAAAAGTGAACCCCCTAATTTTGGTTTCGCTGAACCAGATTTGATTTTACCAATAATCCGGTATATTGATATAGCGAACTTCAGATTTAACCTCGTAAAATATGTTTTAAATAATGCATACTAAATCAATAATATTTTGCACAACCTGATACCGAGAATGAAACTAACAACTGAAGGAACGCCGAATTTATTCTGCAGGAATATAAATTTGTGCAAGAGTCGAAAAGTTTACTCTTTTATTTTCCTTTGGATTACTATGGAGTACCTAGCATTTTGTTTCAAAAATAAGAAGATACCCAAACGATTTTTTCCGGAGTTACTCACAGGATCAAGGTAAAACAAAAGGCTTTTCGCCATTTGACATTATCGAATGCATTTCCAATTTCTACGGCTGTTTGGTTTAGGTCAATTCTGTTTTCGATTACGTTTTATATTTCTCAGGCAACATTCTTTTACTTTTTCTTACATTTATTATTTTCTCATCTACACTTCCTACATCATCATAAAATGCCTGGAATAAATGTGAAGGTTTGGGCATTTGTTTTGTACCTGCTAATCTTCTCCAAGAGTGTTTTTAGTTCGTTGTCTACAACATACATGCATAATTATATTTGTTTCGCACTTCAGAATATCAGACAGGTGCAATAAAAATAATTACTTTTTTTTTTTTTGATTGGAGGTTTAACAACCACCGTGAGCAACTCAATGGGCTATAAGCAGTCGCCCGTCCCTAATTTAGGGTCACTGGCTCCAGGGAAGGGAGAGAGCCAGTGCCGTAAGACAAACACAACATCCATGCCTGACCGGGATTCGAACCCGGACCCCTTACGGACGAATGATCAGAGGCCAGCGCCTGAGACCACTGCGCCACCGGGTCGGCAATAATTACTTCAAAGCACAAATAAACCTACTGAAAAGCGTTCTATAAGATTCTCATTTGAATGAGAACGCTACAATTTCAGGTCTTTTCATTAATACTTAAACATATTTTTTGTTGAAATAGTACTAACAGATATTATACTTTCTTTTTTCTTTAGGAATAATTTCAAAAAGACTTAGAACTGCATAACCCTTTTTAATACAAATTGATTATTTCCTGCTGTTCGAATAAGACACTGTTAAATACATATTCAGTAAAGCCTCGTTTAACGGATTCCTACGAACAACGGATCGCCGTCCCGGTGGCGCAGTGGTCTAAGCGATGGCCTCTGATCGTTCGTCCGAACGGTGTCCGGGTTCGAATCCCGGTGAGGCATGGATGTTGTGTTTGTCTTACGGCACTGGCTCTCTCCCTTCCCTGGAACCAGTGTCCCTAAATTAGGGACGGGCGACTGCTTATAGCCCATTGAGTTGCTCACGGTGGTTGTTAAACCTGCAATCAAAAAAAAAAAAAAAAAAAAAAAAAAAGAACAACGGATCCCACCAAAGAACGGGAACATCCAAACAAGATCACCCTCCAAGCAATGATAGGTTTCGGTCGGTACAGAACAGTTGTGCCAGGATAAACATTAGTGATAACTTCACCTCAGAAACGTGAGGCCTCGAAGTCCTACAACGGAACCCACAGTCTGCCCGAAGCAAGTCTAAAGTATAATTTGCCCATAAGGATTTTACGCAGTTCATTCGGTAATTCGGCTAAAGAAATAAGACAACAAAGAAATTTTGTCATACATGCATTACGGCTAGAGCAACGGAATTCTTATGGAAAATTAAATGAGTTAAAGTTTAAATTGACTTGTAACGGTAATTACTTAAGGCGAATCCTATATTTCGCGAAAGTTTCAGTCCCCCCCCCCACTTCACCCCAGCGTTAGAGGACGGCAAACGCTGCAGTTACACTCCACTGTCTGTAGCATTTATCTGTTAGAGTACCATAACGCTAATTACCCTTCAAATGGTTGTTTAGAACAGGGGTCAGACAATGCCATCCTAAAATCCTGGAAAACATGATTGATTGATTTTAATGGCTTTACTAGTGTCAAAGAGTTTTAGTGAATAATATAGGAAGACAACGAAAAACGATTGTGCATTTGAACTGCAAGTTATACTCGTTACTTCTTTTCCTGCTTAAAAAATTCAGCTGTAAACAAATAGTTGTTTTAATCTCCCGAATCTGGACAATGTCGCACTACAACTTATTCAGTCCTTTGTTGGCTAATATTTGCGGTTGCATTCTAACGCCTACATCTCTAGAGGCGCGAAGCACATCTCTCTCTAATTCCGTATTGGCTTCGTGAGTTCTTGCAATTTCATGAAAATGAGTGAAAAAAGAAAGAGAAAATTTTTTGGCATTAGCAGTAAATTTGAAAGCCCTTAAAGAAAGCGAAAAAAGAATGAGTGTTCGCCATTTAGCAGAACGTTATGTTTGTGGAAAAATGCAAATCACAGACTTACTCCAGATGAATTTATTAGTGCAAAGATTTCAGGAGATCAAAGCCAAGATGAAGTTCAACAGATATAAACAGAAATACCGGCAACTGTAAAGTGAAAACTTACATGTTTTGCGGACTTTAAATGCAATTGGACTTTTTTCTTTGATTGGATGTTTAACAACCACCGTGAGCAACTTAGGCGGCTATTAGCAGTCGCCAGTCCCTAATTTAGGGTTACTGTTTCCAGGGAAGGGAGAGATTCAGTGCCGTAAGACAAGCGAAACATCCATGCCTCACCGGGATTCTAACCCGGACACCTTGCTAACGAACGATCAGAGGCTATGGCTTAGACGACTGCGCCAACTGGTCGGCCATTGGATTACTGCGCTAATTCACAATGACAGTTATTTTTACACGAAATTATCAGAGGTTACTGTATCTGTTGTGTAAGTAATTGCCAGAAAGAAATCAAAACAGACATGGTAAACGAGACGTTTCTAAACGGGGTAGCAATTTATATTTTCAAGTAGTGGTGTGTGACATTTGCCTCTTTCCTATTACTTTTTTGTTAATTTGATATTTTATTGACTTTTATTTCTTTAAAGCTTTATTTCTTCTAAGCTTTATACTTTTTTTTTCAGATCCCCTGCGTTTTCAAGAACTTCGTCACAACTACCGCTGACGCGACGCTGCCTGACAATGTTAAAGAAGCTTATAAAGATTAAGAAATAAGGCTGACTCTCCTACACTTCATAAGTAGCTTCTAATTTTCTACAAGCAGAATAAAGTTTTATCCTTAGTAATGTGAATCCTAAACATTTGTGGAAGAAATAAAAATTATAAATTCGGAAACAGGAATTACTGGAGCAGTTACTATTTAGGACAGAATATTTTTAGTTCTAAATAACATTTGCGTTAAACTTCATTTCAACAAGGAAAACTTTCATATGAGTACTTTCTTTGCATTTAAATCTGTGTTATTCCATAACACAGATTTTAAAGTAAGTTGGCAGTCTTCCACGTTCCGTGTTTACGTTCACAGCTGATAGACTGTGTCCGCAGTTGTGGTGTAAATTAAAGAACTCTCGTGGATGTTCTTCTTCCATGCCCCATGGACGATAAATTACGCCTCACTGACCTGATGGATGTGTCTCTGGTATCATCTGAATTGAATGTGGGTGTTGGTATGACCTATACTTCATTTAAATTGAGGCTTTTTGAGCACAAGCTAGATGTTAAACAGGGCAGGTTGACGACTACAATAGCACGCCAGCTAAAAAACCACGCTGCTCTCCCTAAATGGGATGGGATAAAAAAAATCGCTTCATACACTGACGCGAGAGCCACTTCAAATGTGGAGATTATTGAGATCCTGTCAAGCCCTGATATCTGCAATGGAGACCTTTCTACTGAATTACCTGCTATACGGCGCGCGCGTTTTGGTGTTCCGCATTCTTAATTCGAAGGATGTAATAACCTGCGCGAGGCTTTACCATTTGCACCTGACATGTTTTCGTTTTGTTCGTGATTTTCAATTTTAAGTAGAAGCTTTCATTCTTCACACTGAATTGTTTTCCTGATGAAGCCACCCGTCTAGTGGTGAAAGTTCTCATGTTTATTCGTGCATATATTTACACCTAATAAACGAAATTTAACTACGATTGCACATACTATTATTGGTGTACTCAGCCCGGTCTTATTATTGGGTCTTATCGTTATTTTGCGCTATGGTTTCAATTTTACAGTCGTATACAGCACAAAGTCCACTACGGGGGAATTCCGAAGAGTATCTCAGAAGTCCTCGTATCTCTCTCTCCCGGAGACTAGGGGGACAACGAGATGAATACTTAGAACACATGTAAAACTTTCTCAGCCATTCAACAGAAAGAAGAGCCTTGAAAGCTTTAACTGTGAAGAAATACACACTATACTGTTCATAACCTTTCACACTGAAACTATACCACGTACGATCTTCCTCACAATATTGTACAAAGCTGTGGCTGGCTTCGTTCAGAGCGTGATGAATGCCGGCAAGCACAGACGCCGAGAGACCTGGAAACCTACAAATGTACCAAATAAAAAACACTGATTCAAAATGTGTCAAAAACCAACAGTTGGAAGAAGGGGGAAAGGACTTTTCCTATGCAATTGGAAAGAATATGCACTCGATTGCTAAAACTATAGCGACATGTTCTTTGAACTTCTTTCTTTGCAAGAAGTACAAAGAATATTATTAGGAGTACAAAGAATTATAACGAGTATAAGTGAAAATAATTTCATAAGAGAAAAGAGATCGTTGAATTATACATTTCACCTGACTTAATTTAATTCTACATTAGTCAAGGCACTTCACTCTTCATTTAAAATTCTAACCTGTAGATTATTGCGTTACACCTATCAGTTCAAACCGTGAACAATATCTTTTACTTCCCAGTGTTTTAGAAATTAGAGTATTATTTCCAAGATTGGAATGACACTCAGTTTTTCATTGGTTAAATAAAATATACAAACGGCAAGTGAATAAAATTCTGCTATTGTGGCATTTTTTAAAATAGCTAGTCGACTTAAAATAGGCATGAAATTTAGTTTCTCAGAGGCATGGTAGCAATGACACAAATTTCTTCAGGTGTGTTATAAAGGTTATTCAGGTGGTAACCTGTTCTTTCCGCAAACACACCATCATTGCAGCAAGACAATTTAGGCAACAGCAATTGTTTTTAGCGATTGTGTGTCAAACGAGCTGTAAAGACTCCGGATTCGATTACCTCTTTCGTGTATATATTAACAAGTAATAATTAAACTAAATTCGGCTACGTAGTTCCATTTACAAGAATTTCCCTAATATTCATATCTCTATTCAGAGGAATTTTTAGTTGCTCGTTACAACTTCCTAACGCCAGTGCAGTGAGATTTTTCATTTTGGTAGTGACTTGAGTGGGTAGGTTGTAGCTTTGTTTTTGATCTTCATATACTTTTTCGTGCGGAAAACTTACGGAAAGGTCACGTGTTGAGAAATATATTAGAACACTGCTAAATAATTCTATGCTCATGGATCTCCGCTACATAACTATGGACAATGGCGAATTATAATTTCTGGCAAGCCATGCAACTGTTAGAAAGGCATCTTGCAGATTCACGATATCACGAATACACCTTATTAGATTAGTCTTGCAGCACCACCTGTGTGGTTCGAGTAAATTCGCTGATAATACTTGGAGATAATATTTTCTAACTTTTGCGTCATTTAAAATTTTATAAACTTGTCACCATAAAATACACATATTTTTATTAATTTTTTTTAGGCCAGTCTCACATTTCTTGAAATGTGTGCTTAATTTCAGTAATTATTTCTATGAATTTTTAAAAAAGTATGTTGAGTTGCTTAGGTGGATCATTGATTTTCTAATAAAATAATCTTATATTTAAACGTCATATTACAATGACTAAAACTTAAAGCGCTTTAGTACTGGTTTAGACAAGCGTATCAGACTACTGAACCAATTGAGCTGTTCTCCGCATTCACAAGATCAGTCGTGGCGATGTGAAGGTGAAGGGAATCCGGCTATACTTTGCCGTGATACGTACATGTCTGCGGCATTGAAATGTTTTCTGTTTCTTTTCTCCTTTTAAACCAAGAGTGCTTCATTCTTCCTATAATTGTCTCACAAACCCCCGAACGCATCGATATTTGTATAGGCGTTTCTCCACTCGCCTACAAGTAAATAATTCGGTAAAATGTGTTCCAGTTTTCGTTCAGATTTTCAAGCGTACCCATCTGTACCCAGCCGACGCCAATTATGAGAAATAAACACAACAGGCGACGACTAGACGCTGGCGAAACGAAACTAAAATTGGAGGGAGAGAGGGAAGGTGTAGGCAAATGAAATGAGAGAAACAAACGTTTGAACTTTAACGATACGGAAGCCGTTAATGTGCACATTACCTAGGTAAAATGCGGAAAACTCTTGATTCCGCAAGTTAACGGAGCAAATCAGTTAATTTGCAGATCAGCAAGGTAATGTGCACATTAACGGCTTTCAAACTTTAGCGGTAACATATATAGAGCGAACAACACTATCGAGGTGGTCCCACAGATGCTCAATTAGTTATATGTCTAGGGAATTTGAGGCCAGGGAAGTACTTTGAAGTCTTTATCGTGATCTTCCAACACTCGGGAATTTCTAGCTGTATGACACGTCGCATTGTCGTTCTGGAAAATCCCATCCGCACCAGGGTAAACAATCAGAATGCATGGGTGTACGTGATGTGCAAGGATGGATTCATAAGGAATTCGGTCCATAGTGCCTTCCGCAGGTATGAGTGGACCCAGAGAATGCCACGAAAACATTCCCCAGACTATAAGGCTAGCCCTACCGTCTTGTGTTCTTCCAGCAGTAGTTGAAGAGTGTTCGCTCTCCGTTGTTTCTCGCCTTAGACACCAACGTATCTCCGTTCGATTATTCAGAAAACCTGACTCATCAGAAAAGGCAATACGTCGCCAATCAACGGAGGTCCAATCCCGATACTACCATGCAAATGTAAGCCTTTTCTGCCGATGCACCTTGGTTAGCATCGGTGAAGTGATTATACGTCTGCATCGGAAGCCCATACGCAGCAGGGTTCGCTGAGCTGTAGTTTTTGACACAGTTCCGGTAGGTAACTGGTTCTCGGCCAGTGAGTTGCTCCACTCTAGCGTGTCGATCGGCCCTCACGCACCTTCGAAGTGGATGTTCTCGACGTGGTGCTCCTCAGTGTCAATGTCGCTGATTCGCAATGACACTATTTCTTCAGTCACGATACACTTTAACAACAGTAAAACGCGAACAGTTCAAAAACGACGCTGTTTCAGAAATACTGCCGCCCTTGGCACGAAAGCCCATAGTCATCCCTCTTGTAAAATCTGATAAATAGCACCTTTTATCCATGACAGCTACGATTGATATGTTTTTCATCTTGCCTACAGCACACCTTAAATGCCCTCCAAATCAGCTAACGACACGTGACTACGCGCCGTTGATTTCAAAAGTAGGAGGTGGTCACATAATGTGATTCGCAGTGTATATAAGAATTGCGTGTGAACATTCGCTGTATTTGCACCACTTTATGCCCTTATACGCACCGTAGTTTTACTGCAGTTGCTTCAATTTGCATTTTAATTTTATACCTTTCCACTGAGAATTTATATGGTGTAAATATATAAGATTTGCTTCTGAACACTGTCTGTTTTTGTACATTTTTATACCTTACAGCTCGGTCGTTTACCTGCAGTTGCTTCGTTTTGCATAAAGAAGCGGCCGTCATACTACTTTTGTCTGTTCGGTTTGTTATCTAACATCCAGAGCAATATGGATTTCCGAAATATTTTTTAAACTCTGTCAGACACCAAGTGCACAGGCCGAATTTTTCTTCGGCTAATCAGTTGAACGATTCTCGCAAGCATAGGATTGGTGTACGTTGACACATTCGGGATGTGGCTTCGAAATCTTTATGATGATTTCTTGATTGGCTACGTGAATAGTGAGATGTGTAAATACTTACAACGCACACTCTTGTGTAACTTTGACTTTAGTGGTTTGCATAAATTACGTGATCTTTGCTTTTATGGAAGATTTACTTTGCTAGTGAAGCAATTCCTTTAATTTGTTTTACTACATCTCCAGGTAAAGGTCTTATGTTTTAAATTCGCTTCAAGGAACCTTACACCTGCCGAAAATAACCATGTGCTTAAAACGTGTCATCTGAGATTTTAAACTTGACCCGAGTATCTCACGTTTTATCACTACAATTAATATTTTAACATTTGTCCACGGATTTGTTATAGCTTAATTCAACAATATTTGTTCTTGCAGCCTAATTGCTTAGTTTCATATTTACTCGTATTAACACTTTCATTGTGCAAGCTCTGAAGGTTGGCTTCAATACTTTTACTGCTGCCACATCAGTAATCTATCCTTGCATCTGAATTTCTTTCGATTGTCTTCCCGAAGTAAAGTTCAAACTCGATTCTAACTACTGTTTTATGACCATGCTTAAAAATGAAGTAAACGTTCCATCTTCCGTGTCAAGGTTTAACGTCTTTAGTAGTTTTTTGACATAGTGTACAGAAGCAGTCATGTTCCTATCTAACATTTCACACGATTTGACCAACGGTTTTGACACCATCCTTTTTCATTAACCCGCATCAAAGGATCATGATAAACAACTAATATTATTTATGCCAACACTCTAAAATATGATTTAATTTTCCAACAGTTCCAGCAAAGAAGTTTTTAAATCAATAACGGAAGCCATTGGCCAGACATTTCGCAGAGACATGAACTCCCCGTTTGGTTTGCAGTTCGTTATCATGGAAAAGGTTTAGCCAATATATTTAATGTACTCAGTCATACGGATAAAGTACGTACCGACCAGACGAGATGACTGCTCTTTGTTCGATACAGTAATTTTGTAAAAACCGAAATCTGTCCCAATAAATCAAGCTACAGATAGGTTGTGAATTTGGAAAGCTCATTCAGTTTGTTTTTTCTACAAAAATTATTTTCTTGGTGTGGCATACATAAGCATCCATCTGTCGTTGAAAGCTATCCAGCAACCTCAACAAAAGAGGTAATTATAATATGCGTCTAGAATTATTTGTGTTATGAATCATCATTTTGAAAAACGTTTTCATCGCATAGTGACGAGATTCAAGCCATTCTTATAATAGCATCAATCTAACAGTCTCGTCATAACATTTGAAAGTAATGGCTTACTATTGTATTCACTGAGCATTGTACGTAAATGAAATGAACACATCGGACAAATTGGACAACATGCTTAAGGCCCATTGGCCCGATACAAGGCATTGACACTTTTCACTCGTAGATTCTTTCTTCCCTCATTGAGAAGTTCACTTTTTCTTCACGTTCAAGCACATTTCTTCCAGCGCATCGACATTCTGCAACTTAGCATTACTGATGCAAATAAAACTGCGTTTTTGCTCTTTGGAAATCAAAGGCGTTTTAATTACCAGACGAGATGCATTTTAAATTCTAAGCACACGAGGACAGGTAATGATTCTTGTCATCACAAATTCAAAAAATCTGATAACAGGAAGCTGGATATGTACATATAGTGAATTAAGAAGGGTTTTGACACTCGTGATATTCAACGTTATTTTGCGCTGTAGCTTGGCCAAAGGTTTACGTCTAGGAGAGTGCAAATAAAATTCACACTAAGTTGTTGTCTCTGCTAAAGGATACGTTGCTTAATAGTGCTCACCATTTTCTGTATCTCAATAATAGTACGACCTGCAGGTTTTAAATTGTGTTATTATTTCTAAAGGTCTTCCAGACAGACAAGGAGGGGTAACATGTAGTATTGATACGTCCTTCCTGTCTTGATTGCTTTTGCATGACGGCAAAAGTGAATGAAATAAAAGATTTTCGGTCAAGAAGTGAAAGAGTTTATTTCTTCTGAAATTAGCGTGACAAAAACTGTATACGAAGACGTACTCTACGTACAACTGAAAAAAATATTGTACTCTAGAAATACCCTGGAAATCGCTGTAGGCATACTCAAACAGAGATACGTACTATTCACTTTCACCCCGAAATCTGATAGAACATCTAGTGGAAACGAACATGGGTATTGTGAAAACACAGTTTTTCCGCATCGGTTCCGTGTCCCCTCAGTCTGAAGTAAGTCGCTCTCTTAATGACTGCGCGGACAGAATGTCTAGCTGCATATTTGCCGTCCTGACAAATGTTTTTACCTCTGTAGTACGTCACATCATCTCCCTCTTTTTTTCTTTGAAGCGAAGCAGGAACTTTTCATTAATTCCAAACAATGTGTGGAACAAACATCACACATTTTCGAAGAATCTAACGGTCAGTGGATCCACTTCCCACACGCAGGCGCCAATGTAAAAACGCATATTTGTACGCGACGAGCATCGGAACCGTGTCCCCTCATTCCGGAGTAAGTCGCTCTCAACACTGAGCTGCGCGGGCCGAATGTGTCACTGCAGAATTATTGTCTTGACACATATTTTCCCCTCTGTAGTACGTCACAGTATGCGAACATTTTTAATTCTCTAACGAATTGAATCGCTGAATGGTCGAATCACCTGACAATACTTATTAATGAATAAGATAAGACGTCAGAATAGTTTGCAAAGGATTCGGTGGGAAGTATTTCGTCATCGAGTGTTGTATACAATATATAATTCTAAATTTTTTCCTGTAACTTTTAAATATTGGTCATCTGTCCTGTTTTAGTCAGACTATAGATGCTCAGTATCTGAGTAAAGATAAATCATCATCAGCTTTTTTTATTAGAAGTTTAGAGACAGCCGTGAGCAACGCAGTGGGTTATAACCAGTCATCCGTCTCTGAATCTGGGTCACAGGTTCCAGGAAAAGAGCGAGACACAGCCATAAGACAAACAACACTTCCATAACCCACCGTGAATCGAACCTTGACCCATCTCGGACGAATGATCAGAAGCCATCGCATAGACCACTGAGCCTCCGGGGCAGCCGTCATTAGTTTTCATGACATACTTATATTTCTGCTTTACCGATTACCTGCTTTCCAGGAAGGGAATTTAGTTTCTTTCACTAAACAGTGCCGAAAAGTCAAAAGCATTAAAAAACTTGAAATATGCATGTCATGACTGGCACATACCATATCCGGCCCGTGTTCGAGAAATCAAATCCGAATTACTGGTAGATTTAATTTATAGGATGTTGACTCTCGCTACATTCGTTTGCATTCAGGCTCATCTAGAGTGACAAAGAAACAGAATTTTTGATTGAAGCGTCCGTTAAAAACATGTTATATTAACATGTTTAAAAAAAATGTTATAGGTTAAACGTGAAAAGACCTTTGTCATTAGCATCGGTTATTATGCAGTCTTTTCATAAAATAAAGTATTATATTCAAATGATCGGGATAAGTTTCGGGTTAGTTTATCTGAGAGGTGGTAAACTAACGATATTTGTGACTTGATAATTTTCACTAGTCAAAAAATAACTATCAATATTACCATCGATAGTGTGTTGGCAAAGTTTATAGGAGAAAATTTGTTTTCTGGGATGAAAAATTTCTTCTGACAAGAATGTTTCTCGCTTTTCTACATTGTCAAAAAGATAAGCTTCGATAAATTTTGAAACTAACTTATTTTTTGTTTGGGGTTTATCGACCACAGTGAGCAACTCTATGGGATGTAAGCATTTGCCCATCCCTGATTTAGGGCCACTGGTTTTAGGAAGGAAGAAGCCAGTGTGTAAGACAAACACAACCACATCTATTTCTCACGGAATTTGAATCCGGGCCCATCCCGGACGAATGATCAGAAGCCAGCGCTGAGACAACTGCTCCACCGGAGCGGGGAGTCTACGTTTTGACGATATCCTGCTGAAGTGAGTGAAACAGGCACGAACAAATGCTTTGCCTAAAGAACGAGCTAATTAGTGGCTCCTTAATTCTCATTTCTGTTTGTAGTGCATGATTTTTTATATTTCTATTCACTAAAGCTAAAGAAGAAAATTCTTCACTTTTTTATACAAAAATAATTTTTTCTATAGAATTTAGCAAAATTCTGGTAATAATTTCTGAGAAATTCAATAAATAAAGTTTTAAGTGGGGCTACTCCTCAATCATTTTTTACTGAGATTTGACGTATTGCGCAATGTTTTGTAATTCTTTTCGCAAAGGCTACATTTTGTGTAGACCTTATCCTTACCAAAAGAAAAATAAAGTTGCACAAAAGATAGTTTATGTTTACCCATTAATACTAATTACTTACTCTCAACAAATAAATGTTTCAGCACTTGACGCACCTTTAAACTTCCAGTAACAAGAGCACTGCTTTTCACTTCATCTTTATCCGACTGAAACGTGCGACGGAGTGCAAAAACCACATATACTCACCGTTTACTTTTCTGATTACAGTTAACTTTCTTTCGCATTGTCATCATGTATCAATATGGCTGAGCTCAATGTTTTCGGCACCAGTATAAATGAGGTGAAAATGAGCGTTTCAGTCTTCAAAGCCATCGGTGGAAGCTGAATAGTGTACAGCATCGTGATTTACACTTACAGTATTGAAAAACGTAAAACTTTTGGTAGTTGCTAAAAACTATTGATGCACTATCGATGTACTAAGGAGGAAAAAACCATCAATAGTACCTCCACCTCTACTGAGATTAGCAAAGTCAAGAAATCGCTTATGAAAGCGATAACTTTGCAGAACAGTGTGTTTTCGAGTAAAAGTTTTTGAAGACTCAGACTTTGCACTTTCTCCGTTTAAATTTTTTTATAAAAACGGAAAAGTGTGTCTTCCTAAATTTATTTTGGTTGAACTGCGTGTAAGCTGTGCTCTGACAAATATGTTTTCATAACAGTTGAGCGTCATAGTACCTAAGCAGGAAATACAAATTCCGAGATTTCATCACATTAACTGGATGTATAAATTATATTAATGCGCGTAGTTCATTAAATTAAATATAAGCAATTCAAATACTGTATTTACAATTTGTTTTGCGCTCCGACTTGCTTTCTGTCTTGTTCTAAGTATACGTTGACACTACCACACTAATGAAATAAATGTGTGAACTGCAACTTTCTGAAGTGAAACAATATTTTACAAAGTGCATTCCGAAATGCATTCCTTTTAGGATGTAAGTTACCACATTTTTTATTCAAATTGTCCCGTTAGAGGCATCTGTATCTACATCCGTTGGACATGCCTTCACATAACAATAGCTATAAAATAATATCGTTTGCGCACTAATACAGTAACTTTGAGAGGGTCACTTTGCTCTCAAAGGAAATGAAAAATATCCTCGGAATGCGAGGAGGTCGAGACAGCAAATTTTTCCAAGTACTCATAACAACAAAAAAGAACATTCGCTTCGCTAATGCTGATAAGAAATCATGTGTAATATAAAAATTATCGCTTGTGGAAAGTACTAAGCTTCCAGACCATCAGATTCTTCTATTCTCGCCGTTTATATTTCCTGGCAAAAGTTATTTCTACATGGCATCTTCCAGGAAATACGAAAGCAGAATGGAATGTGGAATTTTTGCAATTATTCACACACGCACACACACGCATTCAAATAATTAATCAAGGTGCATTTTGCAGTGATTTTTATTTATGACAATCCTTTTTATCATTACGAAACCGAAACTTCGCCTTTTATAACTGAACCTCATCTTCAATTAATCTCGGCGTATTCTTTTCTTTTGCAGCTTTGATTTTTTCACCTTTCTTAAATGTTTAAATCAAGAAATATATCTTAGGCATCATTTTATTTTACAGTGGGAACAACTATAACATCTGAGGAGTCCATCAAGTTGCTGAAAAATATGGATTTGTGTTTAGAAATTATATGGGTTTTTACTTTTTCGGTAGGAACACGAGTACCCTTATCCCGTATCTTTGGAGCTTTCCTAAAGTTGTACTAACCTGCACAGTAGAAAATAAAGGGGGCACGTCAGGCGAAGCATTTTCTTAAATTCAAGGTGCTCATTCGTGCACATAGGTCTAGGGATTTTAGTGCGAATACGTTCATTAATTTCTCGTGCAGCTGTTGCATAAAGATAATAAATTGTGAGCTCTTTTTCTTATTTAAAATCCTTCATTACGATCTAGTTGACTTTGCACAATATTGAATTAAACGATCTTTTTACATTCGGATTATTCAATTGAGAGAATTATGTTATGCGTGCTGGAGAGAAGTATGTGTACATCACATTTTTGTCACAGAGAGATCAGAAGACATTAGTTCCTTAAATCCTCGTCTTTCTCAAATAAAAACCCAATCTTTCGGAACTGCATCAAACCGCTTTTCTACTGGTTATGAGATTATTGTCTGCACTGTACATTGCAAAATTCAAGCTCTTCTTTTTACTTACTGTCTCTTCTATCCGGATTCTTGGAAGTTCAATTCATATGCATAAATTTGTTATTCAGCTATTTAAACATATTTGCTTTGGACTTAAGGCCTACGCTCAAAGCACCCGATAATTTATGTTCTGGCTTGTTTCTGTGTATTAAAAAGCGGGATTTCTTATGACATCGAGAACTGACATGATTCTAGTGGACTTTGAAAACAGCAGGAAATTTGCCATTTATTAATTTAATCTAAAAATCTCCCTAGGATACAACTAAATTGAAGTTTACATTTCTAATCTAAAAAACAGAATTTTGTAATGCTCCTGGTACATATAAATATAAAATGACAAATTCAAAAGTTCAGAGGTAAAGAACAATTGCTACCAAAAATTGGATGTCATTTGTTACTGAAGACGGTATTGACTTCAATTAGAATACGATTCTGCTGTATCAATACCTTTAGAGGTTTAAACTGCAGATAATTGGTGCCTGAACGCCATGTCCCTGATCTAGTACTGTCATTTAGTAATATGTGAACCTCTTTGTGAGAACTAAGTTTCATTTGTTGCTACTAAAAGTTCTATGTACTTCTATAACGTAGTCTTAAAAATTGTTTAAACTCGTTCGGGCCACATGCAGTTGATTACGGATGGGCAAAACACATCGACGTTTCACCACCGATAATAATCGATGTTTACGACACGATGCTGAACAAGACGATACATAAAAAACATCACGATTTCATGATTGATGTTTGAAACTGATAAAGAAAAATTTTCTATATAAAGTAAACGAATTTCTTTTTATTGCAAACTTAGACAAAGGAAAGTGGTATCATCTTTTTAGGTTATGAATTGCCTGTTGTAGGTCGATGCTTCGTCGGCGAAAAGCGTGTTCTTTGTCTCGATGATTTGGGAATCGGTGCATCGAAACACATGGGAGAAAACTTCCCTAACTTGGGTGGAAGAAGCCATATTGTTGAAATAACAGATGAATCGAGCGTTTTAACAAATATCATTTGTTATTCGATGTGGAATTTGTGACTACTCATCGTTATATTGAACAAATATTTTACCTACCGATGTGCCCATTCACTGATGCAGAAGAAAAAGTGTGAAATCTTCGGCTTGTTAGAAAAAGATTGAGGTTTGTGTCCCTGTGTGATTTCTTTGCTCCAACATTTTCACTCTGTTACTCCATCAACATTATAGAAAACTACACACAAATAAAGTGTCACGTGGAAATAATGCAGGATAAAATTAAAACGCAGGATTAGCATCTGCTCTGCATTCCTCAGTGAATATCGACTTCTGTTCATCAAGTAATGAAAATAAAACGAATATATTGTGTTCTAATCATAAAGAACGCGATCATGTATCTTATTTTTGTCCAAACTAGACTGGAAAATGAAAGGTAACACACTATAATGTACACAGCATTTTTTAAGACATTACCTGTGTTTAGTTTCACGCCTTTGTTTAGGTTTTATTTTATTTAAGCAATATTTAATATTATTACACCATACCAGTTTATTGTCATAAATCTTAATGCAGCACGTTTTACTGCTTGAAACGATAATATTCTGGAATGGGTCATATTTACCAGAGCACTACAGGCGTATAGTAAATATGAACATAACACCAGGGTTAAACGAGCCCCTTGCAGGAATGTTTGTATGCGATGTATGCGGAACAACTTTTCTCGCTTGCAATGATCTCAAAAAACTGATCTTTGGAATAAGTGAGAACGCCAAATTCTAGCCAAGCAGGACCAATTTATATCAGCGACTAACCTAGTTGTTGTTCCTGTGGAATACTGGGAAGCTATTACCGAAGCAACGAATAAAACTCTAGTAGAAAGTATTTCCGGAAGATTGGAATTATTAACATAATGTGAACAAACTCGGCATTAATTCCTTTCCTATTACAGTGAGTTTGTGTTTAGATAAGTGGCCGACACTTTTGCAACCATATTGTACATCAAATTTCACAGTAAAGATGATGACCTGACTAAAGGAGAAATTACACTGCACGACAATGCAACAAATAATGTTCGGAAGGTTTTCGAGATAGCCACACGTCTTTTCCTTATAACTCGTATCTTATTACTGTATTTTGCGTTCGCAAGGAAACTAATCTTCTTCCACCGTTCATTTTAAATTCATAGCAGCATTACAAGAACATTTGACTTCAAATATATTTTACATTCCCAATTAAACATAGCTTACTTTTGTAATCACAGAGTGAGAAAAGATAGAAAATCACAAATACTATGCACGGTGTAATGATCCTACAAGTTGAAAAGTACTTCAAAACTAGTCGAACGATAATGAATATTTCATTCATCAGGAAACCAATAATGTTCTAACAGCATGTTATTTTAATTTCTCAGTCAACATTTAAGATTTGATTTTATATGTTGTTTATCTTCACAATTATGTTGTGCAAACTCTTTGTAAATCACAAATGAAACAACAGGATGAAAGATCATGTCTTCGCGACAAAATAAAACCATCCTCCGTCTGAAATACCATCTGAATCATTAACATTTTTATCAACATTAGAGCCTTTGTACTATTTAAACAATCTACAAATGCCGTTCTATAAAACTCTGAGTATTTTTTTTCTTCTGGCAACAATGCAAAGGGGAAATATAACCACGCAGACAACTAACTGAAGAAAGGAAGTACCTGTGGAACACTCTACATGTACTTAGTAAGAGGTTCTTGTTAAAGGCATTTCAAATAAAAAAATGGCAAAAATTAGAGTAAACAAAATAACATTTTTTTTAAATAAGAAAGAATAGGAAAGTGCTGTTACAGAAATTACTAAAGATAAGATGGAAGAACACCAATTGATCCAGTTTTTCTTTAATTATATACAAATAACTTTATTTTTTATGTATTATATTTTATTATAATATTGATCAGTAAATTATTGAAATTATGTTGTTATAGAAAAAATTGATTTTACAATTATATTTAACTTTTTCCAATAAAATACAAAAACTAAATCGGGAACAAAATGATGTGTTTAAGAATTTAGTTTACAAATTTATACTTTTTAGTTTTATTGTATATTTTACATTTTTACTATTAATATTTTAATTTTAAATGCTTTATTCTATAATTTTATTTAGTACTTTTGTTCCTTTTTTATATATTATTGGTGCTAATACTTTCCATTTATTTAAAGCTTTGTGAGCTCCAAACGTCCTAGTTTCAAACTCCAGTATTCTTCTGAGATCACATTTAATAGCTATTTTAATCTGTTCCGTAATTTTTTTATTTTTGTTCTTAAGATAAGCATTTCTTTTCTTCCGCATATTATATCTTGTTATTGCTATTAAAAAAAGTAAATATTAGATTTTTAGATTCAGAGCAGTTTAGAGGTAGATAGTACAAAATGGTGTGCAATAAATGTATGTCTACAATTTAAGTATGTTGTAACCACTTCCAGATATGTTTTGCAAAATTGCAATCTACAAATAAATGTTTAAGTGTTTCTTCTGAGCCACAGTAGTAACAGTTAGGATTAAATATTAGTTTAATTCTATACAACCATTTTCTTGTATGTAAAATATTGTGCGAAATGTTGAAAACTAGATCTCTGATATTAGTGCTTAGTTTTATTTTTGATTGCAGTGTCTAAATACTATGTACCATATTGAATTGCAGTGTACCCACACCCAAGACTGTCACAGATAATATCTCACTAACATTCTCTTCCTCCTCCGGAGTCTCTGTAAATTTAACGATTGATGTAAGTCTTATACTTTAACAGTCTAAAATTATATTACTAGTGGAACAAGTCTGGCATGGCAGGACTTCAGGATGTCTCAGAAAAACCTTTTTGGGATTGGTGTTTTTTTCCCTGGAAATTTCCCATGAAGACAATTTTTCTCAAAATGTGAAACAAATCGAGCACTTCTGTCGTTAAATGTGAGGAAATAAAGTTTTTTCCGAATTTCAAAGTATAGGAACGTAAACAATTAATTTACAGAGGCAATGATTTTCTCGAAATACAGCATTGACTACATAAAAAATCTAATTTATACTCGATATTTAATAAATAAACGGCTTTCCTATTTTTCAAAATCCAAACCAGAAATATCAGAATCACAGACTTTCCAAATCATGTGGCAAAGCCACACGATAACCACAGACAAAAAAAATGAAAGTATGGCAATCAGATAAAACATTTATCAGAAATAATCGAATCGAAATGAAATTGCAATAGGAAACATTGCCCAAACAGTGTGTGTGATCAAACCGATAAGCCTAACTGGAACGCTAACTCAGCAATCTCGCAATTACAACCTTTCCGTAACAGAAACTCTCCCGAGTCAAAGGTTATTGTTCTGCTTTTGTGTGGCTTGGCCCCACAATAACCGATGATACTCAATAACCAATAACCGAATTATACTCAATAACCTTTGGTTTTCCCTTTTTTGGAGTTACAATAAGGTTCACGGCATTACACCATGGTAGCTACTGAATTCCATCAAGAAAACGTTTGCAATTTGAGTATGATATAGGCTATAAAATAAATTATGCACTTTATTTTGCGTTCATACAGTTGCTTAACTGAAATGATTAATTTCACGAAAAGATATTAAAAGAGACTCGATTTACCTCACTATAATGCACGTCTAAACACTACGGACACGTGCAAAATTAATTACGATCAGCCCATAAAACATAACACCAACTGAAGTCGGCGTCTGCACCCTCTAGCGACAAAAAGTGGCATTTTCTTGTACCCGAATCCCCGTAGAGTTCGCCGCAGTGACAGAGCGTTGAGCAATAACATTTACAATTGATAATCCCAGTTAGCCGTGGCAAGAGTATGGCAAAAGATAGGAAAGGGAAGGTGGAAAGGCATGCATTTATTTTTTGGAAATATTGAAAGACTTTCTGGAAGTACATGAGACTCACGAAAAATAGGGGAAACAAAGTCGTAAGCTGTGTGGAGAATAGCATGGGGAAAATGATATGGGAGCCCAATGAGTTAAGTGAAAGATGGTGTGAAAACTTCTGTGAGTTATTAGATTAGGAAAGCAAAGATGATTCTGAGAGGAATGCAGATGATGTCACAGTGAAGAATGAAAACGCAGGAGGGATCTCAAGAGAAGAAGTGTGTAAAGCTCCAAAATCTCTCCAGAATGGTATAGTTCCGGTAACGGTTGGTAATGACTCTGTGATTGACTCGTTAACTTAAATTTGCCAGTTGTGCTGGGAGTTAGGAATCATCCCTTGTAATAGGAATGATGCTATCATTGTTCCCTTGTACGTATAAGGAAAAAACGTGATCAGACTGACTGCAAGAACTATCGTGGAATTAGTCTTCTGAGTGTGTCTGATTGGTAAGGTAACTTTTGAAAAAGTACGGGGTCTTACATCAGATAAGGTGTGGTATGTTCACAGTGCTTTTATGTGTAATAAAGACTGCACTAACCAAATGTTTGCATTACGCATGATGATTGAAAAGTATCTAGATGTTGGTAAGAAAATTTTCGCTGCCTTTATTGATTTACAGAAAGCTTACAATCGAATAAATATGTAGTTACTGGGAAAATATTTAATAGTGTAAAAGCCATGTATGCAGGCAGTAGAGCTAGTGAGTGAATGGGGTTTTATCGAAATGGTTTTCTATTGTTGCAGGAGTCAAACATGGCTGTGTAATGTCACCATGACTGTTTAATATATTTATGGATGTGTGGATGGGTGATGCAAAAATTAGTTAATATTGGTTTATGTGTTGGTGATATCCGGATGTGCAAGTTGATGAATGCTGATGACACTATCCTAGTAACACAGAGCAAAAGTGAGTTGTAGGGTATGTGGTTCCAGATGTAAAAAGTTTGCATGGAATTCAAACTCAGTATAAATAAGGGAAAACCCAAAGTTATGGTTTTCGGGAGACGAACAGGTAGTACTGAATGTACTATAAGTCTAAATGCACAGTGATTGACCACGTGGATGAGTTTGTGTATTTAGGAAGCAATTTTGACAGAGAGAACAAATTGGATGGTGAAATTAGTCGGCGAGTGGATTATTCCTTAAAAGTCATAGCAGCTTTGGGAGGTTTTCATAGGAATGATGGATTCTCAAGAGTCCCGCGTGTCTGTGTATGAAAGTGTAATTATCCCTACTCTGCTGTATGGCAGTTAAACCTGAGTACTACAGAAGAAACATAAGAGTCGTTTGAGTGCTGAAAGAATGCGTTACTTAAGGGTGTTTTGGGCAAGACACCTTCTGATCGTGTAAGGAATGAAGATGTGTTGCAGCTGTGTAATATTGTTAGTAAGCTTCTGGAGCGAATGTAGTTTATGATGTTTACCACATGCTTCAAAATACTTTAAACTTTTAAAACACGACCACAAAATAAGCCTTCATCTATAATGCGATGAAACTGAACAAATCGAGTAAGTGAACATTCATCGATCAAAATTTGTTTTATATTTCCAGCAGCGCCGTTTTTCGAACTAGCCACTGCAGGCGCACCATCTGTAACTAAACATGCCAGTTTAGGCCAAGACAATTTTTTCTCCACATACATTGTTTTCATTTTGTCCAAAAATGTCATCAGCTTTCGTACTATCATGCATTGATGTTAGTTGCAGTTCTTTAGTTTATTTAAAATTATCATCTACCCCGCGAATAAAAACAGCCAATTGAGCAACTTCTGTTACATCAGTGCTTTCTTCAATTGCAAGTAAAAACTAAAGGACCTCTGATATTTATGAATTAATTGATCGTTTATATCTGAAGCTAGTAACCGATTCTACTAGAAACAATGTTTGGCGAAAGACTTATTTCTTTCAAATCATTCGCCTTGTCACGGAAAACACACTCTGCTGCTGTAACAAAAAACTATTTTATAAACCAATCATCTGTAAAAAGCTAAGAGTTTTCTGCTATCATTTTTGATAAATATATCTTACCTTCAAAGTACCTGTTTTCGGTTTAACAATTATCTGAAACACATTTTGTTGCACTTAAATCCGGTTTCAGTTTCTTCAGTTTGTCCTTTCGAAGATGCCATTGCGGTAAATCATACTTCTCCCCATGCACAGTTAGAAAATGGCGTCGTACTCTTTCGGAAACGTTACCACTTGCTTACATTACACGGTTATTATTTTCGCAACAAAAGTACTGCAACTCCGACTTCTTGTTAAATACTACATGTTCGTCTTCAATGGATCGTTTCCTACTGTAACTTGGTCCAAGAAACACACATGGTAAAAATAATATCACAAAAAGCAACTTCAGTAGGAAAATAGCGCGCTGATCAGGCGTTCTATCGGTACGAAACTAGCCACCACCCGAACAGGAGAGAGCTTTTAAAGGCGGATCAGTGTTACCAGCGCTGGTTTTTAGTTCTGTGCAAATATTATTCCCTTTTCAAACGACGTCCCTTCCGTACAGCGACACGGCGGTCAGCACTCTTGAATTCATACACAGTACGTCTGGTGAAGACACTTGCCCCGTTTTCTAATTTTTTCAGACGTAACAGTACGCATGCTTAATACAGTTATATTCTTCTTACATAAACTTGTTACTTATAAAGAGGATGGTTCTGATAAGCATTACCATTTATAATTTTCTTAATATATTATAATATACTTGAAAAAAGGGTGATTTATTTTTTATTTTGTAATCACTCAGGCGGGCCGCAAAACAATTGGCTCCGCTCCACGAATTTGAAACTACTGATTAAGAGTTATGATGTTAAACTTTTCCAAAGCTTCAAACGAAATATTATGTACATACGGTTTTTAAATCGAAAAATAAGGTATATACATGTTAAATTACATATGATTCAGCATATCTAAGACATCTGATTCGTCTCCTAAAAGGTATAGCTCCCTTTAACGATCATCCCTGCGTCACTTCCAACTCAATAATTTCAAATATAAATTTCGTAAAATTATACATCGGTTTACCAAAATAATAGTAACTCTATACAAGAACTTTTGAGATTTCCAGAGGGCCACACTATGTAGTGTGTTCCATGGGGCGCCTTATTCTTTGAAGACAAGTGGGGAATTTTTTCATAAACAAATAAAAAGGGTATAAATTTGGACTTTTGAACCACATATTTCTGAGGAAAACTCTAGAACCATAGATTTCAGTGAAAACTTTGCTTGCTAACAAGAAACATTTACATTGCTCGAAATGGGACAGTGTATAAAATACTCTGCGTTGCAGGTGGTCAAGAACATTAAATAATTGATTAAATAGAAATTTAAAAGAGATTAATACGTATAATAAATAGCCGCACTTTTTGAAACGTTGTCCGACAATTTTTTCAATAATAGCGGAATATTCTATAATTATGATGATAATACATGCTGCGTTTTTCACACCTATGGTCGCAAATGATATACATTCTATTATTTAAATAATTATTCTTTCTGCCTAGAAGTTTAATGACATGCTAATGAGGAAAGCAATATGTCGAATAACTTAAATTTTCAGGATTATTTATGTACCTCAGGTTCTGCGAAAAACTGACGGTAAAATGAATTTGAAAGGAAAACATTATGTTTAACCTACACAAAATTTGTTGATAGCTATGAAATTATTCCCTAAAATTTCACAGAAAGGATTTAGATAGTAGCTAGACTAGACTGTTGCCCGCAGTTTCTTTGTTGGAAGAACATTTAAAAAAACTGACACCTGTCCAGGAGAAAAAGCAGTTTCGTGCTCTTCAATTTCCATTTTAATTGGCTTTACGCTATGTGGAAAGTAATAATTGTACATCTCTGCTTAGGCAGTCATTCTGGAAATTACATATGCTTTATTCCTTTTTTGACTCTGTGTCTACACCATCAGTTTTTCTCGCGTCATAAACTGTTGTGACCCAAGCCGCAGAACAGCTCATGTTCTTCAAACACATACATACCCAGGCACCCTAAGGCTTCTAGCTTATTTACATTTTATTATAGAAAAAAGACAGAGAGAAATTGGAAAAGGCATAAGCAAAACAGTTTTCTTCTTCAGAGCAAACAAGTCTATCTTCAATAATATTTCTCATCTTTTAACTAAAACCAACATTTTTAGTTCTCTCAAAATGTATACACTGCCTGACACAGAAAACGGCACAGCACGAAAAGGGGAACGCAGCGCCATGCAAACTGTATGGTGTGTGCCCACCTACACGTTACACCACTGATTGCATTTGCAAGTTAATAGCACGAGGAGGGCGCGTGACATAAGCGGACAAATAGCAAATTGAGGCTGTCAGTCGAGTCGTCATTACGGCCGTGAGAAGTGAGTGGTGCTTCTGTAACCGTGTCTGGAAGACGAACAAGGGGTGCCAATGCAGCTAAGACGCTGTCGTACTAGATTTTGTCCAAAGGGATGAGTTCACGAGAGATATCATCGTAGGTCTTCGTACTGCCGGATGGTCCATGGGTCGCATTGCGGAAGAAACGCTACGTTTTGCGACAACCGCCGGTTACATTTAAAGACAGCGGTCACAGGCAGAATGTGTTCAACGTCGTAGGGGGACCGGATCACGGATACGGACGTCCGAGCGCACCGATCGTCCCAACTGAAGCCATGCGGTAGCGGACCCACAGGTCACAACCAGCGACATGTTGCGGAGTGTACGGGAAGGCTTACATGCTCCGATATTGATGATGATAGTGTCGTGCCGATTGGCTGTGTCCGATTTGCCGTCCAGCCGTCCGTTGCGAAGGATACTCTTAAAAACAAGCCATTATCGTCACTGCTCGGGGTGGTGTCGCTCCAGAGCTGCGTGGTGTATCGAATGCAACAGTGTGGTGTTCAGCGAAGTGATCGTGATTCTGTCTCACCACGAATGATCGCCGTCTGAAAGTATGGTGGCAACGTGACCAACGGGAGGATTCCTTCGCCATTATGGAGCGCCACACGGCCCGGCATAGTAGAATCATGGTGTGCGGTGCTCTCAGCGCCAACATTCGCTTAATGCTGGTACGCATTATGGGAACATTGATGGCACGCCGCTTTGTTGACGAGATTCTGCAGCCCGTGGCACTCACGTATCTGAAGGGCATCCCAAACGCCGTTTTAGAACAGGATAACGCCCTGCCACATACCGCTCGCATCAGCCTAAAAGCTTTACAGTTTGGATGCTTTCGTGACCACCACGATACCCCAATCTCGCCAACGAGGATCTGTGGGACACCATTGGACTTCGGTTGAGTACCTTCCCAAATGCGCAAAATAAAGATGAACTTTGGACTCGGAACAACACCACATGGCCCACAAAACCCCAGCACTCTATTTGGACTTTCATTGCCTCGATAC
This sequence comes from Macrothele yani, assembly GCA_039090855.1. Classification (NCBI taxonomy): domain Eukaryota; kingdom Metazoa; phylum Arthropoda; class Arachnida; order Araneae; family Macrothelidae; genus Macrothele; species Macrothele yani. Next base: position 125,166,543 of record CM077034.1, read on the forward strand.
CGCTTAGGATTCAAAGCTCTATCGTCCAAAATGGGGGCCACACTCCTTCTTGATCATTCTGTATATTCACCCACTGGAGCCTAGTCTTATGGGACCTCTGAATCATTTGTTCAGGACATTTTTGGTTATCTGTGTGTGCAGTTTGGTCTGTTTTCGAGCATTCCTTCATGGTGTGGCATTTTCTCTGTCAGGCAGTGTATACACAGTATGGCAAATAATTTTTAAGACTGGGTCTGTAAAATGAAATAGAAACAAGAAATTATAATTTGTTTTGGTTTGTTATTCAAAATAAGTCCCTCCGGCTTCAATACACCTGTTACAGCGATTTAATAATGATTCGAATGCCTATTCAAGTTCACTTTGCGGAATTGCCTCGAAAGCACGCGCCGAACCTGTTTGTATGGTCGCAATTTCATCAAAATAACACCCTTTTTACGTCATTTTAAGTTTTGGGAATAAATAAAAGTCGCAGGGTGCTAAATTAGGCGAATACGGTGGATGATTCAACACACAGACGCTATTTTTCGCCAAAAATCTACGAACAAAAAGTGAGGTGTGACTGGGTGCATTATCGTGCAACAAACACCAACTGTTTTCATCCTGATATTCTGGACGAATGCGAAGAATTCTGCCCATTAAACACCTCAAACATTTAAATAAAACTCACCAGTAATTGTTTGCACACATGGAACAAATTATTTGTGGATAATACCCTTACTATCGAAGAAAGTAATGAGCAATGTTTTGATTTTTGGTTGAGCTTTTTTTGGTTTTTTGGCTTGTGGTGAGTTTTTTGACTTCCATTCCGCACTTTGTCGCTTTGTTTTAGAACCATATTGAAAACACCATGTTTCATCACCTGTAACAATCGATATTAAGAAGTTTGAATCAGTTTCAGCGGCTGAAATGATGTCTGTGCAATGTGCACTTCTCCCTGGTTTTTGTTTATTGGTTAACGTGTGTGAAACAGATTTAGCACAGACCATCCTGCATGAAGATTTGTTTTGCCCACATCTTCATGCAGGATGGTTCGAATCGTTTTTTTGTTGATGTTTAAACACTCTTCCATCATTCTTAGTGACGCACATTGATTGTTTGCCACGAAATCACCCACTTTTTCAATAATCTCAGGTGTCCTAGATGAACTTGGTCTTCCGGTTTGCTTATCATCTTCTAGCGTATCTCTACCGTCCAAAAAACGTTTGTGCCACAGGAAAACATTTGATCTTCTTAAACAAAACTCACCGTAAACTTGTTTCATCATTTGGTACGTTTCCGAGACACTTTTACCAAGTTTTGCGTTAAATTTAATAACAGCCCTTTGTTCCATCTTAATGATTCAACATGAAAAAAAATTTACTTCTCTAATGAACACACGTTTCGTTTGAGTTCCTTTAACAACTGCGCTGTATTTTTGCCAGAAAGCAAGCAGATGGTCACAGTTTATATTGCATTCGCGATTACACTGGTGGCGCCACCGTAGGCTGAAATCTAGCGCCAGTCTTAAAAATTCTTTGACGCACTGTGTATATAAAAAGTTATTTCAATGTCTGAATAATTCTCTGATTTTTTTGGGCATAATAATGATGTTAGAGTTCAACACTTTTTCTTCCATAAGTGTGCGTTATGTGCTGCGAGCTACAGGAATGCTGTTATTATTGTCGTAAAATTAAGTTTATTACTTCAAGAAATTATTTTCTTTCATGAACTGCTCAAAATGTAGCAGTATAGATGTACTTTAAACTTATGTAGTGGAACAAAGTTATGAGAAATAATTTAATTGTGCTTAAAATTCGGGATGTAAACAATAGCTCCTGCGTTTGTTTATCGGGACAAAATTATCTTTGCTGAGTTTCTAACCACATGCCTTCACTCATTTTGTCTCAAAATGTTTTACGCATACAAGTGCAATGCTAATTTTCTTTCTAAAAATGATCAAGAGTTTTAAGCACCTCGTACACATAGTAATTTAGCACTTATATGATAAGGAACCTGAAGATCCTTTACTGGAACAAAGAAGGCCTAGAGACAAATCACAAATAAGTTGCAGTGATATTTTAAGAATCTATTTTTCGAATAAACTACTGAAAACTCTCTGAATATGAATGATAATTTAATTTTCGGAGTCATTATATTTACCTTTTCATTCCCTGAATTTATAAAGTAACGCATGGAGGAACTACACTTTATGTGTGCGCCTCTACCCTTGCAAACTTTTAAAATCGTCCGGGAATAACGTTTCTTCACTGTGCTTTTCCGCGAATTTTTGTAACATTCGTAAATATAAGAACCTTTAACTTCATAACTTTTGACCTGAGGTAGTTTGTCAGTATTAAATCTATTCACTTTAAAAAAAAACGAAGTGAATGTAATTGATGAAACGGAGTTCATGCATACTCTAATGTTTTCTTTATGAAGCACAATTATTCGATGAGAGACACGAAGGATTCCGAAGGTTCGCTAAGGACAATGCAAAAAGTGTAACATTATTAGGTGATGATGATTCGTTCTCACAGTCGTCATTGTGTCAGCGTCACCTTATCACACTCCCGCATTGTTGGGATGTCAAACTCGTTTTGGTCAGCTTAATTACCATTTTCATCATTCACCCAATATAAAGACGTTCACGAGAATAACTCATTAATTTCGCTGTATAATGAGAAACTAGCTCCTCCAATGTTGTAATTAAATTTTGATAAAGGGTAATGGTGCTTCGCGGACTTCGCGGCGCAGAACACACCATATACCAGTTCCCTTTATGCCCTCTGCCTAATTGAGCTTAACACCGATGAGCAGTGAATTGGGGATCTTCGGTTGTTTTCTATGGGCAGCATTTGCTGAGTGGTCCACCAAAGATATCCATGTCATGCGCCAGCTGATACAATGCGGAATTGCTCTCGCAAACGTGATTAGTAGAAAACCAATTTATATGAAAACAGTAAAACCCTGCAGAGCTTGGTTTTAGCAGTCACCAATACTTTTTATTTCTGTACTACTACTACTCATAAAAATAAGTAAATTGGAGCCATATCCTTGCATACGAGTTGAATTATAGCAATACGAGAAAATAACATTGTTTCAAGAGTTTTTTTATCTCACCCAGATAATACCTATTTTTTAAAAAGTGAAATTTTATGTTACCTATAGGCGCAACAGGGAAGACAGAACTCCAAGTAACCTGGATTAGAGGACGTAATCCACATGCTTAGATGCATCTACCATTAAGAGCGACGTTATGCAATTGCCATAAAAATATAGGATAAATTCTGTTTGCGGAAATTAATTATATGCGAATTGGATAAAATGAATACACATTTGCTCCTAGCTATTGATAGAGAATTTAGTCTTGTCCGTGATACAAAAACGCTATAGCAAATCAACTAGATCTACAGGAAGCATTTATTTCTTGAATTTGTTCTGATTTGACTTTTCCTTATTTTCGTACTTGTTCCTTTTGATCCTAGAAATCTGCAGGAGTTTTAATGAGAAAAACTATAATCGGTGCATTGCAGCTTACAATCAGAATATTGAAAGATATACTGATTTAAACAAATTAAATGAAAATCTGAAATTTCAGGATTTGTAAAGAAGAGTTGAAATGCACGAAACTTGATAACATGAAGTGGATTGAAATACCGATTTAGGGTATCGTAGATAATTGGGTCGCAGTGTAATCTGTTAATGAAAATCGGATTCAACATGAAAGGTGCAGTTTCGGAACTGGAAGTCACATTGTTTGCGGAGTACAACGAAAAAATTTTGAATTACCAGATTTGTTGTAATGAACGCGGAACAACATTTGACAGATAATCTAAGGACGAGAGCGCACAGAGGCTAACTCCGTCTGGCGGGATAAAAGTAATTTTGGCCACTCTTCAAAAAAAGAGTAAAATAGTTGAATGATATTTTAAACATATTGCCGTATCACGATTCAAGATTTCCACAAACGTAATATAAAACATGACTGCGTGGCAGAGCCTCATAGTTAAATGTTGAGATCGCTGAACTGGTGTTTGGCGTCAGAAGCTTCATATCTCTAGGACTAGGTCTTGGATGCAATATGAGTGTAAACAAGTGAAAACTCTTATTCCTATTGGATATTTTAGCTAAAAGTATGCATAACCTGTGGGTAAAATATTTAAACACATACACAGAATTATGTGTCCATGCCAGTGTTGCAGTTCTACTTATTTATCAGAAAAACTCTTGTGATTTTACCTCCGTTCTACTGATAGATTTTCGTAATCTACTGACTTATCTGTGCTTTAAGACTGTCTGCACACTCAGGGCATGATGTTGAAGAGTGAACGCACTCTTCCCTTATGCACCATCAACTGATTCAATGGATAGGTCTAACCTCAGAATTGGTCTGAAAGAAAAGCTATTTAAAACTTAAACCAATCTTTTTTAACGTCATATTGGTTGTTGTGAGATTACTTTTCATTCTAGATAATTACTTCGTCTCTTATACAAATGTTTCCCTAGTTTTGTTAAAACGCGGAATATCAGGAAAATGTCTATAGTACGATATTTGTATTGATGAAAATTTTTTGGATATACTACTTATTTCTAGAAATTTGGGAAAAGCTGGATATCAATGAGTAAGACTTGTAAACATATAACTCTTCGTTTTTAGGAAGACAAGAGGGACTGATAAACTAAACGAAAACTACACTAAACGAAAAATGACATGATTATTTACACCAATATTAGTTTTAATGACCAGATTATTTTATAAAACTGATCATAAAAATATGTTATAAAAGTAGCTTATCAGGATTGAATTGGTTTAGTAGTAGTTTGTGGAGTACTGGTTATACTTCATATTAAGATTTTTTATGTTCCCTCATATTGATGATTTATTTGAGCTCTGGTCCACTAATTTCAGGTAAAAGTCTCCGGTAAAATTCGGGCATGTTATTAACTAGCATACCTTAAGGATAAAATATATATATTTTTTTTTTGAAAATATAGACAGATTTTTAAAATAACTTGTCCGAACATATCTATAACAATAAGTATACTACAGTTAGGTCGAACCCCTTGGTCATGACTAAAAGTGCAATGTACCACCTGCTGTGAAAATTCCCCAAATGACAGGTTTCAATATTTTTTATGGATATCTGGCAAATTATTGCGGCAGTATTAACCTATTGAAAAAAATACATCTGTAATAAAAATATTTGAAATGTTGCAAAGTTATTTAAAGAATCCTACGTGTATTACCTTAATATTGTCGCTATTGAGAATTGTTATGATCAGTTAAAAAAATGTAATTTTATTAAGAAAAGTCTGCAGAAAAATCTTATCTTCGATAAGTTGTTCAAAAATAATGAAGAAAAGAAAAAACGAAGAGTAATTTTTCTAATCAAATTCTTACTCTGGAGTTGAAAGATTATGAATCCGGAAGGTTTTTCATTCAGAGGGGTGTACCTGCATGGCTTCATACAGCTTTCTGATGTCTGGGTGTCCAGTTGATACTTGCAAGCCGAGATTCTGCTCAAAATTTAGCCTATTACGGTACTTTTTTTCAGGTACATCATGAAAGAAGAACCACTTTCACATAGATACGTTATGGAAAAAGGCATCATAAACTTAATGGCACGGTCAGCTATATGTGGAAATTCATTCAGTCTGCAACCAAAAATCTGTCAAAAATATTTTGTTGAAACTGGATTTGAGTGTTTCATCACAGGCCAGTTCAACAATTTCTTCCTTTTCTTTCGTTAAATAGAAATCTGGTAGCCTGAAGTCTTCCACTGCAGAAAAAGGGTCTCGCATCCAAAATTGGTTGTCTAAAATCTCAGAAAAATATTCGTCAAAGTCTTCAATCAAACCCAGACAATGCTGTTATACGTCATTGACAACATAACCATGAAGATCAAGTTCATTTTTTTCTACCAAATTTTCTAAGAACGAAAAGAATGACAGTTGTCCAATCACAACTTCTGTTGCTGCAATTTGAAGTTTTTTCCCCAAAGATTTTATGTTGTGATTCACCATAAAGGTGTTGTGTATTTACCCTGCATCCATTTGTTCATCTCTTTCAGCCGCTGGAAGGTGTCAGCCAAGAAATCTAGCCAGCACAACCACTGTTCATTTGTAAACCTGTCACAAAGCTCACACTTACTGTGAGAGAGGAATACTTGAACTTTTTGTCTCAATTCATACAAACGAGCAAAATTTCCTTCTGAAAGCGACTTTACCACAGTGTGCAAGAGATGTTTATACGCGGCACATATTTCTTCACACAAGTTACAAATAATCTGGAATTGCCTGCTTTCGAATTTATGAAATTAACGGTGTTCACTGCTTCTTGCAATACTGTTTTCATACAATTTGGACAATTCCTGGCTATTAGAGCCTCCCTGTGAAGACTACAGTGAACGAATGCAACCTGTGGCGCAACATTCTTCATCTGGGAAACACACCACTATGCTTGCCAGTCAGCGCGTGTACCATCGTGCAAACTCTGACACACTTCTCCCAGTCTACAACATGTTTAGTTATAAATCCATTAAGAGTGTAAAATATCTCCTGTGCCCTTCTCCGACTTGGGAACTCACAGGAGAACAAAATATCTTCTGCTACAGCAGGGTAGTATCAATATATCTAACAAATGCTAGCAACTGAGCCATATTTGTGCTGACTTTAGTTTGCTTACGAGTTGTTCCTCCAAATCGTTAGCTATACTTGAGATCCTACGAGACACAGTGTCATTGGACAGAGGGATAACATCCAGCTGAATTGCTTGTATTTCAATAATAACAATTGTCTTTGGCAGCAGCATTAAATATGACTTGCAATCAGTGTGGGGTTTCCCAGCACTTCGTATTCTTAAACTGATTTTGAATGACACGTCAAGGGTTTTCGTATTCAGAGATGAAAAACAGGAGAATTTGTGTTTACCAGAATTTATTTCTGCTTCCTTTTGCTTAAAAAACTCAAGTGGCTTATTTTCCAGTTTCTCATGTTTCGTACAAAAATGCCTTTTTAGTAACGGTAGCTTTACTGATTTGTTGGAAAGGGTCTCATGACAAATAACACATGGAGGTGTAGGTTCTGACCCATTTCCTTCATAAGGAAATCTTAAATTCAAGTATTTTGAATCATTTTTTCTTACTTAGTCTGAGATTTCTTCTGATGAGTAATCCCAAGTGAAGAAGGTGCAGCTTTCGTTGCCTCACCAACATTTTTACAATCATCATCTTCACCACTGCTAACCTCACTTTCCGATTCGTGTCTTTACTTTTTAACGGGTCGAGTTTTTTGATTAGCCACTTATAAATCTTGACCGACACGAGAAAAGGGTAAAAAATGGCTTCAAGCTCTACCAGTCTACCTGTTGGAGTTTCGTTTGAAGCTTGAACGAGAAATGACGCTACCGCAAGAGGGCGCAGAAGAAGGACGCCAAAGCAGAATATCTAACTGAGAAGAAGTTAGGGCTTGTCGAGACGTTACAGTTTCGCAAAAAATCTCCAAATTTCACTGAAACCTCACTAAATTTGGCGAAAACTACCTATGTTGCCATCTTACTGCCATCTGTTTTTTAACCTGTTAAGTAATTATTATAATTTCTTGTTTCTGTTAATAAATAAACGATCGTACTTAGAATCTTTGAACAAATTTCATCAGAGTCTATGAGAGCTGATTGCTCACCTCTGAAAGTCGCGCGCCGTTTCCCTGGGGGTACGCGTACCGCAGTTTGTCAACCACTGACCTAAAGCAATCTGGGAAGCAGTGGTACAAGAAATTTGATGAAATATTAAAATGTGTGGGTTTTAGAACTCTAAATTCAGACAAAGCTGTATATCGCATTACAACTCCTACTGCTAAGGTCATCGCATTTGTTTACGTTGATGATTTGATGGCTTTCGCACACAGCAAAAATAACTATGAAATCATTAGGGACAATTAATCAAAATCATGTAAAATGAAAGACATTGGTACCTTGCACTATTGCTTGGGCATTCTGTTCGTGAAAAATGCGAACAGCAAAACAACGTTGCAGAAGAAATGCATGCAGGATACCCTGCATAAATTTAAGATGCAGGATGCTGAAGCTGTATCAACTCTCATGAATAATAGCACTAAGATGAGTAAAGAAATGCACCCCAAAAATGTAGAAAAAATCTGAAAAGAAAAGCATTCAGTACCTTCCTTTAATTCATTTTATGATGTATCTCCCCGTTGCAACCAGACGTGGCATTACATAAACAGAGAATTTTCATACCCAATTTAATAACAATCCGCGTAAAGCTCATTAGATACCCTCAAAAAGAATACAAAGTACCTAAGCATCTAAAACTCATATTTAACCGTGCTTAAATAGCATTAACGGCCTTCGTGGATGCAGATTGGGCTACCGATGTCAGCGACAAAAATTAATACACCGGTTTTATTTCCAAGAAACAGAGAACAATGGCATTTTCGAGAACTAATGCGGAGTATTTGGCTCTGCCTGAGGCTGCAAATTAGAATTTATTTAAGGAGCTTTTTTCAGGAAATTTCGTCGAATACAACAACAAAACCTACGAATATATTCTGTGATGACGAAGCAGCACAGAAACCGGCACATAATCTTGTTTACCAATCTAGAACCAAACATATAGAGATACGCCACCATTTCGTTCGCGAAATTTCTGAATGTAGTAATATTAATGTAAAAAAGTTGAGTTCTATCGACATGCCTGCAGGCGTTTAACTTCAGCACGGAATACAAATTGCTGTGGTTTAATAGGACTAACTTTTGTCAAAGTTGGCATTTAAAAAATAATGTCATTTTCCAGTACTGAATTAAGAGGGTTGAGATATATACATTTTACATTGCTTATAAATAAAATTCACATTGTGAGTGGTAATTGTTACAAAGAGCAATGGTCATTTATCCACTCTCTCCCTCTAACTCAATGTGCGACGTCACCGGAAAACCATGAAAATACTTAGATCAAGCCTGAGAATGCCGATAAGATTTGATCTCCAGCGAAGCCGCACGAAAGAGAGGGTGAAGGAGTTTTGCTTTTACTAAGAGAGTCAGGACCTATACACGCTGCACTCAATTTATCTTGTATTTCTTATGTATTTTTCTCTATGTATATCAGTGTACGTTTTACTTAAATTAAATGTTGCTCTTCTCTGCTAAACTGCAACGAGCTTGAGAGAATCGAGGCAGCTTGTTACTTTGTGCAGCCAATGTTGAACCTTGATCTCATCAGAGAAGGATATGTTGTTTACTTTCGGTTCCAATGAAAAATGGATTTGTCATTCCGGGACTCACATAGCTGCATCTTTAAAAACTGATGAATAAGTGAGATTTAACTTTGTAGCTCCATTATTTCGTGGCCTTGTAGAATAGAATCCCAAACGAATCATCAATATTCAACATTCGGCTTTCAAATGCATACACTCAGTGAACGCAGAAAAAGAAGCTGTTAACGTACGAGTTCGAAACTGAATTACTAGTATCAGATTATTAGTTGTGAGTATATCACGTTATCTAGAATCAAGATATAGACAGAGTCGTCCATAAATGAGTTTGACTTCCATGGGCAGTATTATTTTTTCAATGCGATAAAATATCTAATGATTTGAATCGCTTTCTCCTTTCTCCCCAATTCGAAATTTTACAAATCATCATTAAAGGGAATCCGTCGAATCTTTAGAGCATAAATTTTGCAATACTTTTGAAACTTCGTTTCTATCATTCATTTTTTTATTTGGAAAGCGGAAAACGTTTATAATTTAGCTGTTTCTATTGACTATATTTCTGATATGTACCGTACATTTCTGTAGTTCACTTTGGCACCCCATCACAGAATTCAGTCACGGAATTTGTCAGGCAAAAGAATTCTACTGGACATTGTGCAGAAGTTATACTACAGCATTATACATAGAGTCAAGAACACTACTTTTAAAGATTACGTACTACTTACAATAAATTTTAAAAAAAAATCAGGATTTAATTTTAAATAACTTATTTTACAAATAAAATACGAAAATAATTTAAATTTAAAAGTGCTTCCAAATATTTTAGATGCATGAAAAGTTGTGGTGATAATATGTTATTGTCGAAGTGTTGTCACAGTCCCCTTTTCAATAAAGAACAAAATGTGATATCCTTAAATGTCAGCCTGTTCATGTTCTCCTATTGCAAAGGGCAATTATTTAACATATTTGTAGAGAAACTGCGTATATGTGCAAAACAAAATTCCATAGGTACTATGATCATGAATTTACAGACGACGGTAAAGTCAACTACAACTACTTCATTGACCAAAAACATTATATGTGGGAAAGGCTATGCTTAGGATAAAAAACTTTAAAAATTTCTATCCCGGTTGCATTTCATAAGCGTATGTACGCAATTGCTATCAATGGAATTTTGTACACGCGATTGGTTAACAGTGTTGTTTGAGCTATATTGTAGGCGGGGCCTAGTACGAGAATAACGGACAACAGCGTTAATCTATATTAAACATTCATCAGAAATTCGCCATGAAGTTATCATCGTAATCAATAATTTACTGGTAAATAATATGCTCGACTATATCATCAAAAGTGGTCGTAGTTCCTGAGATACAAAAACAAGTATTAAATCCGTCTTAACGTTAAAACAACTGGGGTCGATATCAAACTTAGCTAAATGAACATCAAACTCAGTATGTGCCATTAGATTGCAGAACGTCTACTCGGCCTGGATTGTGATTCGTTCTGTAATGCAAAAACCCTTGTAAAGAAGAGGTATAATTTTGGCATATATATATATATATATATATATATGGGATGTAAGGTCAGGTGATGCGTAACATCCCAGCCTCTCCTTGACAAATGTCAACCCCGCCTTCTCGTGGTACATCCTGTTCCCACTAAAGGGGCTCTGACGACCGCCAATAGCGGTATAACTATACCATCGGAATTAGAGGAAATGCTATCCCACACTCACCAACCCGCTTGGCCAGCGTGGTGAGTTATGGCCAAACCCCTCCAAAATGACTCCACAACTTAAATCTTGGCCCTCAGTCTCCGGCAGCTGGAATGTACCTGGCCAAGGCAGCGGCCAGTGCGACATGAAGGCAGATGGTGCTAAGAATCCCCGGAGGACCGGACTAGGCTGCCATCTGATGCTGACCTTGGCTACGTACAACGGACGCTCTCTATCTTCTGATTCAAGGCTTCTTGAATTGGAAGAGGAACTACAAAGGATCAAGTGGGACATCGTCGGGCTAAGTGAGGTAAGGAGAAAAGGAGAAGATCTCATTGAACTGGAAAGTGCACATCTCTTCTACTATCGTGGGACAGATACTGGCAGAACTAGTGGTGTTGGATTTATAATAAACAAGAAACTGAAGGATAAAGTTGTAGAAGTTGAAAGTTCCTCTGACAGAGCTGCACGACTCGTTATCCAACTCTCGAGAAGATACCAGGCTCAGATTATTCAAACTTATGCACCCACCACAAGTCATGCTGAAGAAGAAATTGAAGAATTTTATGAGGAAATTCGTGATCTAAATAATAAAAGTAAGCAGCACTTGAAGATAATTATGGGAGATTTCAATGCAAAAATAGGGCAACGGCAACAGAATGAAACTTCAATAGGTAAATTCGGTCACGGCAACAGAAACCAGCGTGGAAATACTCTCGTTGAGTTTGCAGAGGCAGAAGGGTTTTTCATCTTGAACTCCTTTTTCAAGAAAAAGCCACACAGGAAATGGACATGGAGACATCCAAATGGGACGACAAGTGAAATTTGTTTTTATTATGTGTAACAAAAAATTCGTCATAGAAGACTGCAGTGTGCTAAACAAGTTCAACACAGGCGAGATGTAAGATGCACCTCAACACTAAACTCGAACGTAGCAAGCTCATAAGACAAACAAAATGTATTGACATAACCAACCTTAAAAAACACCATAATACCTTCAAATTGGAACTGAAGAACAGATTCTCTGCTTTAGAAGGCCTAACAGCGGAAGAAGTGGATATTTCTGAAGTTAACAGAAAAGTAACCAAAGCTCTTATGGAAACAGCAACAAAATTAGCTGAATTGCTATTTACAAATTGCATGTGAACAAATTATCAGGAAAAACCAAAATGTTGATGCAAAAAAGAAGAGTGATGAGGACAACTAAAGAAGATGTGACTTCCAAAGTGGAATATATAGAGCTATGCAAGACAGTACGAAAAAGTATCACTGAAGACGTAAGGAAATTCAACTGTGAACTAGTAAGGAAAGCAATTGAAAACAACCAAAGCCTAAAGATAGCAAAGGGACATCTCAGTAAGGGGAAAAACAGATTATGGCACTGAGAAAAGAAGATGGTTCTGTAACAAGAAATAGAGGCGAAATTTTGACAAGAGTGAAAGATTTCTACTCCAAATTATATGAAAGGGATGATACATGTACTCCAGACATCATGAAAGGTACCAGTACCAGAGTTCTTCTAGTCCTTCCAGCAGAAGTTGCACATGCAATCAAGAACATGAAGCGGGGAAAAGCTCCAGGAGAAGATGGAATTACTGTAGACATCATACAAGAAGCAAGTGGAGAAATCGAAACAGTACTCGCCCAAATTTTCACTCGATGCCTTAATGAAGGGAAAATTTCTGAGGATTGGAACAACGCTACAATGATCTTGCTACATAAAAAAGGTGACATTGAGGATCTCAGGAACTACAGACCTATCAGCCTCCTATCAGTGATTTATAAATCTTCACTAAAGTTCTTTCACACCGCTTGAAGGTGACACTGGACATGGCTCAACCGAGAGAACAAGCTGGATTCAGGAGTGGCTACAGCACAATAGATCATATCCACGTACTGAGAGAACTAATTGAAAGAGCGAGGGAATATGAGCTTCCATTGTGCATGGCTTTTATCGATTATGAAAAAGCCTTTGATTCGGTGAAACCATCAGCAGTTGCAATGGCTCTGAAATCCTGCGGTATTGAAGATGCATACATTAATATTATTAATAACATCTATGAAAATGCAAGTGCAAAGATTCGGCTGTTTGAAAATACAACACACATAAAAATTGGAAAAGGAGTGAGACAAGGTGACACCATATCTCCGAAGCTCTTTAATGCGACATTGGAAAATGTCTTTCAATCACTGAACTGGGAAAACAAAGGGATAAAGTTTAATGGAGATTATCTAACCCACCTTCGTTTTGCTGATGACATAGTCATTTTTGCAACTACCCCATCATAGCTACAGAGTATGATCCAGGAACTTGCTGACAAGAGTAAAGAAGTGGGATTAAAAATGAACTTTCAGAAGACAAAAGTGATGTACAATGCTTTTACAAGAAATGAAGATTTATCGATTGATGGAGAAAAGCTGAAGATAACAGACACGTACGTTTATCTTGGACAGCAGATATCAAGTGAGGGTCACATTGGTGAAGAAATGAATCGGCGTACAAAACTTGCCTGGAGAGCTTTTGGAAGAAACAGCATAATTTTCAAGAGCAATATGCCATTATGTCTTAAAAGAAAAGTGTTTGATCAATGCATCCTTCCAGTGCTTACGTATGGTGCAGAGACGTGGACCTTAACTAAAAGAGACATACAAAGGTTGCAGATAACTCAAAGTAGCATGGAGAGGTGCATGCTTGGTGTAACCAGGAGAGATAAGAAGAGGAACACGTGGATCCGAAAAATGACAAGAGTGGAAGACATCATGATCAGAGTTAAATCCCTGAAATGGCAATGGGCTGGACATGCTGCCAGAAGAACAGACCATCGATGGACAGCCGAAATTTTAGATTGGATTCCAAGGGACAGGAAAAGACCCAGAAGAAGACCACATGGAAGATGGGTGGATGAAATTCGAAAGTATGCGGGAGTGACATGGAGGAGACTGGCACAAGACAGACCGTTGTGGAGGAAACTTAGGGAGACCTTCGTCCAGCAGTGGATTGATAATGGTTGACAATGATGATGATGATGATGATATATATATATATGAATGATGTAAGGTCAGGAGATACGCTAGAATCTCCTTGATGAATATCAACTCCGTTTTCTCGTGGTGCATCCTGTTCCCACTAAAAGAGCTCTGACGACCGCTAATAGCGGTATAACTATACCATCGGGACTAGAGGAAATGTTATCCAACACTCACCAACCCGCTTAGAAAGCGAGGTAAGTTATGACCAAGCTCCTTCAAAATGACTCCACAACTTAAATCTTGACCCTCAGTCTCCTGCAGCTGGGATGCACCTGACCAAGGCTGCCGCCAGTGCGACGTGAAGTCAGAGGGTGCTAAGAATCACCGGAGAATCGGGCTATGCTTACATTTGATGCTGACCTTGGCTACTTACAATGAACGCTCCATATCTTCTGATTCAAGGCTTTCTTGAACTGGAAGATGAACTGCAAAGGATCATGTGGGACATCGTCGGGCTAAGTGAGGTAAGGAGAAAAGAAGAAGATCTCATTGAACTGGAAAGTGCACATCTCTTCTACTATCGTGGGACAGATACTGGCAGAACTAGTGGTGTTGGATTTATAATAAACAAGAAACTGAAAGATAAAGTTGCAGAAGTTGAAAGTTCCTCTGACAGAGCAGCACTACTCGTTATCCAACTCTCCAGAAGATACCAGGTTCGAATTATTCACTCTTATGCACCCACCACAAGTCATCCTGAAGAAGAAATTGAAGAATTTTATGAGGAAATTCGTCATTTAAGTAATAAATGCAAGCAGCACCTGAAGATAATTAAGGGATATTTCAATGCAAAAATAGGGCAACGGCAACAGAATGAAACTTCAGCAGGTAAATTCGGTCACGGCAATAGAAACCAGTGTTTAAATACTCTCGTAGAGTTTGCAGAGGCGGAAGGAATTTTCATCATGAACTCCGTTTTCAAGAAAAAGCCGCAAAGTTAATAGACATGGAAGCATTACAATGGATTGACAAGTGAAATTGATTGTATTATGTGTAACAAGAAATTTGTCATGGAAGACTGCAGTATGTTGGACAAGTTCAACACAGGTAGTGATCATATAATGGTAAGATGTAAGATGTACGTCAATGCTAAACTCAAGCGTGGCAAGCTTGTAAAATAAACAAATTGTATTGACATGACCACCTTACAAAGCATCATAATACCTTCAAATTGGAACTGACGAACAGATTCTCTGCGATAAAGGGTCTAACGCAGGAAGATGTGGACGTATGTGAAGTTAACAAAAAAGTAACCAAAGCACTTATGGAAACAGTAACAAAATTAGTTGGGTCTAAGAATAAGTTTCGTGTAAACAAATTATCAGAAAAAAACAAAATGTTGATGCAAAAAAAAGAAGAGTGATGAGGACAACTAAAGAAGATGTGACTTCCAAAGTGGAATATCTAGAGCTAAGCAAGACAGTACAAATAAGTATCACTGAAGACGTAAGGAAATTCAACTGTGAGCTAGTGAGGAAAGCAATTAAAAACAGCCAAAGCCGAAAGAGGGCAAGGGGACATCACAGTAAGGGAAGAAAACAGATTATGGCCCTGAGAAAAGAAGATGGTTATGTAACAAGAAATAGATGCAAAATTTTGACAAGAGTGAAAGATTTCTACTCCACGATATTTGAAAAGGATGATACGTGTACCCCAGACATCATGAAAGGTACAATAGTTCTTCCAGTAGAAGTAGCACATGCGATCAAGAACGTGAAGCAAAGAATGAGAAAATGGAATTACTCTAGACATCATACAAGAAGCAAGTGGAGAATTTGAAACAGTGCTCGCCCAAGTTTTCACTCGATGCCTTAATGAAGGGAAGATTCTATGAGGAAGTGGAACAATGCTACAATGATCCTGCTATATAAAAAAGGTGACGTTGAGTATCTCAAGACCTACAGACATATCAGCCTCCTAATAGTGGTTTTTAAAAATTCATTGAAGTTCTTTCACACCGCTTGAAGGTAACACTGGACAGGGCTCAACCGAGAGAACAAGCTGGATTCAGGAGTGGCTACAGCACTATAGATCATATCCACGTACTGAGAGAACTAATTGAAAGAGCGAGGGGATATGAACTTACATTATGCATGGCTTTTGTCGACTATGAAAAGGCCTTTGATTTGGTGAAGATGCACACATTAATATTATTAATAAACTGTATGAAAATGCAAGTGCAAGATTCGGCTGTTTAAGAATACAGTACACATAAAAATTGGAAAGGGAGTGAAACAAGGTTACACCATTTCTCCCAAGCTCTTTAATGCCACATTGGAAATTGTCTTTCAGTCACTGAACTGAGAAAACAAAGGGATAAAGATTAATGGAGATTATTTAACTCACCTTAATTTTGCTGATAACGTAGTCATTTTTGCAACTACCCCATCAGAGCTGCAGAGTATGATAGAGGAACTTAGTGACAAGAATAAAGACATGGAATTGAAAATGAACGTTCAGAAGACGAAAGTAATGTACAACACTTTTACAAGAGATTAAGATTTATTGATTGATGGCGAAAAGTTGGAGATAAACGATTCCTTCATTTACCTTGGAAAGCAGATATCAAGCGAGGGTTCCATTGATGAGGAAATTAGTCCATGTATAAAACTTGGCTGAAGAGCTTTTAGAATAAAAAGTACAATTTTTAAGAGCAATATGTCATTATGTTTTAAAAGAAAATTGTTTAACCAATGGATCCTTCCAGTGCTTACGTATGGTGCAGAGTCGAGGCCCTTGACTAAAAAAAGACATATAGAAACAGCATACCACTGAAAGAAGCACGGAGAAGTGCATGCTTGGTGTAACTATGGGAGATAAGAAGAGGAACTCGTGGATCACAAGAATTACAAGAGTGGAAGTTATTATGATTAGAGTAAAATACCTGAAATTGCAATGGTATTTTGGTTTTGGTAAGTGCGGGTAACGAAGGTGCCCAGTATATGGCTATCATGCAATACGTACTTCGGAGATATATCTGAAAAGTCCAACATAGAAAACATAAAAACTAAAAATCTGGTTTAAAATGACGATGTACACAATGAAGGAAAAGCAGATCGGCACATTATGCGTTGCAAAGTACAACATCTAAAGCTTTATAAACATATGAACAAGGGAATTTTTTAGAACAAATTTAACAAATATAATAAGAAAAAAATCCGCGACAAAGGAAAACACTAGAACATCTAAGACATACAGTGAGAGCAAATGAAAAGCACAAAGCACTATAACAAAAACATTAAACAATATAGCAATACGTGAGGGACAGCAGCAGCAGCAGTGTCTGGTGGGGAACAGCCGCTAATTGTCATCGGTGAGAGGAAGCACGGTATTACAAAATTGTTTCTCAGCGTGGTCTTTCAAGGAGGAGAGACGGCGGTTGTATCGTCTCATGAAGACGTGGTGTCTAGGGTCTGTGACACTCAGGTATATGAAAAAGGACACATACGCTTCAAATTGCATCACCGCTGTACACAGATCAAGATCAGGTGAACGCGGAAATTCTTCGGTATAGACAACCGTACGAGCAGATTGGAAAAGGCGTACAAGTTGTTGTCTGGACAGTGGACCAGGAACAAGAGGAAACTTATCAATTGCTCATATAACCTCATCATCTGAGAGAAGATTGATAGGGCCAGAACAAAGATGCAAAACTGTTCGAAGGCTCATCGCTGAGAAACATCTGAACTGATAACATCGGAAACACAAGAGGAGGCCACAGAAGAAGTAACAGAAAGATGTTTCACCTTTTTCTGTTTCACATAACCTTTGGAAGTACTAGCCCGTTTCGAAGACGAAGTTGAAATGGAGGAATCCATTGGTGGATCTGTATGAGCACCCGAATCAAGAGACGAGAACTCAAGTTACGCCGAGGAATCAGTATGTTCCCGATCAGCATCGGTGAACGTTGGAACATTAGACTAGGCAGCTAGAAGTTGAGGCAACAAGGAAACATCAGGCACTGTCGTAGTTGAAGTTCCGATATGCGAGAGACACAGAGGACAGCCAGTCGGTCGGAGTGCTGAAGCACCACCCGACACATCTCAGTCGGCACACTCCGCCGGAGACACATCAACAGTGGATGACTTCGCTACTGATCCAGAAGGAGGATGGACGTCCATACGGTGCCAAGAAGGAGGAAAGGGATCATTGTCCTTGAATGGAAAGTGCGTCTGACGGAGAGAAGGAGAGGATGCGTCTGAAAAACACTTGAAGAACCAGTATGATCGGCACGGTGAGGCGAGCTAGAAGAAAGACCACGGTGAATGCGCACACAGGAGGCAGTGGTATGATCCTGTGTAAGACAGTGAGTACCACAGTGAGTGCTGAAAACCTAGAAATTGTACGTGCGTGAGACAATTTCTACAGTAGCGTCTGTAGGACAAGTCGCCAATGCATTCTTAGTGGGAGAAACGACCAACAACTGAGGGCGAGGTCCCGTTGCATGTGCAAATCAAGTTCTGTGTAGAGCATTAGAAAGACGACGGACCTTGCCAACGATTTTACAAACATGATTGACAAGGAGAGGAAGCGCAGTATCAGGCAGGTCCTGTGGAACAGTATAGAACGGGATGTTCACCGGACGCTTAGAAAGAGGTGAAGGGATGAGATCATTTGTTCCAATCGGAAGCCCTTGTGCAAGAAAACAATCAACACCCTCCTTGTGCTTGAACAGCACTGAAATACCCCGAGGGATAGAAGGCTGTGAGGGAAGAGTAGCACAAGCAGAATGTAAGGCAGTAGTACACAGGGAGTGCACCGAAGCAGAGGCAGAAGCTGAAGAAGGAAGCGCTGCCAAGTCCACTGAAGGCACCGGAGCAGAAGTATTAGGAATCTGGGAAGGCATCTGAGCATACACATCTGAGGACGAGAGTATGTCAACTTCCATGGACGTGAGAATTGTGAAGTGACGTGCATCCGCCACGCCCAGAGATGATTAAAAGACCGGAAGCAGCCATGCTGGCAGCTTCCAAACGTAAACTAATACAAGGATCTTAACGCCAGAAATGTAGCACAAAACGTACACAGTACCTTTTGACAGGCGTACCACGTAACAGGTGAGTGAGGTGCGAGGTATTCCACACTAAAATGCATAAAAGTTTGGAGCCACCAACACTACTACTATCAAAAACGAGCAATGGGCTGCGCATATTGCCAGAAGGACGGACCACCGGTGGACAGCCGACATTTTAGACGGGATGCCAAGGGACAGGACAAGACTCAGAGGCAGTCCTCATGGAAGATAGTTGGATGAATTTCGAAAGTATGTGATAGCAGCATGAAGAAGACTGGCATTAAAAATAATGTGCTTTCTTGATAATGTGATGTGAGGTGAAGAAAATAGAATAAGAAGTAAATAAACTATACCATTTGCTTTACCGTCTGCCACTGATCATACTTTAATTACGTTTAACATACAGATTCATTTTGGGTGATCTATAGATGTTTCCAGGAAACAATTAATGTGAATCTTTCTAAGAATTGGTTCATCAGATTTTTCTTGGAATCACACAATTCCCCAGTAAAAACATATCCTTTTTAAATATTTTAGATTTTAAGAGAACATCTTTAACTTAATATTTTTGGAAAATAACAATTGTTTAGTGAAATGTCGCAATAAAGTTATGAATTAATGTGTCAATGGCATTCATTAAGGATCTAAATCTCTTTGTAAACTTATCACAGAAAAATTAAATTGAAACAAAGCATCACACAAAAATATTCAGAAATTTCAAGCTGGTTTTTTATTGATGGAAGATATGTCCACAGCCTTAACCGTAAACGTTGCCATTTTTGGACAAGATCCAAACATATTTGTTTACGTTTAAAAAGCCTTCTAGTTTGAGCAAGGAGAACGAACATTTTGTTGCTGTAGATGTTGACAATTATTTCCAAATCTGTTATCATATAACAGATGTACAATAACAAAAGTAAAGTCCAACACAAAATGAAATATAATTTTTCCTAGTCCAACGCTATGTGGTAAAACGAACATTTTCTGCGCTTCATATAGTACTAAGTTTGTCGAGAAACTCCTGCAGTAACCTGCGAAAGGTACAGAGCAATTGCTTATGGTTATAAAGCACTGTGGAAAAACATAACAGTACCTAAATGTCTTTTAAAAGCAAATTTATCTTATAATATTGACGCGCGTGCAACAAAATTTATCTCAAAGGAAAATATCTAAACTAAGTAAAAATATTCATTTGTTTGAAAACTCAAATCTTGGATACCTGAAGCTTTTCAAGTACTCCCTTTGAAATCGCCTATATTTTACTGCAATACAGAGAGAATCTGGGTACCAGAATATCTAGAACACGAAATTCGGACTAAAAGACCATGTGAGGAAAACACATCAATATTATCTTAATTACCAAAAAGAACTGAAGACACATTCGTACGAATTGGGTCGGAAGCAACAAATACTTAAAAAATTAATAGAATGGGATTCGAGCTCCCGACAAAAAAAATACATTTTACTAATGGAAAGAAAACCACAGTTATTGAGATTAGTATTTATATATTTACTTTTAGAAATATTATTGAAAATATTAAACGTGCAAATTCTAAAATTAAACAATAAGAAAAAGTATTTTAATTGCATTAATGTTCACAATGTGAAATATCATTTACGTCTAATTATTCACACACAACCATGACTTTTCTGGAAGGTAAAGCTGTTGTCAACAAAAAAAGGCTGTTGCTATTGTACAGCTAAAGCGAGATTTTTGTTGGGAAAGCTCTACATCACTTTGTAAAACTTTAAGGGAACAAAGGAAAATCTCGATATTATCTGTTAATTCGTACGTAGTGTTACCGTGATGCAGAAGCAAGCATTTAATTTTTCAGGCATTTAGGTGGCATAAATAATTTTGGAACACAAACAATTCGAATTTACAGAACCTTTTTCATAATACTTTATTACTTCAAATGAGTGGCAATATATATATATAACTCATCTAAAAGAAATCTAAAACCAAATTGACCGGTTTTAATTTTTAGTAGTTCTAAAACGTAGACGACTCGGCTTACTATATCAAGAAACTCTTAATTTACATGTAGATAATCTAAATTTCCACGAAAATTTTACTGTAATATTATTGTTGCCACATTGTTTCGGCAACCAAGTTTTAAAAAATAAGACCTTCGTATACAAGTATCCAAATGCTGAAATTCTCTCTGGAGAACGATACAATCATAAAATGGATTTCTGGTGGAGGTGGTCTGTTGATCCGATGTTTGTGTTCCGTAGACGACACAGGATACTGCCACCTTCTGGCAAATAGTACACGGTATTCGCCAATAGAATTGGGCAATTTTTTGGCACTTTGAGCAATTGTTCAATTGTGAATCTGATCGATTGCTACACAAATATCTTCTAGCCTTTTTTCTAATTGATGTCTGAAAACTACAGGTTCTAAACAGAAAAATCGACAACAAATAGCGGTAATCCCGAATGCTCTTTTTTAAGTGCTAATAACTATTTTTATCAAAACCTTTTGAAATATTACTATAACTGAATTTTGCATGCTAAAACGTTACGCTGTGTGATGACTCACCCGCGTTTTCTATTGTATTATTTGCACGTATATTCGTTCAAAAGTTTTCAAATATTTTCTCCTATTTCCGTTGCCTTTGGAATGGTAATACACTCAACGAAAAATACAATAGATGAAACTACATAATACCGTGTTGGTCTGCCTTTAGCGCGAATAACAACCTGAATACATCAAGGTATCGACTGCACCAGATAACGGAGTATTTCCGGATATAATGCCAGGCATTCGTTTTGCACCGTTGTCTAGATGTCTCCGACCTAGCCGTCGATACAGAACCCATGGATCTGAAGTTCCTCTTCACATCATGCCAGAGCGATTCGACAATGTTTAAATCTGGGGTACTTGTGATCCACTGCATGGTTCCAAACTCAGATGAGTCTTCTCGAGCAATGCCTCTGTAGTTCGGGCGCAGTCTGGCTGCGCATTGTCTTTCTGAAACAGACCGTCGGTCGCAGGATTCACAAAGTCCATGAAGGCATATAGGTGATCTCAGTTAGCACATACTGGTTGCGCGAGGAGGTTAAGGATATCTCCAAAACACAGTATGGAATGTAATGGGTCCCACGAGAATGCTCCTTAAGGCTTCGCGAAGACACCACCGCCTTTGACAGAGACGACCTGGCATGACTGTGCCATGGCGTAATGCCATGGACGGCACATATGCACCTTACCTTCAGCTTGGTACAAATGAAAACGGGATTCATCTGAAAGTACGACTGCAGAGATCCAGGTTTTATGTTCCCAGCACAAGACGAGGAGTAATATCCTATGACGTGCAGTCAACAATGGCACACGAGTAGGGCGTCGGCTCCGGCGGTCCCGGATCTGCAGCGTGCAGCGTGATGGTTGCTCGCTGGCACTTCTCGTACTTCCTACACTTTACCTGGATGTGATTTGCTACGCCGTTATCAAGGGGCGTAGCAAGCGATCCTGGATATTACTCTTCGTCTGTACGTGTCTGTATATTTTACGTCGACCCTGGTCATCAATGGCATGTGGTAGGCCACTGTTCCCCCTCTGGGCGCTGTTGCATCCGTCGATGGGATACTGATGGTACACACTTGATTTGTTTATACTCAGGAAAACTAAGGTTACAATGACCCAGATTCAAAATCGCTTACATCATCTCGTTTACTCATATCGCCGATTACGGTACATGGTTGGGATGTACCGTAATCGTCTATTTATCTTCTGTGTTTGGTTTAGGTCTGGTCCGATCTACGCAGTGATGCTAACAAGTGCACGTATTGGCCATCAACCCTATGTTTGTTGTTTGCCCACTCCATGTATATCCGTACTGTAAGTTATAAATGTACCTGATGATGATATCCTTTGGGGACTGAAAGAATAAATAAAATTTTCAGTATTTAGCGTGCTATAAAAACGACGTGTCTATAGCAACTAATGTATGATAAATGAAAATAATTCTGTGAAGTTTATATCATTACATGTTGTAAACGTACTAGGATTATATACACATCGGCCGACGCGTTGAGCGAACCTTCTTATTCGAGGTCGGCTTCTCTTTCGTCAGCAATATATGGAGATTAGAGTCTGGGATGCGGTATGAGTGGTGTGTTAATCGGATTGCTCTATATTTGTGTTTTCTCTGGAACGTGTGACTACTAATTATTCTCTGAAGACTACTTATGGATCTATACTTTTGTCATAGGGGTATCATTTTCCCTCCGCTAGCGTCAGAAGCCCTTTAATAGGGACCGGCGAATATTTATGTTCCTCGAATTCGCTGAGATTTTTCGTTATACCCGAAAAACATTAACAAAATCGAGCATTTTGCTTAAACCACAAGCAATCTTAAATTTTATGTGATTTACATAGAAGCCTTGATACCTCTAATTCGAGTAATAGCGAAGATTTTGATTCACACAAATAATTAATAATGTGGTTTTTCTACATATACATTAAGTGGATTGAACTTTATCGTAATATAGAAAATATAGAAGCTTTATCATATGTGGGTTGAACATTCGTTTGCATTGGACACAGAATCTACATAACGACAATAAATAAATGAAGATTAATCCTTAATATACCAAGCCTATCTCGTTAACGTAATTTACCAAGCTGGGGTCTCCGGAGGACCCCATTGTTTTTTTAGTAATTTCTCAACTGTTTGATGCGGTAAATTACTAAAATTATGTTTTTCTTTTATTTCTGAAGGGGTACGACGTTCTAGTAAGGGTACGACTATTAGCATAAAATATTTCACATTTATTTATTTCAACAGAAGTTAGTCAACAAAATCCATGTATTCTTCTTTACATTTTTACATCCGATTGGATACTGTATATTCATGTAAAGCAGGTTATGTCATTTCACTGCAGTAACAGTACACCAGTTTTATGTGTTGCCATCGCTATAGTCCTTAGCACATGTCACAGTTGTGCTGGTCTTCCTGTGTTTCTCACAGATAAAACGTTTGCATTCAGAGCAGACTATGTTGATTTTCCGGACGTATCTTCTGGGACAATATGAGCATCTTCCCCTCTCTCGGATCTGCTGCTGCCCTGATGTTTATGGTTGGTTTTGTGCTGCAGTGTTGCGTGCAATAGATACTCCTGCAGCTTCAATAGCTATGACAACTGGAAGCTAGGAACCATTAGGGTCGCTTGCCCTCCGCAGAATGTTGGGTTTTGTCAGCTCCTTGCCTAACTCCAAATGAAATAGATATCTGCGATTTGGCATGTTTCGGTTCCAGTCTTTGTTTTTCAACATCCAAGTTATGAAAGCATTTAGGGCTCTAATATCAATCATGTTCAATTAAAAGTCTCAGAGGCCATCTTGAAGTACGTCTGGCACAGAATATTCTCTTACCAACTTGTCTGCATTGCCTACCCCGCCTTTGGTGCGGTTGTATTCACGGATCATGTTGGGCTTCTTGTGACTTTCATCGGATACTGAATCGTCAAGTAATTGCGTGGAAAGTACACGAAATGTTTTTTTTTTTTTTTGGTGGGATGTAGCTAACAACTTCTACCCCCACTGAAAATAGGAATTTTGATGAAAGAAGATCTCTACCTTTTGCAGCTTCCATCATTACAGGAATGCCAGGCTTTTTGCTCTCAATGTTCTTGTCATAGTAATAAACTGCTGCAGCAAAAATTCCGCTGTTGGCACGGACGTAAAGAAATTGTCTGTAGTCACATTTCTTCCAGTTCCAAACAGTGGTTCCATCAAGTCACATACTACGCGGTGTCCCAAGTTTTTCTTTAGTGCGTTTCCTGGAAGCTCTCCAGTGTACACTTGTAAGTTGTACAAGTATGACTTCTTCACATCTGCAGCTGCCTAGACTTTGACCACATATTTTGCAGGTTTTGATTTCTTGTACTGCCTAATTGGACATCTATCACAAAATTCGACTATTTGTTCATCCACTCTTACGTCTTCAAATGGTTTTAAAAGCTTCTGGCAGTTTTCTACAAAGCAATCCCAAACATCACGTACAGCTGCAAGTTTATCATTTGCCTTTCGTTAAAAACGTTGACTTATGGTCAAACCTGATGAACTGACGGATGTGCATAAATCTGTTCCGTGCTATGGCAGAAGTAAAATTTGCACGGCGTATGCTTTCATTGGTTGTGCACATTTCAGAAGCAGTTTCCTTTCGGCAGCTAAGAGCTTCAGCAATCAGTAGCACACCAAAAAAGCTCTTATTGCAACAGAATCTATATCTATCCAAATTTTTATTCTATTCGGAGCAGCATTTGCATTCAAATCTTGAAAAACATGTGACGCTTCAGCATTGGTGAAGGTTCATATAGTATCTACAATTTCGTCATTAAGAAACATGTTGAAAACTTCGTATATTGTGGTCGCAACATTAGTTGCGCCCGTTGGAACGGGAGTTCCTCTGACAGTGTTACATTGGCGACGGCGAGTAACCGAGGGCACCGAACTTCTCCTCACTCTTCCTGATTTTGCAATGAACTCATCCTCTTCATCGGAATCCACATCAGATGATGCACTGGCAATGTCACTTTCTTCAGAATTCATTTCAAGATTGTCTTCCGATTCTGACGCATCTCATTGTGGAAAAAAATTGTCATCAAATTCGCTCAAGACATCTTTCGGGTCACTCAAATCACACTCCTATAGCATCTGAACAATATCATCTTTTGACCTTTGTCTGTGGGCCATTTTTCAAAATTGATAACCTTCAGAACCTGTAAAAGAACAAGGAAATCAACTTTCCGCATTTATAATGTAGTATACCAAGCGGGGCCCTGGTGGGACCCCAAGTGTGTTTTACATTATTTACGTTTTTTTAAAGAATATTTTATAAGCCTAATTACATAATATTTATCTTACACCGATGCGGTACACATAGAAAATTCACAAGTATAATAGGTGTTATAGGTATGGCAGGATCACAAATAATCACCCTCTGTGGTCCTCAGAGGGACCCTTTGGTATATTAAAGGTTAAACTTCAACGTTTCCTGGCTCCGATTTATTGTCATTTTTAAAAATTTATTCCAAATAGCCTGAAGGCGATTTCCTCCATGGTATGGAAGAAATCGGCTTTAGGAACATTGTTCTGAGAAAACAGAAAAAGTGTTTACGAGTCTTATTTTTATTTTTCCCTTTTCCCGTGCATAAATTTCAGTACACACACACGAAAAGAAGAGAGCGAAAGACAACAAGTTAAAAACATTTTGACATCTGTACGGCAACCAACGTAGCATGTTCGGTATGTAAATACATTTGTTCGTCTAATTTCATTTTACTTCAGATATTTTCCGCACACATTCAATTTTCCAAACTTGAACTTTCGGTACATAATGACAAATTTAAAATTGGTGAAGGGGTGCCACTGAAGACTTGTGGAAACCCAGATAAAATAAATGAACCATCGAAATTTGAGATACAAGAGTTCTCTGAACACAGTGAAATTAAATTCACCGTCTGAATTGTTAGATACGTGACTCCTCTAAACTTTCAATATAGAGACATGATACATTTATTAACGGGGAAATGACGCCTTTGAAGACCTCGGAAACCAAAGAAAATAAATTTTACCATCGGGATTGCGAGATAGAAAGATTTTTCCAACACAGAGAAAACAAATTTACCATGAGAAATGTGAGATAAAAGAATTCTCCAAACTTTCAATACAGAGAGACCATAAATGTTGAACAGAAAAGCGACCCCACTGAAGACTTACCATAATACAGAAACAAATTTACCTTCGGCGGATGGGAGGAAACTGTACTAAAGCAGCAATTGTGGAGAGAGAAGAGAATAGAAAAAATATGCATTGTTCTTCGAAGAAGTTATATAGTAGTAAAAATAGGATAAGGAACCATTGCACAAGACTAACGTGGATTAATCCTGTTATTTCGTTCCACTGGAGAAAGTCTGTCTCCGGTCTCTTGCTTTCAGACATGATCAGCATTTAGGTTAAAATGGTGCATGTATTGAACATGAAGATTCATTTCAAAATTTAAGGTGCTATGAATGATATGACATGTGTGTGTGTGTGTGTGTGTGTGTGTTATTAACTAAAACGTTTCTTTAGAAATAGGGAAATTCTTCTGGTAAACGCAGGATTAATACCAAACGCTTTTCCGTATAATATCGATTTTAGATACATACCAAGAATTTTTATTTGAATTACTGCCTGAAAAAGCTGTTAAAATGTCGTTATTGTCTCCCATACCGTCAGAACCTTAACAACGAAATAAGGCTATGTTATTCAATTTGTAATATTAAGGAAGCCCTGTTGATCCACCCAGATGTGCTAGGTGATATACCATTTGTTATTATGTATTCAAATAATGAATAACAGAGATGTAGTTCTTTTCGGTTTATTATTGATGTTTTTTTTGCCATGACCTGGTTCTGAATGACTTTAATAAATACACGTAACTAAACAAAAATAAGTGAACAATTTATCCGTTAACCCACACACATTTTGTTTAATAGACCTGGTACTGTCCAGTGAGAATTATACTTTCTTTTGGTAATATTCCCAGATGGACAGTTGAACATATTTTGTTTGTTTGAACTTAGAAAACTATATATAATTTTATACCTTACTTATTTGTGTTTCTGAAGTGTAAATTTAATTCCGTGATGTTTGAAAACACCTGAACTTGTTTTCAGTTTTTTATAAGAATTTTTTAAATTTTAAAATAGAAAATCATCTGTTTTGATTTAATCTCTCTTCTCTATTTATTCAAAAGCGCATTTATGAAGCGTTCGGCAACATAAAAACAAAAGAAAAATATGCCTAATCTCGGATGTGTACGTCACAAACGCCACAGTTATTTAGCACGTTAATTAGATTTTGGTTTAGAAAAATCACAACACAATGAATTTTACATGTTTACACTTATATGAAAATCAGCAATTCGCGTTTGGTCGTGATTGAATCAGAAACATACGAATTTGTTTCAAACAATACTTGCTGCTTTCTGCACAAAAATGTAAGGTGCTCTGGATACATAATTTTGTTCCACCGTTCTCTGTTTCAGTGGTTGTGTAGCACATCATATACCACCCAGAAGATTTGATCATTGGTATTCTGCCTAAAATTGCGTAAGTATCTTTAAAAGCACTTGTGCTTTTGCTGTTGTTTTTTTTCATTTCTTCTGCCACAGTTCTTGGAAATTGGTATGTACTTAAGAAATCTTACCTTGTTCAGATGTGTACAAACACAATAAGTTACGTGAATGTTTAGAAAGGAACTTATATGAAAAGCCGGAAAGAAATTTACCCATAAGAATCAAAATAAGATTTAAACTTGCAAACGGTGGACTCAGCGGGTAATTCTCAAATAACGAAAGGATGCGACTAAGAATCGATATCCTAACACAAAATGTGCTCTAAAACGTGACAATCCCCGACGGAAACGAACAAATGGGTCCTACATAGAATCGATACGGTAGACATAAAGCGGAAGAATCACCGACCAAACCAGAAGAATCACCGACCTAAATGAACGAGAGCATCCAACTCAGAATCAATTTCCTAGACACAAATCTATCTCTAAACCCCAAGGAATCTGTTTATCGAGCTGAATAGAAAGAATATATTATTTAAAAAGAATACATTTGCTAATCCCAATTTTGTAGTTGTGTTTGCCAAATAATGATTCATTGACTAAATCAAAAGCTGAAACGTGCTCTGAAGCGCACATCGTTCGGACAAAATCTAATGTCCCTTTCACTGAATTTCGTAAATTGGAGAAAATCTTCTTTTCAATAAAATTTTTTGCAAGCAGGAATTGTTGATTTCTAGAATTATTTTAAATTTAAATATTTTCTTCTAAATTAAATACTGTAAGATAATCAGCAAATTTAAGACATGAACTCAGCATTTGGATAAGCAGAGACTTAATGGGAGACGTGTATTTACTATTCAATGGAGCATATAAATTTCTGGAAACAGAATGTTTTCTGGATTGTTTTAATTTTTTTTAAATAGAAACTCCAAAAATCCAACGTTATAAACACTTTGAGTTTAATATCACATTAACATTAACCTTAAATTCAGATCACACCACTTTTAAATTATTCGAAGACAAGAATTTATATTATCAAGTAATTATGACTGAGTGATTCATCACTGAATATATTAAGCGTAACTTAAAGCAAAAAAATCCCTAAAAAAATGTCTCGCCCTTTTTGAAATAGAACACTAAATTAAAGCAAACGATCTGCAATTTGAAAAGTAATTCTTGATATTTACTGTAAAAATTAAATCTTTTGGGCCTTGGTTTCAAAAGTTATCATGCCGTGACCAACTTGTTCTCACAGTAACTGAATTAATGTTTCTTCTAAAATATTAATGATGATTTGAACTGATAAAAGATACGTAAATCACTTCAATTCCTACGATTTGTGATCTAACGTTTACTTACGTTAACATTTTTATATATAATAGTTAAATTGATATATATATCATTCATCATCATCATTGTCAACCATTATCAATCCACTGCTGGACGAAGGTCTCCCCAAGTTTCCTCCACAACGGTCTGTCTTGTGCCAGTCTCCTCCATGTCACCCCTGCATACTTTCGAATTGCATCCACCCATCTCCCATGTGGTCTTCTTCTGGGTCTTTTCCTGTCCCTTGGAATCCAATCTAAAATTTCGGCTGTCCATCGATGATCTGTCCTTCTGGCAGTATGTCCAGCCCATTGCCATTTCAGGGATTTAACTCTGATCATGATGTCTTCCACTCTTGTCATTTTTCGGATCCACGAGTTCCTCTTCTTATCTCTCTTGGTTACACCAAGTATGCACCTCTGTATGCTTCTTTGAGTTGTCTGCAGCCTTTGTATGTCTCTTTTAGTTAAGGTCCACGTCTCTGCACCATACGTAAGCACTGGAAAAATGCACTGATCAAACACTTTTCTTTTAAGACATAATGGCATATTGCTCTTGAAAATTATGCTGTTTCTTCCAAAAGCTCTCCAGGCAAGTTTTGTACGCCGATTAATTTCTTCATCAATGTGACCCTCACTTGATATCTGCTGTCCAAGATAAATGTACGTGTCTGTTATCTCCAGCTTTTCTCCATCAATCGATAAATCTTCATTTCTTGTAAAAGCATTGAACATCACTTTTGTCTTCTGAAAGTTCATTTTTAATCCCACTTCTTTACTCTTGTCAGCAAGTTCCTGGATCATACTCTGCAGCTCTGATGGGGTAGTTGCAAAAATGACTACATCATCAGCAAAACGAAGGTGGGTTAGATAATCTCCATTAATCTTTATCCCCTTGTTTTCCCAGCTCAGCGACTGAAAAACACCCTCCAATGTGGCATTAAACAGCTTCGGAGATATGGTGTCACCCTGTTTCACTCCCTTTCCAATTTTTACGTGTGTTGTATTTTCAAACAGCCGAATCTTTGCACTTGCATTTTCATAGATGTTATTAATAATATTAATGTATGCATCTTCAATACCGCAGGTTTTCAGAGCCATTGTAACTGCTGATGGTTTCACCGAATCAAAGGCTTTTCCATAATCGATAAAAGCCATGCACAATGGAAGTTCATATTCCCTCGCTCTTTCAATTAGTTCTCTCAGTACGTGGATATGATCTATTGTGCTGTAGCCACTCCTGAATCCAGCTTGTTCTCTCGGTTGAGCCATGTCCAGTGTTACCTTCAAGCGGTGTGAAAGAACTTTAGTGAAGATTTTATATCTACAACTTTATCCTTCAGTTTCTTGTTTATTATAAATCCAACACCACTAGTTCTGCCAGTATCTGTCCCACGATAGTAGAAGAGATGTCCACTTTTCAGTTCGATGAGATCTTCTCCTTTTCTCCTTACCTCACTTAGCCCCACGATGTCCCACTTGATCCTTTGTAGTTCCTCTTCCAATTCAAGAAGCCTTGAATCAGAAGATAGGGAGCGTCCATTATACATAGCCAAGGTCAGCATCAGATGGCAGCCTAGTCCGGTCCTCCGGGGATTCTTAGCACCCTCTGCCTTCATGTCGCACTGGCCGCTGCCTTGGCCAGGTACATTCCAGCTGCCGGAGACTGAGGGCCAAGATTTAAGTTGTGGAATCATTTTGGAGGGGTTTGGCCATAACTCACCACGCTGGCCAAGCGGGTTGGTGAGTGTGGGATAGAATTTCCTCTAATCCCGATGGTATAGTTATACCGCTATTGGCGGTCGTCAGAGTACCTTTAGTGGGAACAGGATGCACCACGAGAAGGCGGGTTTGACATTTGTCAAGGAGAGGCTGTGATGTTACGCATCACCTGACCTTACATCCCTGATATATATATATATATTTTAGTTATATACTGTGTATGTAAACACGGAGGGAGCAGATATCAATTGCACACAATCAAATTATGCAAAATATTTTGTAAACATTAATTTAGTTGCTTAAAAGAGAGGCTATATCCGCTAACCGTTAATTGTTTGAGAACATTTTCCTATATTTAAAACTATTTGTTAACGGTAAAATATTGGTGCATTCAATATCAGACACGTTAAGTTTTGTTGTTTGTAGCAAACAAAATTCAGATAGTTTTTGAATATATTCGCTCAGGTTCCTCATTGTTAAATCTAGAACTTCGACAAAAATAGAACTATGCGCAAACAATATTTCCAATATTTCATTTCATTGTAGTTATTATACAGCAGTCCATATTACAATAAATATAAATCCATTATGAAAAGTGTCAAGGAAAAGTAACTCACTTCAATTCATATTATCATAATCACCCATCCACAGAAAACTGCTGGAAGAAGATGTCGCCAGGATTCTTCTAAATGTCTTTATTTTGAGTCACCCCTTCGATACCACTCAGCCCTTTACTCATATATTTCCATGGCCTCTAATTCTTTGTGTCTTCGTGTCCTTCCGAATGTAATCTAAAATTCCAATTTTTTTCCCGATGTTCAAAACTGTAGTTTGAAAAAAAAGACAGTGTATTGGAGATCATATTCAAGAGCAAGTGATAACAAACTTTAAAAATGATCTGACTTCGAAATTCACGCGGTAATTACATTCAATGATATAGATAGTTTAACCCATACAAATACTTCCATTTGTAGTAATATGAAGCAAATTCACACGTCTGTATTATTTTTAATGAGTATCCAAGCACGCTACATTACCGTGCAATTTGACTTTGAAGTGTCGTAATTTTTTTTTATTTATCAGCATCTCCTTGCAGCTGTGCTCTAATATAAAAACCCCATTCTTACACGAATGGTACACTCATGTCTTTAGGATCCCAACCGCCATACATTTTGGGAATAGTGCATGTTCTATCAACCACCGTGCCTGGAGAAACCTTAGTGTCTCTTTTACCAAATGGTTCTTTTGGAAGTCTGATTAAAACCATAATATATATATATATATATATATATATATCCTCAACAAATTGACATACTTAAAAAAAATAACAGTGCTTTGAATTAAAACTAAATAAGCACTTACATGCGTAGCATACAATCCTGTAGCAGACATTGCGGAAACTATTTAAAGAAAAAATAAGAATTGTCTTTGTGTCGACAATAATTTCATCTTTGGTATTCCCTGCGCCACAGAGATTTTAGCGCTGAAAAGCTGGTCGATTCGAAAGGTGAAATCACTTAACATCTGTGTTGATCCCGTTTCGAAACATTGCAGGCAGATTAACAAAAGGCACCTTTTGAAAACCTGTAGCTGGGTATGAACTGTTTTGGCAGAGAATGAAGGCTCGATCTAATTTTTGGCATGTGTCATAAAGCTGTGGCTCTTCCGGTTGGTCATATTTTATTCATCAGAGTGGTCTCAACCTCTTTTGTAAAATTTAAAAAACTGAAAATTTATAGACTTTAATTTTTTATTTTAATTATAAACTATTTTTCCAGATAAATACTGAAAGTTTAAGTAATTTAATTTCATGTGTAAATGTGTTTCACAACGTAGAAATTTGCCGAATTCCACAACGATATGCACAAGCGTGCTAATTATGCACATACAGACGCACAGAAGTCTATACTTTTCCCCCTTTTAGTTTTACCTGTTCATCATACTTTTTTTATAAATTCAGTTTTAAATTTAATATGATTTTTATTTAAATTATAAATTCGGGAATTATAAATTCTGATGTTACCATTCTCCGAATTTTCTCTGTTTGAATGTTCTGCCGCCGCCGGTACTTAATTGTTGTTAATCCTTCTTACTTCCGATG
Source organism: Macrothele yani (assembly GCA_039090855.1). NCBI lineage: Eukaryota > Metazoa > Arthropoda > Arachnida > Araneae > Macrothelidae > Macrothele > Macrothele yani. Next base: position 125,199,729 of record CM077034.1, read on the forward strand.
AACTTTCCGTTTCACGTCACGAATTATCAGAAAGAAAAAAATAGAGTCTTTTAAACTTAAATACTTTCTTTACTTTCATAAAAATAATACATAATTTAGGCACAGCTCATGCATTGCACCGGAGCGAGAAAGGTCGGCATCATACTTTCTCAGGTTTGTTTTACCAAAAAATGAATAGAAACTCAGGCAATTTGTTCCATTTACAGATTTTTGTATCAGTAAAGAGGGGGTCACATGGAACTGGTGGAATACAGTACACTCAAAATTTATTGACAGTCGGTACCGAATCGTGGTCATTTTTAAAAAATTGAGAACACATTAGTGATACGGATACCAAAATCCAAATTATGATTTTGCAAAATTTCTTCAAAATATAGACAACGGGTGGGACATAATCAATAGAGCCTACAAAACATGGACACAAAACCTCAAGAAGAAGTGTGGTAAAAGCGGGTTTTTTTTTACCACACTTATTATACTTCTTCCTGAGGTTTCGCATCCGCGTTTTGTTGGCACTATTGATCATGGGACGCTCATTGTCTCTATTTCCAAGAAACTTTGCTAAAACGTAATTTTGAATTCAGTATCCGTATAAAGAACGTGTTCTCACTCGATAAAAATGACCGCGACTCGGATCGACTCTCAATAAATTTGGAGTGCACTTTAGTTGGAGTGTTGCACTAGTTCCACGGGATCCCCTCTTTACTGAGAAATTCTCCTTAGGCTCCACGCTTCGAACCCTTGGTGTTCGGGTAGCAGAACATAAATAAGCTCTTAGGACTGGTTCTTTATTCACAGCCCTGAGAAAAACTCTGAATCTTGCAGATTATCTACTTGATTTGGAAAATGACAGTATTCTTGCATTACCGTGTAACAAATGTACAGAAAGTTTGTATATTACTGAATTTGGTATTACTCTATTGGAATATCGATCTTTCTAGTTTCATTCCCCACCCGTGTAAGACGCGAATCCAATCTATGTTTGCTACAGCTGACGGTAAGTGTTACTTGCTATCTTCTACATGAATTCGGCAGTTCACGATTGGCAACAGCGACGTTTGATGACTGTTGCATCATGAAACTATCACATCGTTTTTTCTGCATGCTTGCTCGATGACTGTGGTACTAAACCTGAAGATGGGGCCGCTAAGGCCTTGCATGCTCTTGCTTACGGTATTTTAACTGAGTTGTCTACTTTATTATAAATGAAGTTTTTTAACTTTGAAATTTGAAAAGAGTGAGTGTTGCAATTCGTACAGAGGCAGCCTGGTTCACCCTTAGATTGCTTTTACGAAAAACGTAAACTGTTCATTCTAATAATTAATCCTCATAACCAATTTAGCACGATTTATAATTAGGCAAATTTCATCATTCATTCACTCCTATAAATGCGATTTATTTCCACTTTTATACAAAGCAGATGTGGGAATTCCAACTTGCAGCACTTAATTAAACCCTCAAAATTATGCATCAATATGGTGCGTGACGGGAGATGCAATGCAATAAAAAGTCTGCAAGGGAATGTCCCAGAATTTACATTCATCAATATTATATATATATATGCATTTTTATAGTGTTAACACTCATCCTCAAAAAATAGTTGCACCCAGAAGGGTGCACACGGCAGGAATGACATTTAGCCGGTAGGTTTGACATCATGAGACATGCAAGTGATTTAAGTATCACGCTCTGCCGCGAATATCACGCAAGCAAAGAGGGATCGCAGCGCTGAGCCTGAGCGGCAACATACTGTCGTCCCGTTGTGCGTGCTTGACATTCTGACTCGTGCTGTTGTGTTGGTTGCATCCTCTCCCAGTGAAGTATGCCTCAGAGAAAAGTTCGGAAGCAGTTCAAACAGATGGAGGAGTTCGCAAGAGGCCTCGCCGTTGGGCTTCAGGAAGCGGGATGGTCTTATCGCCGTATCGCCGTATTGAGCGCTATACCGTTCGTGTGGATATCACCATAGTACGAAGTTGGGGGTAGTGACAAGAAAAAGGCACCCAGCAGCGACAGGATAGGCCTGGGAGACCTAGACAAACCACGAAAAAGAGGACATACGGGCTGTCCGACATGCGGGAAGTGACACCACAGCCACGATTTCGGATATGTGGTGTCTCCATGCCTCGTCCGATGAGTGCCAGCATCATTGGCTGATGGCTACACGAAGTAGGACTACACGCACTCAGACCGTTACGGCGATTGCCCTTAACAACAGTGCCGCGTCGCCAAAGACTGCAATGTTGTTGTGCCATACTGTCATGGAACCACGAAGAAGAGCAGCGGGTGATCTCCAGCAATGAGTCTCGCTTTTGTCTTGGAGGAGACGACCACCTTATTCGTGTATGAAGGCACCTGGTCAGCGGAAGAATGAGCTGTGTGTTGTCGAGCGTCACACCTCCAGAAGGCCTGGTGTCATGATGTGGGGTGCAATTGCATACGATGTCAAATCACCTTTGGTGTCTATTGCAGGCCCTTTGACAGCCCAACGTTACGTGAATGAGGTCCTGCAACCAGTGGCCTTGCCTTTCCTGAATGCATACTGTGGTGCGATTTTCCAACAGGACAACGCTTGTCTGCATACTGCTCCTGTCTCGAGAGCTTGCCTTCAATGTTCTGACACTCTGCCATGGCCAGCCGCATCGCCACACCTATCTCCGGTAGTAGGTTGCAGTTGGACGCGGTATCCACACTCCAACCCTACCTCACGCTTAGCAGGAACTGCGTGAGAAGGCTCAAGCTGCATGGGATGAATTATCCCAGGACACCATTAAGAACCTGCAGAAATCAATGTCCATACATCTGGCATGCTGTGTGAGCAAACATCATGGTGGCCCGACTCTATACTGAGAGACACTACTTATTAGTGTCTAGCTCAGCTCAACAAATATTGCCCGTATCAGTCTCAGTGTTTAATAACTTATTTTGCATGGTAAAATTTACCTTTTCACGAATAGCTTTGCATTCCGACACGTCCTCCTGGGTGCAACTGTTTTTTTTTTTTTTTTTTTGACGATGAGTGTGATACTGAAAGCTCAAAAGTGCATTTAATTCGTGTAATGACTGCTATCAACAAAAGTTTTATTCTGCAAAATACCTTTCAGAAATTGAAGAATACAAGACAATAAAGCAAAGTAAATACATATTGATTGGAATAATTAATTAGTTCCATGTTCGTTTAACAAGTCAAGAAATGAAGAAAAGTATGAAGTAGTTTTCATATTGTCAACATATAGAGAATTATCAGAAAATGGCGCATATAACACACCGGGCGTGGTCTCTTAAGGATATGTAAACAAAACGCAGTCTTTGTAATGCTTTAAATACAGTCTTGTTTTCTGAGGCAGTGATATTCAATATGTTAAATCGTTTCCTGTTTGGATGCTGAATCATTCTTCAAAAAACCACTGAGCCACATGCACAGATGATATCATCAAATATCGGATTGATAGAAGCGCTTCGTTACGATGGCGCATATAACACACGTTACCATGTTCATCTTGACTTACTCAATAGCTAAGTTTCTTCTGCAAATGTCCATACTAAATGAATTTCTGCTCAGCGCAATTAAAAAAATAAACGAATGATTTATTCGCGATGTTATTTGTTTTAAATACAAAACTGTAAAACGATATGTTTGAAGAGACATAAGTAAATGCAACGAAGCAGGGTTTAACCATTTTCGAAATTCACCAAAGATACATTTTGATTTGTTGGGTATGGCTTTAACAGTAATTTTTTTTTGTTTTTTTTCACTATGCATCGTTTTCTTACATCGTAAAACAAATGAGCACATAACAATTTAAAGTAGCATTGCATTCATTATTCGGTGTCATTCATGTTGAAAAGGCTTCTTTTTGTCGAGGTATCCGTAGTAACTTGGGTATATTATTACGCTAATTTGAGACGTCCAAACATTGTACTGCAACAGGATCGCCAGAAATGCGATAAACAGTGAGGGAACATCGAGCATAATATTGATTGTCCAAAAGTGGAAACACAGATTCAGCGTTCATCTGCTAAAAGGCCAATATCCTATACCTTCCGACTATATCGTAGAAATGGCTAGACACATACACTTTAACATGGTTTGCATAACTAATTATTCCTATACCTATTGTCCCATTCAGAATTTTTTGGAGCATCAGGTTTTGTATCAGGCTCCATTTCACTTTATGACACCATTCATGCCTCGCTACCGTACGATACGTCATAAAATCCCCACATAAATCAGCGAAATCCAATGACACTTACATACTTCGTTTTTTTAATGTTCCAAGTAAAATAAGCTTCAGCGACCCTCGGTTGTCCTCTTTCCTTATTTTGCATATTGTGTCAGTTGCAAAATAAGACTTTCGTTTGAAAGCCATCGTGTCGAACTTCACCTTCTCATTTATGACCGTATTTTTCACAGTAACTAGAAGTTCACACGTGATTCTGCTATACTCATGTGTGATTCACTGGCAAAAATGCCACATTCTGCGGTGAAGAAACCTTTGCACCCCTTCTTTCTGGCAGCGACTATCTGACCAGAATTAAATTACTTCTGCTGATCGAATTCTGCTACAATCACGGTCGTTATGTACTCTGTATATCAGGTAGGTATCCAATACATTTGAGGACCCATTGGGGTTCTTTTCACAGCGTCATTCTAACGCGACAGGGTACGAATCTGGGTGATCATGTGATTTATACCGAAGTGAAAATTCAGAGAACATGCCTCCTGTGCATGACTTGCAAAGAAGCATCGGTATGGTCTTTGTAAGACATTCACGATTTTTCTATTCATAACACTTCCAACTCCATTCACTGTTTTATGTTTTAACCCATTTTCTCGTGTTTGACTTTTCTATACGGGTTGCAATGCTGATATTTCAAATCCCCCGCCTGGTATTTGTTCGAGTTCTTTTAACACTCCTTGGTCGTTAAAAACGTGTTCGCCATGAGCAATCCTTGTAAGGTGACTTCCCTGAGACTGCATTAAAAATAATAATAGTCATATTCAGCATATGTTGTGCTAATTTTGCGTCAACGTTGCAGATACTACTGTCAAAATGTCATTTCAGTTCCTCAAGATATTAATTTGTACACATCTACGAAAGCCGAAGTCCGGCATAAGTATGTAAGCCAGACATTAATAAACACATAAGACAGTTGTACAACTTTTTTTAAGGTCTGGCATATATTCTGATTTGTTTATGTGGCAAATACTTATTCACATTCACATTTTATTCCCGGTAACACGTGCCTACAAATTTTACAAATTTTAAGTTGTTCTTTGGTGCGGCGACCAGATCACGTTCCCTTTATTTATATTGCTACGCTGAATTTGGAATGAGTCATAAAATTCCTGAGTGAGCCATGAATGTCAAGATAATTTTATTACTACGTATGTTACACGCATATTGTGGACGAAAGGAAACAATTTTTTCAATGGAAGCAAATATTAAAGTTATTAATTTAAACATATTGTAAAATATGGTTAGTGAAACACATTATGAAAATTAGAAATATAATCACAATTTGGTTTATAACCGTATCTGTACCTTGATTTCATTCTGTAACACACATTTTTGATTTCCCTTCATATGAATGCTCTAATGTTTCATCTGCAATAAACCAAACATAATCAGCAAGCACCAAGCGAAACGCATTCCACCACAGTATATCATCAAAATGTGGGGTCGCTCAGGAGCTCACGAATCTGCGGACCTATTAAGATCCCTGATGTTATTTTTGCATCACTTAGCTTTGGAAATTTTTCTTGGAATTTACGAAATGCAGCTCCATTTCTGTCCATATCTTTAAATATGATGGCGATTAATTTTTGCGGGAGGTGTTCACTAGGGAATATACCTGGGCTGACCATTTTCATTGAGAAATTGAGTGTGCTAGCTATGAATGGCGCAAAATGTGTTAACTGCAGCCGTAAAAATTCACGTCATTGACTTCACAAGGAAAGGTGATGGGTACTGTATTCTCGGATTCAAGCAGTAATTCTTGGTGAATATTCTTGCAAGTAGAGTGACAATGAACTCACAATGTTAATCTGCTTTCACAAAACAGAAGATTTGAGAATATATTCTATAAACGAGACCAGAGATATAATCGATACGGGGCATATTTTTGCATGATAGTTGCAATTACGCTCAGATGACAACAGTAACTGTGGGAATAATAAGTTTTTAAATACTCAGCCAACAACCCTACACAAATTTGTCTTGGCTCCAATCGATGATTTCTTTCGTTTAGATACAAGACAAATATAATTACGTGGAGGAAGATGTTCACTACATCGAACAACCACAGGAGTGTGTCTTACACTTGGTATGACTGAACTCAAAATCTTTGAAACTGGATAGAATACAAACTCCTGAACGAGAATAGCACGAGAATGTTATTATTAAAAGAAAGCACCTAGTGAAGGAAACATAGTCTGATATGTGCAATCCTAAAACTATGTAGAAAATATCTACATTGGGTGGCTCATAACCATGAACTCAATCACATAGCTTTCATTTAATTGTTGTAAAAGCTAACGTTGTGAGAGCTAAACTTCAATACTAACATTGCAAAAATCATACGTACGTTATTAAATCAACACAGCAATATTTAATGCCGTTAACATAATATCAAAATCCATGTTATCTAATTTGAAAATATAAGAAATGCATGCACTTTTTAATCTTTAAATGAGTCTTTAGATACAAATTTTAGACAAAATATGTTACAACAAAAGCTAATACTTTACGTTTTCTGGAACTGTCCTGTGGGACATTAATTTTTAATAAATGGTGTTAGCGGCCAGTTACATGGACCCATGGGATAATATAGCCCGAAGAGCAGTTTTAAGGTCTTCGTTAAGTCAAATATTAGCAAAGAATCGGCTGAGAATATTTAAATGTAACGGGTACCAAACTGCACTGTATTTGACATTGGTACACATACAGTGTCCATTGGTACCATTTTCATCATCATCATCATTGTCAACCATTATCAAACCACTGCTGGACGAAGGTCTCCCCAAGTTTCCTCCACAACGGTCTGTCTTGTGCCAGTCTCCTCCATGTCACTGCCGCATGTTTTCGAATTTCATCCACCCATCTCCCATATGGTCTTCTTCTGGGTCTTTTCCTGTCCCTTGGAATACAATCTAAAATTTCGGCTGTCCATCGATGGTCTGTCCTTCTAGCAGTATGTCCAGCCCATTGCCATTTCAGGGATTTAACTCTGATCATGATGTCTTCAACTCTCGTCATTTTTCGGATCCACGAGTTCCTCTTCTTATCTCTCCTGGTTATAATAAGCATGCACCTCTCCATGCTGCTTTGAGTTGTCTGCAGCCTTTTTATGTCTCTCTTAGTTCAGGTCCACGTCTCTGCACCATACGTAAGCACTGGAAGGATGCATTGATCAAACACTTTTCTTTTAAGACATAATGGCATATTGCTATTGAAAATTTTGCTGTTTCTTCCAAAAGCACTCCAGGCAAGTTTTGTACGCCCATTTAATTTCTTCATCAATGTGACCCTCACTTGATATCTGCTGCCCAAGATAAACATACGTATCTGTTATCTCCAGTTTTTTCCATCAATCGATAAATGTTTATTTCTTGTAAAAGCATTGAACAACACTTTTGTCTTCTGAAAGTTCATCTTTAATCCCACTTGTTTACTCTTGTCAGCAAGTTCCTGGATCATACTGGGCAGCTGTGATAGGGTAGTTGTAAAAATGACTACGTCATCAGCAAACCGAAGGTGGGTTAGATAATCTGCATTAATCTTCATCCCTTTTTTTCCCAGTTCAGTGATTGAAAGACATTTTCCAATGTGGCATTAAAGAGCTTCGGAGATATGGTGTCACCTTGTCTCACTCCTTTTCCAATTTTTATGTGTGTTGTATTTTCAAACAGCCGAATCTTTGCACTTGCATTTTCATAGTTGTTATTAATAATATTAATGTATGCATCTTTAATACCGCAGGATTTCAGAGCCATTGTAACTGCTGATGGTTTTACCGAATCAAAGGCTTTTTCATAATCGACAAAAGCCATGCACATTGGAAGTTCATATTTCCTCGCTCTTTCAATTAGTTCTCTCAGTACGTGGATATGATCTATTGTGCTGTAGCCACTCCTGAATCCAGCTTGTTCTCTCGGTTGAGCCATGTCCAGTGTCACCTTCAAGCGGTGTGAAAGAACTTTAGTGAAGATTTTATAAACCACTGATAGGAGGCTGATAGGTCTGTAGTTCCTGAGATCCTCAATGTCACCTTTCTTGTGTAGCGTGATCATTGTAGCGTTGTTCCCATCCTCAGGAATATTTCCTTCATTAAGGCATCGAGTGAAAATTTGGGCGAGTACTGTTTCAATTTCTCCACTTGCTTCTTGTATGATGTCTACAGTAATTCCATCTTCCCCTGGAGCTTTTCCCCGCTTCATGTTCTTGATTGCATGAGCAACTTCTGCTGGGAGGACTGGAAGAACTCTGGTACCTTTCATGATGTCCTGAGTACATGTATCATCCCTTTCATATAATTTGGAGTAGAAATATTTCACTCTTGTCAAAATTTCGCCTCTATTTCTTGTTACAGAACCATCTTCTTTTCTCAGTGGCATTATCTGTTTTCTTCCTTACTGAGGTGTCCCTTTTCCTATCGTTAGGCTTTGGTTGTTTTCAATGGCTTTCCTCACTAGTTCACAGTTGAATTTCCTTACGTCTTCAGTGATACTTTTTCGTACTGTCTTGCATAGCCCTATATATTCCACTTTGGAAGTCACATCTTCTTTAGTTGTCCTCATCTCTCTTCTTTTTTGCATCAACATTTTGGTTTTTCCTGATAATTTGTTCGCGTGCAACTTGTTCTTAGACCCAGCTTATTTTGTTGCGATTTCCATAAGAGCTTTGATTACATTTCTGTTAACTTCCGAAATATTCACTTCTTCCGATGTTAGGCCTTCTGAAGCAGAGAATCTGTTCTTCAGTTCAAAATTGAAAGTATTATGGTGTTTTTTAAGGTTAGTTATGTCAATACATTTTGTTTATCTTATGAGCTTGCCACCTTCAAGTTTAGTGTTGAGGTGCATCTTACATCTCAACAATCTATGGTCACTACCTGTGTTGAACTTGTTTAGCACACTGCAGTCTACGATGACGACCTTTTTGTTACACATAATAAAATCAATTTCACTTGTCGTCCCAATTGGATGTCTCCATGTCCATTTCCTGTGTGGCTTTTTCTTGAAAAAGGAGTTCAAGATGAAAAATCCTTCTGACTCTGCAAACTCAACGAGAGTATTTCCACGCTGGTTTCTGTTGCCGTGACCGAATTTACCTACTGAAGTTTCATTCTGTTGCCGTTGCCCTATTTTTGCATTGAAATCTCCCATAATTATCTTCAAGTGCTGCTTACCTTTATTATTTAGATGACGAATTTCCTCATAAAATTCTTCAATTTCTTCTTCAGGATGACTTGGGGTGTGTGCATAACTTTGAATAATCTGAGCCTGGTATCTTCTCGAGAGTTGGATAACTAGTAGTGCAGCTCTGTCAGAGGAACTTTCAACTTCTACAACTTTATCCTTCAGTTTCTTGTTTATTAAAAATCCAACACCACTTGTTCTGCCAGTATCTATCCCACGATAGTAGAAGAGATGACCACTTTTCAGTTCAATGAGATCTTCTCAGTATCTCCTTACCTCACTTAGCCCGACGATGTTCCACTTCATCCATTGTAGTTCCTCTTCCAATTCAAGAAGCCTTGAATCAGAAGATACGGAGCGTCCATTATAGGTAGCCAAGGTCAGCATCAAATGGCATCCTAGTCCGGTCCTCCGGGGATTTTTAGCAATCTCTGAATTCTTGTTGCACCTGCCGCTGCCTTGGTCAGGTACATTCCAGCTGCCGGAGACTGAGGGCCAAGATTTAAGTTGTAGAGTCATTTTGGAGGTGTTTGGCCATAACTCACCACGCTGGCCAAGCGGGTTGGTGAGTGTGGGATAGCGTTTCCTCTGATCCCGATGGTATAGTTATACCGCTATTGGCGGTCGTCAGAGCCCCTTTAGTGGGAACAGGATGCACCACGAGAAGGCGGGGTTGACATTTGTCAAGGAGAGGCTGGGATGTTACGCATCACCTGACCTTACATTCCTCATCTTACCTTAAAAGAAATTTTGACTTTTAAATAAAATACCTTTTTGTACTTAAACATTAATTACTATACTGCTGTTCACGGTCAAGAGTATGTAAAGAAATTAATTACTATACTGCTGTTCACAGTCTAGAGTATAGTAATCTTCATATGGGACAAAATCGACTTTTATTTTAGTAAATGTATGAGAAATAAAACGATTCAAAAAGTTTGTAATTCCTGTTTGCTACAGCAGCTAAATTATTCGATTTCTCCTGAACAATTAATTACTTTTTATTTATCATGAGCAAAATAACTTCATTTGCATGTCTTCTAAACTAAGAATCAATGATGATGCCTATAACGGTGAATTCAGTGACAAGTAGTAATACGATAACGTGCATTTTAGGCATTCTTAATTTTTAGTTATGAAGAAATATCGTACATTTTGGATTGGTAGTAACGAACTTCGAACTCCACTTAAGAAACATTCAGCCTTTTTTTATTTGAGCTTTATCGACTTCCGTGATCAACTCAATGTGCTAAAAGCAGTCACCCGTCCCTAACTTAGGATTTAGGGCCACTGACTCCAAGGAAGTTAGAGAGAGAGACAACGCAGTAAATCAAGCACAGCATCAACGCTTTACCGGGATTAGAACCCGGGAAAATGTCAAAAGCCAGGCCCTTAAATCACTGCGACACTGGGGTAGCAAGCAATCAGTGTTATTTCGGTGTTTTTGCAGTGCGTGTGTGTTCTTGCAGGATCCCGTAAATGTTTTTGACATCGTTTTATATTCAGTTGGTGGTGTTCTTTTGTCCTATGATGTGGAATTGGAAGAGGTTTTTTTTCAAGAAATCGATAGGGTGGAGGAATAGTTCATTGCGTTGTGTGAACGGCAGGAATTGCTTCCAACCTAGAGGAGGTGTTTCGAGTGTCATTAAGTAACTCTCCGAGTGGTTTTGTCTTATCGTTATGGACGACGAAGTTGTCGCAAGAAGTACGTATCCAGTATTTTTCAGGTATATGTTCCCGTAAAATTGAGATGTGTTTCCTTATTCTTCATATTCCTTTTGAAATCGACAAGAATTAGAGAGCAATTGGCGTCCATTGAAATCGAATCTAACAGAAGAAAATAAAAAAATCATTCTGCAGACCACGTTCTGGAAAATGTATTCCGACGGAAATGTTCTAATTTCTCAGAGCACTACTTTGTGGTGTTAATTTTCATCTTCAGAATGTTCCTCTCCGGCTGGAAGTCAATGCACTTGATTTATTTTGCTAGATACAGATATTCCGATTCATAAGGAAACGAAACTTTTACTTCGAAATATAAGTTATATTTCGGAATAAAGATGTAAGTAATATTCCTAAAGGTCTAAAAGACTTGCCAAAATAGCAATGGTTCCTATATTTCTCATGGCCTGACAGAAGCTACCATGTTAACGCTCCCTCCTTGGTTATGCAGAGAAGGCTTGGAATGAAATAAGAACCAAACTTTAATCATTTCTTTTCTTAACTTTATAGATGCCGATATGTTTTCAGATATTTTTTTTAAAATCGCTATATTTTGTTTTCTTTGAATATCCTACCTGGAAAACGAAGGCGCTGCGAACAGTTTTGTCCTCTTTGTTTTCATTAAACGAGTTCATAAGCTTTCGTTAACAGTTTTTCCACTTAATATATATATTTTTACAACTATATTTTTAATTGATTTCTACCTAAAATGATAGGATTCTCATTTTTTCTGTTGTTTTGTAAAATGGCAGAAATAATAAAACGAATACGTTTATGGTTTCTTAGCCAAGAATTTTGTCTTAATGATGATTGTTGGAAACAATGCTTTGCAGTTTTTTATTTCAAAAATAAAATAATTATAAAAATATTTATTGACAACTTCACAAATGGTTAGATATGTATAAGTGATTTGAAAGAGGTTCAGTCCTCCATTAAATCAAATTGCTGTCACGTTCATACCAAAATGCACATTTTGCGACATAATTTTCTTTAAGCACCCTTCCATTCTTAAGTTCAACCTCAACTGGCGCTGAGTTTAAAAGATCTCCACAAGTTTCCTCTACAAAACACTGTCTCATTCATATCACTCCGGTATTCATTCATATGTATTCAAAAAAATCTCACGCAAAGCTTTTTTCTGGGTCTTCTCCTGTCCCTTGGTATCCATATAAAAATTTCGGTGGTGCATCGATGGCCTGTTCTTTTGGCCATATGTCCAGCTAGTTGTCATTCCTGGGATTGTTTTCTGATCGTGATATTTTCCACATTGTAATATTCCTAATCTACGAGTTTCTCTTGTTATCCCTCCTGGTGACACATAGCATGCGTCTCTCAATATTTATCAGCCGTTTGCAGCCTTTGTATGACTTCTTTAATTAAAGTCCATGTCTTTGCTCCGTGTAAAAGACTGGAAGGATGTAGTGATTAGCCACTTTTCTTTATATACGTAATATCACATTGCTCCAGAAAATCCTGTTTCTTATAAAGCTCTCCAACAGCGTTTTCGAAAACTATCAACTATTCAGAGATAAAACATGACATTTTTTGGTCAGCTGCTTCGTTGATTTAACAGGCCTAGCATTTTGTTTGACGATCTCATTGGGTCTGAAATCAGTGCACGAAGCTAAATATCGCATGTTTCGTTTGCACTCCACTCTATATGAATTTCGCATTAGTTTGCGAAAATTGTTAAAGAATCTCATAGACATAGGTCAAGAAGCATAGCAAGCTTTACAGTAGAATTTACTTCTGGTGTCGAGTTTTCTGCAACCGCGTTTTAAGATCGAGATTTTTTTAATTTTTTATTTCGCTTAGAATTGGTACGTTACTGATTCTTCAAAAAATACCACCTGGCCTAGAAGATCTGTGATTTTTGGCTATTGCTTGGTTTTTTGTACAGGATATCAGTACACAAAAACTCTATTTTAAGTAAATTTGTTACATAAGTTAAAAGATTTAGTCAACAGTTAAATATTTTTGATTGAAATATGTATGTTTACATGAAAATACAAAATTGTTTGAAAATACAACACACATAAAAATTGGAAAGGGAGTGAGACAAGGTGACACCATATCTCCGAAGCTCTTTAATGCCACATTGGAAAATGTCTTTCAAGCACTGAACTGGGAAAACAAAGAAATAAAGATTAATGGAGATTATCTAACCCACCTTCGTTTTGCTGATGACGTAGTCATTTTTGCAACTACCCCATCAGAGCTGCAGAGTATGATCCAGGAACTTGCTGACAAGAGTAAAGAAGTGGGATTAAAAATGAACTTTCAGAAGACAAAAGTGATGTTCAATGCTTTTACAAGAAATGAAGATTTATCGATTGATGGAGAAAAACTGGAGATAACAGATACGTATGTTTATCTTGGACAGCAGATATCAAGTGAGGGTCACATTGATGAAGAAATTAATCGGCGTACAAAACTTGCCTGGAGAGCTTTTGGAAGAAACAGCATAATTTTCAAGAGCAATATGCCATTATGTCTTAAAAGAAAAGTGTTTGATCAATGCATCCTTCCAGTGCTTACGTATGGTGCAGAGACGTGGACCTTAACTAAAAGAGACATACAAAGGCTGCAGACAACTCAAAGCAGCATGGAGAGGTGCATGCTTGGTATAACCAGGAGAGATAAGAAGAGGAACTCGTGGATCCGAAAAATGACAAGAGTGGAAGACATCATGATCAGAGTTAAATCCCTGAAATGGCAATGGGCTGGACATACTGCCAGAAGGACAGACCATAGATGGACAGCCGAAATTTTAGATTGGATTCCAAGGGACAGGAAAAGACCCAGAAAAAGACCACATGGGAGATGGGTGGATGAAATTCGTAAATATGCGGGAGTGACATGGAGGAGACTGGCAAATGACAGACCGTTGTGGAGGAAACTTGGGGAGACCTTCGTCCAGCAGTGGATTGATAATGGTTGACAATGATGATGATGATGATGTTTACATCAATTATGGCCGTTTCATGCATTGATAAGCACTACCGTACAAAATGGTTAAAGCATGAAGTTACACATGCAGATATTCTATTGCTATTATCCGTACACTAATAATAAGTTATATCATTTACACTGAACATTTTGAATCGCAAAATCGATATTAAAGTTTTGAAACAGCCTCTGTGGGAAGTTAAATTGGGGACATAAATTGTATCAGTAAAAAAAGGATGGTTATGTAAGTCAATAAAATTTAAACGCACCTTTTGTAAATTTCAAAAGTTTTAAACGGAACATTTGTCAAGGAAGCAGCGTTAAAAATATTGTGAACAATGTAGCAGTGAAATGGGTATTTTGAGAATTCATTGATTATAGAATTCTCTATTTTTTCAATTCATCTGTATTCTTAATTTTCAAATTATTTATATCTCTACAAACACAAATTCAACATCTTGTTCACAGTTTAATTTCCCAAGGGCGGATTCACTTTATTAACTCTCCTACCGGCTCATGAAATCTGATCCAACCAGTTTCAAAACACCGCTGAGATCCTCAGCAGCCGCTTCAAAAACGGCCGGATTTTAACGAGCGGAAGAGACAAATCCCATACACGCGAAAACTGGTTTTGAACTATGGAGCCGTCACCCTTTTCTACGGTCGGCTATACTACTCGACAATGATATGGTAACTTATTTAATTGCGAATCACATATATTTCTGCAAAAGAGCACGCCCGGTACCAATTTCAACATGCATTCAATGCGGAATTCAGTATATTAAAATTTATATTACCAAATATGTATGACGGCAATGCAATTCCCAGCTCAAATCATGCACATTCAGACCCATTTTCTGAAATAAGTGAAACACTTGAGAAAGTAAATATGCTAAAATATTTTGGCATTTTCTTCCAAGATTCAAAAATTTCTTTAAGTGATAATATTCATAATCTTCCATAAGATATTCCTAATTATCCTAGTATTTTGTTATTTGAGGGAACACTTATACCAAAATGGCATCACACAACTGAAGAAAAAAAAAGAATCTATGTAAGCTTTATTTACTTCATAATGGTTTGTGCCATTTCCTGGAAAACACCATGACCCCACCCCCAGTATTTCCGAGAATTATATTTTTATAATGTTTTTCGATTATAGTAACAGGGGATTTGTCAATAACACACTTTCATAATCAAATATATTCATTGCATGAGGAACCCTTGAAAATTTCTTAAAATGGAAACATATTTTAGCTCCATAGCCTTCCCAAGGATGTGTTGGTCATCTGCAGAAACGCTATTTTGCCCAGAAAAAACTGAATGCAGTATTTCTATGCGGATGAGATGCTGGTCTAACCTGTAAAACAGCTACCCTCTAAACACAGAAGTATGTACTACACCCATACTTATACAAAGGCTACTTTCATTCGAAAGAATGAAAATAAAGGCGACAGGAGAAGCAATGTGTTGTGCACCAAATTCGGATTCCAGATTCCCCAGGGCGTTGCCCTAAACTCGCTGTACCTGTGTCAGAAACGCACTGGGAGCGTGCAAGCCGTTCATCCGTAGGATAACTACGAACGCGTTCCACGCCTGCAAACCGTTTCAGGAAGTCTTCAGGGCAGTCACGCCTGATGCGGTTAAACCGCTTTCTGAGCAGCAGGGAGAGAACGAGTCATACGTGTTCAAGCTGTTTTAGACCCGTTCAATCGATGTTTCGGGTATCGTATTTATAAAGGTAACTAACAAAGGGTTCCGCTTTAAGAATTATAAATATAGTATGGTAATTATAGTTAATTGTAATTCTGAGTGAACTGAAATTGAAGTTTCAGGATTCAGTGCTTTAACACTGGAACAAACATATTAGAATTTTAGCAACGAATGAAATTTCTCAACCTACACTACTCATGCATTGTTGTTAGGAAGCAAAGTAAATCCTAATCATACAAGGTAGATCGTAAATATGCTGCGCAATACATACAAATGTATTTCAAGTGGATGTCTTAAGTAACGATATTTCTATACACGTTTTCCTTTCTACCTAAGCGTTTCATTTGATTCTCCGATTTTCAGTAATCTAAACACAGGTAATCTGTGATTTCTTTTCTTACGGAAGCACTAAATAATTTATTAATGTGAAGCAAGTCAAATATTCTTATCTGAACTTGTTAGCCAAATATCGTAACAATTTATCATTTCATATAAAGTGTTCGAAAATACGTAAAGCAAGTAATCTCATAAATTGAGAATTTTGTTTAACGATTTTATGTCGATAGTAAGGCGCTGATTTCCCAGATGAGGTTGTCTCGGAATATGTATGCAGTTCATAGATAACAACAGAGTGAACTCAAAAGGTTAATTTTAACATGTTCTTTCCCCATAAATGTTAGGCTAGAATTTATTTGCAAATGTATGTAATGTTCTTTTGAAGTAGTAAGGAAGGATATCGGAATGACACTTGGAAACGAAAGCCTGGTTAAAGGCGAAGTGCAATATGTCTACTATCCAAAACTGCTTTAAATATGATTTCATATTATATATATATATATATATATATATATATATGCGATGTAAGGTCAGGTGATGCGTAACATCACAGCCTCTCCTTGACAAATGTCAACCCCGCCTTCTCGTGGTACATCCTGTTCCCACTAAAGGGGCTCTGACGACCGCCAATAGCGGTATAACTATACCATCGGGATTAGAGGAAATGCTATCACACACTCACCAACCCGCTTGGCCAGCGTGGTGAGTTATGGCCAAACCCCTCCAAAATAACTCCACAACTTAAATCTTGGCCCTCAGTCTCCGGCAGATGGAATGTACCTGGCCAAGGCAGCGGCCAGTGCGACATGAAGGCAGAGGGTGCTAAGAATCCCCGGAGGACCGGAATAGGCTGCCATCTGATGCTGACCTTGGCTACATATAACGGACGCACCCTATCTTCTGATTCAAGGCTTCTTGAATTGGAAGAGGAACTACAAAGGATCAAGTGGGACATCATCGGGCTAAGTGAGGTAAGGAGAAAAGGAGAAGATCTCATTGAACTGAAAAGTTGATATCTCTTCTACTATCGTGGGACAGATATTGGCAGAACTAGTAGCGTTGGATTTATAATAAACAAGAAACTGAAGGATAAAGTTGTAGAAGTTGAAAGTTCCTCTGACAGAGCTGCACGACTCGTTATCCAACTCTCGAGAAGATACCAGGCTCAGATTATTCAAACTTATGCACCCACCACAAGTCATGCTGAAGAAGAAATTGAAGAATTTTATGAGGAAATTCGTGATGTAAATAATAAAGGTAAGCAGCACTTGAAGATAATTATGGGAGATTTCAATGCAAAAATAGGGCAACGGCAACAGAATGAAACTTCAGTAGGTAAATTCGGTCACGGCAACAGAAACCAGCGTGGAAATACTCTCGTAGAGTTTGCAGAGGCAGAACGGTTTTTCATCTTGAACTACTTTTTCAAGAAAAAGCCACACAGGAAATGGACATGGAGACATCCAAATGGGACGGCAAGTGAAATTGATTTTATTATGTGTAACAAAAAATTCGTCATAGAAGACTGCAGTGTGCTAAACAAGTTCAACACAGGCAGTGACCATAGATTGGTGAGATGTAAGATGCACCTCAACACTAAACTCAAACGTAGCAAGCTCATAAGACAAACAAAATGTATTGACATAACCAACCTTAAAAAACACCATAATACCTTCAAATTGGAACTGAAGAACAGGTTCTCTGCTTTAGAAGGCCTAACATCGGAAGAAGTGGATATTTCTGAAGTTAACAGAAAAGTAACCAAAGCTCTTATGGAAACAGCAACAAAATCAGCTGGGTCTAAGAACAAATTGCATGTGAACAAATTATCAGGAAAAACCAAAATGTTGATGCAAAAAAGAGGAGACATGAGGACAACTAAAGAAGATGTGACTTCCAAAGTGGAATATATAGAGCTATGCAAGACAGTACGAAAAAGTATCACTGAAGACGTAAGGAAATTCAACTGTGAACTAGTAAGGTAAGCAATTGAAAACAACCAAAGACTAAAGATAGCAAAGGGACATCTCAGTAAAGGAAAAAAACAGATTATGCCACTGAGAAAAAAATGGTTCTGTAACAAGAAATAGAGGCGAAATTTTGACAAGAGAGAAAGATTTCTACTCCAAATTATATGAAAGGGATGATACATGTACTCCAGGCATCATGAAAAGTACCAGTACCAGAGTTCTTCCAGTCCTCCCAGCAGAAGTTGCACATGCAATCAAGAAGATGAAGCGGGGGAAAGCTCCAAGAGAAGATGGAATTACTGTAGACATCATACAAGAAGCAAGTGGAGAAATCGAAACAGTACTCGCCCAAATTTTCACTCGATGCCTTAATGAAGGGAAAATTCCTGAGGATTGGAACAACGCTACAATGATCTTCTTACATAAAAAAGGTGACATTGAGGATCTCTGGAACTACAGACCTATCAGCCTCCTATCAGTGGTTTATAAAATCTTCACTAAAGTTCTTTCACACCGCTTGAAGGTGACACTGGACATGGCTCAACCGAGAGAACAAGCTGGATTCAGGAGTGGCTACAGCACAATAGATCATATCCACGTACTGAGAGAACTAATTGAAAGAGCGAGGGAATATGAACTTCCATTGTGCATGGCTTTAATCGATTA
Source organism: Macrothele yani (assembly GCA_039090855.1). Taxonomy (NCBI): domain Eukaryota; kingdom Metazoa; phylum Arthropoda; class Arachnida; order Araneae; family Macrothelidae; genus Macrothele; species Macrothele yani. The sequence goes on from CM077034.1 coordinate 125,218,503, forward strand.
TGAAAAAGCCTTCGATTCGGTGAAACCATCAGCAGTTGCAATGGCTCTGAAATCCTGCGTTATTGAAGATGCATACATTAATATTATTAATAACATCTATGAAAATGCAAGTGCAAAGATTCGGCTGTTTGAAAAGACAACACACATAAAAATTGGAAAAGGAGTGAGACAAGGTGACACCATATCTCCGAAGCTCTTTAATGCCACATTGGAAAATGTCTTTCAATCACTGAACTGGGAAAACAAAGGAATAAAGATTAATGGAGATTATCTAACCCACCTTCGTTTTGCTGATGACATAGTCATTTTTGCAACTACCCCATCAGAGCTACAGAGTATGATCCAGGAACTTGCTGACAAGAGTAAAGAAGTGGGATATAAAATGAACTTTCAGAAGACAAAAGTGATGTACAATGCTTTTACAAGAAATGAAGATTTATCGATTGATGGAGAAAAGCTGGAGATAACAGACACGTACGTTTATCTTGGATAGCAGATATCAAGTAAGGGTCACATTGATGAAGAAATTAATCGGCGTACAAAACTTGCCTTCAGCGCTTTTGGAAGAAACAGCATAATTTTCAAGAGCAATATGCCAATGTCTTAAAAGAAAAGTGTTTGATCAATGCATCCTTCCAGTGCTTACGTATGGTGCAGAGACGTGGACCTTAGCTAAAAGAGACATACAAAGGCTGCAGACAACTCAAAGCAGCATGGAGAGGTGCATGCTTGGTGTAACCAGGAGAGATAAGAAGAGGAACACGTGGATCCGAAAAATGACAAGAGTGGAAGACATCATGATCAGAGTTAAATCCCTGAAATGGCAATGGGCTGGACATACTGCCAGAAGGACAGACCATCGATGGACAGCCGAAATTTTAGATTGGATTCCAAGGGACAGGAAAAGAACCAGAAGAAGACCACATGGAAGATAGGTGGATGAAATTCGAAAGTATGCGGGAGTGACATGGAGGAGACTGGCACAAGACAGACCGTTGTGGAGGAAACTTGGAGAGACCTTCGTCCAGCAGTGGATTGATAATGGTTGACAATGATGATGATGATGATTATATATAGAATTTATTTTGCGAATTTAAAACTATAATTAGAAAATATTAAGTATTATATGTTCATTTGACAAATGTGAAATATTAAACACAATTCAATCGCAATAATCATATAGAGAAATTTAAAAGGTATGTGCTGTACTGCACTGCGAATCATTTGAAATTTTGGTTTGACTTTTAGAGTGCTTCGTGATATTACTGGGTTGTGCTGCTTCAATTTTGGAAGCGTAAATCTTTCTCATCGCTGTTGCATTAATTTTATATTAAATTCATTATTTAGTTTCAGTTTTAAGAATATATCTCCAAGTTGGTCTGAAGCTGAATGTGTATCCTCTGAAATGCCGAATATAAGTCCGTGACCGATGCGAATTTTTGTTTGCTGCTACTATGGATATAATATCTGTTACTTTTTTTTAATTTAAACGAAGACGGAAGGATTCCATAAGATTTCATCCCATTTCTTATGTTATTTGTGACGTTTTTCAGAAACTTTAGTTCCTGTTGAATTCAGAGACTTAGAGAATCACCTTGAAATTAAATAAGTACATACAAAGGCTAGTTTAATATTTTGTACTACTATCTACGCATAAACACATGATTGTGCTTTATCATTATTTGAAAGATTATAACTAGGAGTATTTTTACCTTTTTTCATCTCAAAATTGAGTACAACTTATGTTTAATCTTTCTATTTAGTCTACAATGTTGGACTCAGTTGGTAGCATGTTCGTATATATTTTGGGAGCTTGTATCTACAACGGCTGTTCCATAAAATCTGAGAGTAAATAAACACAAAATGAAGAAATGCAGGTACAGCAAAATATATGTTATTCCTTATCAAAATATCTTCCCTAGGACGATATGCAACGCTCCCATCGTTAAGTCCATTTTTAGAAGCTTGTGTCGAATGCATTTTGTGAAAACTGTTTTAGCGACTACCGTACAGCTGGAATATGGACAGCATCTGTGTTGAATGTTGCGCCACTGAACTTCTCCTTCGTCGTCGGAAACAACTGAAAATCGCACTAGGCGAGGTCAGGACCCTAAGCATGTTGTGGCGTGTTTTCAATACTGCATTTTGCACGAAATTGTTGAAAACAAGCAGCAATATGTGGGCGGGCGTTATCATGGTGTAGGGTCCACGTACCCACCCCTTCGCGTCGCTTAATCGATATGTGTCGTCGCAGACGCTTCGAGACTGAAATTTAATACTCAGAATTGACAGTAATTTGTGGAGGAACGGCATGCTGGTAGTCTACAACTTTATGATAAAGGAAAGTTGCCTTCGTCACCTTCGCAGCTGATTTGGTTTGGCGGACTTTTTGCGCAGAAGGAGAGCCTCAGTGTTTCCATACACTCGTTCCGCGCTTCCTGCGAGGCTCGAAATAGTTAACCCCTGTTTCCTTCGAAGTTATTACTGTGTTTAGAAAGTTTAGATCCTTGGCAATCATTTGTGTCCACTCATGGCACACCTGAACTGTGGCTAACAATTGTTCTTTCGTCAGGTAAGGAGTACCCTTCTGGATAACACACGATCCAGCAGTAATTTGTCGCGTAGAATGCAAAATGCCGACGTTTTCGGAATATTAGTTAACGCCGCTATGTCTTCACACGTCATTTGTTTATCTTTTCGTAGTATCGTCTAAATAGTTTTAACAACTATTTCAGGTCGACTATTCCTAATACCGAGTTCTGCCGACAAATGCACTTTTTTGAAATCACGTGCCATCTAAATTCGTTGATTCACCCAAATATTTATCTTTGTATACTTTTTTTCAATAAATCAACAGTTTCTGGAGCCGTTTCACACAAATAAAAGCAAAATTGTATGGCACAACGTATCTCACATTATAACTTTGAATCACTGACCTTCTTTGCTGTATATGCCGAAATGCAGACGTAGCTTAAACAACTACGTAATAACAAAACCAGAATCGTCAGCCACGGCTAATAACTGTTGCAACAGATATTTTTTAAAAAAAATAACTTTAAGGAATGCTTTTATCCAAGCTCTATTGCAATTGTTTAGAACAGCGGTTCCCAAACATTTTTTCTTAGGTTCCCTTTGGTAAACAACTTACATAAATTGTACCCCCAATATTAGCAAAATGCTTGTACTTAATACAAAATTTACAGGTTGAAATGGAAATGGATGTGCTCTTACTGTGTTTAAAAATAATGTGAGAATAACTAGAACAAACATAACATGTATTTTTACAACAAAAATTAATAGTTATAATAAAAATTAACACATTTGAAGCTGAAGTCATTTTATAAAAGACACAATACACATCATGCGCTGAGTGTGATGCTTGAACTTGTTTTGATAGACATAGTTTTCTGAAATTAAGCTTAGACTAATACCGTTTTTTAAAAGTAATTTATATTATTAAAAATTTTGCAGCACGAAGATGATACAGCTCTTTCCCTACAGAAAAGATTCTTAAAAAAATTCTGAAAGGAAACCTTTCAATGTTAAAACCTACTGAACCTCCTTAACAAGATGTGTTGCATCATTGTTTGGTGGGATTTGGAATTGATTAGGAAGAAAACAAAACGTCTTAGAAATATTTCTCTGAAGAACATATTTTAAAAAATAATTATCGACTTTAGTATAAGTCAATCTTGCAATTATACTATAAAACACATATGATACTGTCTCTTTATGATGATTGGAAATCTATGAAATAAAAAGGAACGATGCTCTATAAATTTTCTTAAATTTTAAAACTTTTCTTTGATATTTATTTGAACATGAGAGCAACAGGAATAATAGATTTCAGGCACCTCTCGATTGCAATTCATTCTACAATGAAAAAAGACAACAACCGAAACTCATTTCTGTGAAGCTTGATGAGGACGTTTATTGAACTTCTTTTTCCAGTTGGATGCTATGCAGTTTGGACGAATGCTCTGAAAAATATATGGGGATATAAAAGTTCGGTTCGCGTAATGCGTTTTCTCTTTCTTACCATGCTAATAACGGTTTAGTTGTTAAATCGAATGTCATATGGCATCGCTTGCCATGAAAAGTTTGCCTTTTCCGTTAAAAGGAAATATGAAGAAAAATTCCTACGTCATTAACTATAGACCTAAATTTAAAAGGCACAACCTTCCTTGCATCATTTTCATTTTTTTTTGTTTAGGGCTGAATGACCTGCATATGCAGCTTAATGGGTTATACGCAGTCTCCCGAACCTAATTTAGGGAAACTGATGTCCGGAAAGGGAGAGATCCAATGTCGTATTAAAAACGCAAACTTCATACCCCACCAAGATTTACACCCTGACTCAATTAGGAGGAATTTTCATAAGCTGTGCTTAAACCACTGCGCCACAACGGCGGCGAATTCGGTTTAAGATAAGGTGTGTTTTATTTGTACGAATGTTGGATTATAATGCTGCTCGAACGGCATTCTAATTACATTGAATTAAAATTTGAAGAAAAGGCTTGATATATTTTCATTCGAGGACTTTGACAATATAAATATCAAGCAGTATTCTCTCATAAACTTATTTCAAGATGTTTGGCCAGCATGTCCTCTAATGGTACACAACAGTCAGTCCCTTTCAATTTTTAAGCTGTCAAGGAATACAGTAAGTAGAAATTTCAGTGGAAAGATTTTCTTAATGTCGGGCACCAAAGTTAGAAAAAAGGTAAATTTCGACTCCACGAGTTTTAGTAAGATCACATCTCCTTTAAATGGAATAGAAATCATGTATGTACGTGAAAATTATGTTTTGTCGTTTTTCAATTTTATTTGTGCAGTTTTTTGTTCATAAAAATAATTATAAATACTATTAAAGTGCTTGCTTTTACTCTTTAAAATAGCAGTTCAAAATGCTTTGTTAGAGGCTTTTGTAGCCAGATAAGTTAATTAACATCAGGTCAGTGATGATAGGTACAGGAAAAAGTCTCTAAAACCAAGGAATTCTGACCTGCTGAAAAGTCTGCTAGGGAAAAGGGAATTTATGGGTATTCCATGGCAGACTAATTTTTTTTCTTTTTGATGCATTTCTTCACAACTTTTGGCTGTCCCACCCAAGTCCAACGTAACAGTAACTTTTAAAGCAGCTTACTTCGCATCAACCCACAGTATCCGTAACTATTACAGCGACTTAATTAGTTCGCACGTGCGTTCTCACTTCTCAGCGACTTATACCCGACCTGGCTTGGTTTGTTCTTAATTTGGTTCTCTAACGCAAGGGTGAGTAGCAAAGATTCCTTCTGCTTACAACTGAAAACCACTGTCTCATTTGATGTTCTGTTTATTGTATTGTGTGTTCCTCAGTCATCAACGGTGTAGAATCAGATATGAGTAATAACAATTTGACATCGTAGGTAGTGGGCATAACGATGAATTAAGTGGTACCACCCACTAGTAGAACCCGATCCCCAGTAAAAGATGCCACTTCGACAGTAAGGAAAGTTTAACCACGCCCACCAAGAAGCGAAAACACGAGGCGAGCTTACAAGTGAAGAGCAAGATAAAGTGAAACATGTTAAAGAAGTTCAGGCAAGAATAGCTAAGTTACGAACATTGTAAATGTTGGCTCTGCCGCCACGGTGGCGCTGTGGTCTCAGCGATGGCCTCTGACATTTTTTCCAAATGGGTCCGGGTTCGAATCCCTGTGAGGTATGGAAGTTGTGTTTGTTTTACGGCACTGGCTTTCTCCCTTCCCTGGAACCAGTGACCATAAATTAGGGACGGGCGACTGCTTATACTTGTTCACGGTAGTCGTTAAACTTCCAATAAAAAAAATGTTGGTTCCAACATGTAGCAGAAAAGGATGCATGATGTAAATGCTCGGCTTGCAGTTGCCCTATTCTTTGTGGCCAAAGTGAGCTCAGGAAACATGATAACACTGAGAAGCATAAAAAAATCATGAAAGCTATATAGGGATCTCCAGAAGTTGAGAGTTTTTTCCAGATGCGAACAAATCCAAATGACTGATATGACTATAAAGTCAAAAAGCAGAAATAAAACTAGCTGCATTTTTTGCTAGAAATAATGTGGCATTTCAGGTAGTTGAACAGTCAGTTTCTGTTGTCCAAAGCGCATTTCCTGACACCGAAATCCTAACAGATGAGAAAACTGAATGCTTGAACTTGTGGAGATTGATACTTCAGATGCTTCTGCTGATAAAACTCACTCAACATTGAAACAGTCCCTGGAGAATAAAGAAAATCCACTGGAGAAACTTTCTAGCAATTTCATGTGTTGGTGCTAATGTCATGATCGGACAGAACAATTCCTTTGTAAGACGCCGACGCGTTGATGTTACAAGCGTAAAAGTTTTAAGTTGTGTTTGCCCCTCAGCAGCACTTGTGCCGAGCAAGGCTTGTGAGAAACTTCTAAGAACCTCGGAATAACTTACTCGGCGTATAAGCACATATATTTCTTTTAGTGCCAAACGATGTCGCCAGCTAGTTGATATTCAGAGTTCTTTTTTCATGTAAAAACTAAGGAAATATTAAAATTAGCCAACACAAGATGGTTAGCTTTATTGGAGTGTGTTGAGAGGGTTTTAGAGAACTGAGATGCTTTGAAATCCTATTTTAAGATTGCTACATTTAATGATAAGCTACTAATTTCAGAATTTATTCTATCACAGCTGAAAAATGAATTCAACAAATGTAACTTCCTGTTTTTGAAGTTGGTTCTAAAGTACGTCAATACTTTTAAAGCATTGTTTCAAGGGAGATCTGTGCTCATCCATATACTGGCCGAATCATCAGATATTCTCTTTAAGCAGCTATACCAGAACGTCCTCACAGAGGAAAAACTTCGTTGTGATGATGTAAAAGTAGCACATTCAAGGAATATCCTTCCTCTGAAAAATGTATACTTAGGTCAAGAGTGTGAGGTACATCTGAAAACATTTCCTGACATACCAGAAGTAAATGAATTCCGGCAAAATTGTTTGACATTTTACATAACAGTTTCTGAGGAAATTTAATATAGCAGCTGCTGAGGTAATTTAATATAACAGCTAATGAGGAAATTCAGAAAAGACTTCCACTCAAAAGTGAATTTCTGCGTTAAGCCAGATTTATTCATGGTAATGTTTGTATCTATCCATTTGCCGGTGATCTCAGCATTTCAAAAGTTTGCGAAGCTTTTAAAGACGCTATGTACATTAATGATGTGGTCATAGAATCGTTAAATATACCCTATGCGTTACAATCAGAGGAAGTTGAGGCAATGAAACAGATTAACTTGTATGAAATGTGGCACACAATCTCGAAGAAAACAGATTTCACTGGAAATTTGTGCTTTACAGAAATAAGTGTTCTGGCAAAACTTGTGCTCACATTGCCCAATTCCAATGCTGAAGTGGAGCGTAATTTTCCGTAGCTACTGATGTCAAAACAAAGGAAAGAAACAGGATTAGTGGTGAGGTGTTAAACGCTGTGTGAATCATGCGATCTAGTTTTGGTGCAAGGCATATAAGTTGTACAAACTTTGAAGTTACAGATGAACATATCAAGCTTCACAATGACCATTAACTCTATGGAGTTACGGAATAACTAGTGAGAAAAATCAGATATTTAAAATTTTTAACAAGTTTATTTCAAGAGTAAATAAAAATGACACCATAAAGATGGTTTAAATAATGAAACCAAAAAGAAAATCTTTAGAAAATGCTTATCTATTATATAGTTTATAAAATTTAATATACACATTTCTGTATATATCATCATCATAATAATAATAATCATCATCATCATCAACCATTATCAATCCACTGCTGGGTGAAGGTCTCCCCAAATTGCTTCCACATTTGTCTATCTTGGGTATGCCTCCTCCATTTCACTCCAGCATACTTTTGAATTTCATCCTTCCATCTCCAATGGGGTCTTCTTCTGTGACTTTTGCTGTCCCTCGGAATCCAGTCCAAAATTTTGGTTGTCCATCGCTGGTCCGTTCTTCTGCCAACATGTCCAGCCCATTACCATTTCAGGGATTTAACTCGGATCATGACGTTTTCCATTGTTGTCATTTTTCGGATCCACAAGTGCCTCTTCTTATCTCTCCTGGTTACACCAAGCATGCACCTCTCCATGCTGCTTTGAGTTGTCTGCAGTCTTTGCATGTCTTTTTTAGTTAAGTTTCATGTGTCGGCTCTATATGTAAGAACTGGCAGGATGCATTGATTAAAAAATTTCTTTCGAGACATACTGGCATATTGCTCTTAAAAATTGCGCTGTTTCTTCAAAAAGCTCTCCATCCAAGTTTTATACGCCGATTTATTTCTTCATCAATGTGACCCTCACTCGATATCCGCTGCCCGAGATAAATATTGGAATCGTTTGTCTCAAACTTTTTTCTATCAATCGACAAATCTTCGTTTCTTGTAAAAGCATTGAACATCACTTTTGTCTTCTGAAAGTTCATTACTAATCCCACTTATTAACTCTTGTCAGCAGCTTCTTGGATAATACTCTGCAGCTCTGAAGGGGTAGTTGCAAAGATGGCTACGTCATCAACAAAACGAAGGTGAGTTAAGTAATCTCTATTAATCTTTATTCCTTTTAATCTTTATTCCTTTGTTTTCCCAGTTCAATGATTGAAATACATTTTGTAATGTGGCGTTAAAGAGCTTGGGAGATATGGTGTCACCTGGTCTTACTCCCTTTCCAATTCTTATTTGTGCTGTATCCTCAAATATCCTAACCTTTCCACTTGCATTTTCATCGATGTTATTAATAATGCTAATGCATGCATTTTCAATAACACTGGATTTCAAAGCCATTGTTACTGTTGATGGTTTCACGGAATCGAAGGCCTTTTCATAGTCAATAAAAGTCATGCATAATGAGAGTTCATATTCTCTTGTTCTTTCAATTAGTTCTCTTAGTACATGGATATGGACTATAGTGCTATAGCCACTCCTGAATTCAGCTTGTTCTCTTGTTTGGGCCAGGTCTATTGTTACCTTTAAGCGATGTGAAAGAACCTTAGTGAATATTTTATAAACCACTGAAAGGAGGCTGATGGGCCTGTAGTTCCTGAGATCCTCAATGTCACCTTTTTGTGGAGCGATATCAGTGTAACATTGTTCCAATCCTCAGGAACCTTCCTTTCATTAAGACATCTGGTGAAAACTTGGGCGAGTGTAGTTTCCATTTCTTCACTTGCTTCTTGTATAATGTCCACGGTAATTCCATCTTCTCCTGGAGCTATTCCCCGTTACATGTTCTTAATTGCATATGTAAATTATGCAGGTAGGATTGGAGGGACTTTGGCACTGCTACCTGTCGTAATGCCTGGAATAGATGTATCATCCCTTTTATATAGTTAAAAATAGAAATCTTTCACCGTTGTCAAAGTTTAGCTTTCATTTCTCGTTACAGTACCATCTTCTTTTCTCAGAGCAATAATCTGTTTTCCTACCTTACTGATATGTCTTTTTGCTCTCTTTTGGCTATGGTTGTTTTCAATTGCTTTCCTCACTAGTTCACAATTGAATTTTCTTATGTCTTCTGTGATACCTTTTCTCACTGTCTTGCATAGCTCTATATATCCCACGTTGAAGTTACGTCTTTATTTGTCCTCATCTCCCTTCCCTTTTGCATTCGTATTTTTGTTTTACCTGCAATTTTCTTCATATGTAACTTGTTCTTAGTACCACCTGTTTTTGTTGCTGTGTGCATAAAAGCCTTTGTGAGTTCTCTATTAACTTCACAAATATCCACTTCTGCCGATGTTAAGAATTCTAAATCAGAGAAACTGTTCCTCAGTTCCAACTGGAAGGTATTATGGTGTTTTTAAGGTTGGTTATGTCAATACATTTTGTTTGCCTCATGAGCTTGCCAAGTTCGAGTTTAGTGTTGACGTGTATCTTACATCTCACCAATTTATGGTCACTACCTGATATATATATATTTTTATATTAGAGCACTAATAAGAAAGCTAAAGCACTTCAATACAAATCATAAAAAAGCCGAAACCCCTGACGCGCCAAAGAAGCACTCCGGGCGGAAAGGATATATAGGCAAATAATAATTAAAACAGAACAAGGTAACCCACAAACTCCCAAACAAAACACACAATATATACCGCCAAAGGAACAAACAATTCCCACTTACTTGCAGTAAGCTCTGAACCCCAAAACACACAAATACACAAAAGTACTCGAACCCCTTGCACGGCTAACGTACCGAATGGAGCCCAAAATACAAAAAAGAAACGAATGCAGAACAGCACCACTGCCGCCTCACTTTAAAAGGTGAAACACAAAACAAACAAAGAATCGAGACGACACTCAAATCAAATTAAAACGGTCGTCATCCCGGAAGCACCCGTTTTTTGTAAGTGACTTTTCTGAAACCAAGATAGGGACAGACAAAATCCAAATGTTTCCTTAGTCGTGCTCCTAAAGCGAGAAGACCAAAAGAACAGAAATAAAGATAACAAACCAAAAAGAATAAGTACAATCATGGTAAGTCCTACCTGGACAAAGAGACCGGAAACGAAAATAAACGAAGAAAGCAAGAACGAACACAAAAAGAAACGCGAAACCACAAAGTTCGCTGCAACATCCAACACCAAGAACCACTGATAAAGAATCAAAAATGCCAATGCTGCACAAGGGTAAAAGGTTAAGCTGATAAGGAAGTAATGGTATACGATTTAAACAAAACCTGTTTTCCAAATGGAGGAATGTAAAAATATCTTCTTTTCGTGCTTTAAAACTATACACAGTTAAAATAACTATAACTACTGTCTCACACGATTAAAAACATCTCCACTATGTACAATTGAGTCATTGGCAGTACGTTTAATACAGTCAGGTCCCAAAGTACAAATACAAGATGATAGGTTAAAAAGGCTAAAAGATGATAAGTTGAAAAGGCAAGATTTTTCGAGCTCCCCTTGGAGCTTATTCTCAAGCCATAATGTCGTGTGCACCCTCAGATACACGCACTTATATGCAAAAGTTTACGTCACGTTGTCCTGACAACGTAATGCTGTGAAGTTAAAACAGGTTTCACCAGTCTCAGGGAACAACAAGCATTTCAAATTTTGAGATGTTAATCAAGGTAATTTGTAAAGATATAATTGCACACATTATGCAATGTAATAATGAATATATAATTATCTATGTTGGTCTAATTTGAAGTCCATCACGTGTTATCAAAAGTGTTAGATCGATATATATGTTCATGAATAGGCGCTGGCATAGTACGTATGAATTGTCTCCATGGTAAAGGTATTATTGTTGGTAAATCCTCATTTAAACGATGGGTACCATATAGAAGAAAGTGCATTGCCTCCGTGAACCACGTATCACTCTTATTCGCTGTGGTTGATAGATGTCTTATGTTTTCCCATTGGGGACTGTAATCTTCATCTTTTACAAACTTGTCCAAAGCTGTATTCATATTCTCTTTTCGGATATCATATTGTCTTTCCTGATATCATATTGTCTTTCCTGATATCATATCGTCTTTCCTGATATAATATTGTCTTTCTTGATATCATATTGGTGCTCCTTACGCCGTACTCCCAATGTTCTTGTAGTTGATCCAATAGATACACTCGGTTCCTGATCGAATATACCTGGCAATAATGGTATCATGTATACACCATGTCTATTTATATATGGAATGGGGTCGCGGTCGCACTATATCATTTCGAAAATGTTTATTGTTTTAACCCCAAAGACCAACTTATGTTTTTTCCATATATTGTTTACCACCGGTTGGAAATCCAGAGATAACGTGGTTTTGGGTGGTCCAACCGTAATATAGTGCTGTCAGCCCTACGTCTTGCCCTAATAAGGTTCCTTATTACATAATCGGGATAATCGTATTATTGCGTAAGATCTTGAACAAAGTTCAGCTCTGCCTGTCAAAGTATCTTAGCGAGGTATGTGTGAATGCTCGATTCCCATAAAGTCGCAAAACCTGACAATTTATATCCAAACGGGTGATATGATTTAAAAGGTATAAGTACGGGATTATCAGTTGGTTTCTTATATACATAATAAGTTAATGAATTACTTACAGAATCACGTGTAAGCAAAATATCCAGAAATGGTAATGAATTGCAATTTTCAAGTTCATTTGCATAATTAATAGTTGGATAGTAGTCAGATAGTTGTTCTGAAAAACATTGTAACAGTTCGATGGGATGAGACCAAATAATTAGTACATCATCGACATAACGCATGAATAAGTCAGGACGAAATGTACTATTAGGAATAATGTTACATTCAATATCTTGTAATATTGCTTCAGCCAATATAGCGGAAAGTGGCGATCCCGTTGTTATACCTTACAGTTGCTGATATGTTATATTGTTGAAATTAAAGTAAGATCGCCTTGCTACCAATTTTAAAGCATGTAAGATGACTTCAATTTCTAGTTGTTGTAGAGTGGAACATTTTGTCAGCACGCCTACTATGACATTATGGGCGTACTCAATAGGTACGCTTGGGTACAATGAGTTGATATCCATTGAAGCCAATATGTAATGCCTTTCAACTTTAAAGTTCCTAATGATATCTAAAGCTTGCCTCGAACTATGTACCACATATGGTGATTTATTAAAATATTGTTTTAAAAAAAGAAGCCAATGCCAAATCAAGATTTCGCTTTGGGTTGTGTCTTCCAGATACTAGGGGGCGAATTAGGTTGCCCTATTTATCCGTTTTAAAACTTTCCGAAGATTTGTGGTGAGCGTGGTTCCAATGGGGGTCTAGCATATTTACCAACTGATTCAGCAAAGTATTCCAAATTCCTAATTTTGCTCAAGTCCCTTAGTGTAGCAGAGGCTGGATCGGATTTGACTATTTTAGTGGATGTTGTATCCAGTGCTTCATTCATTTTTATTATATAGTCCTTTTTATTCATAATTACAATCTGATTGGACTTATCAGCCGATAGAATCGTAATATGTGAGTCTTTTGATAGACGGATACGTTCATCACGTTCGCATCTCAATTTTTTAATATCTGCAGTATCCATCTGGCGATTCTGTATCAATGTGTCAATCATTTTAAGCCATGATACCATTATTGCCAAGTATATCGTGTCAAGAACCCAGAGTATATATTGGATCAACTACAATAACATTGGGAATACGGTGCAAAGAGCACCAATATGATATCAGAAAATACAATATGAATACAGCTTTGGCCAAGTTTGTAAAAGATGAAGATTACATTCCCCAATGGGAAGACAAAAGACATCTACCAAACACAAGGAATAAGAATGATACGTGGTTCACGGAAGCAATTTACATTCTCCTATATGGTACCCATTGTTGTAATTAGGATTTACCAACAATAATACCTTCATCATGGAGGCAATTCATACCTACTATGCCAGCGCCCATTTATGAACATATGCGCTGAAGAGCAATTGAACTAGAGACAGCTGGCGTTATGCAAATGTGGTGCTCTGGGTGGCCCTGTAAATGGAAACGACATAACGTATGCAACGATCCGACAGTATAAGGAGTGATGCGACCGGAATAAGTAAGAGTCGGACGCAGTATGGGCAATACGAACGATCTAAGCGCATTTGATTGTGGGCAAATTTTCGGGCCTGAAGAATGGGTCACTCCGTCTCGGAAGTCGTGCAGGCACTGGGATTTTCACGAGCCACTGTGTCACGGGTGCATCGTCAGTATATCGAATCCGGTAAAACCATTCCTGCAAGGGCCAACTACCGTGGACAACAGCGTGTGGATGAGCGGGGTCATCGTCGGCTAGCTCGCATTGTAACAGCGGATAGACGGGCCCCAGTGCAAGGAATCACTTGGCAATTTAACGCTGGTGCACAAAAACGTGTAAGCAGCCACACCATCCAGAACCATCTCCTCGCTATGGGGTACAGAAGCCATCGCCCCACGAGGGTAACGCTGCAGACCGCACATCACAGGGGGCAAAGTTAGCATGGAATATCGCCACTGGACCATAGACAGGGGGCAAAGTTAGAAGAGAATATCACCACTGGACCATAGACATGTGCAAAAATGTTGCCTGGACTGATGAGTCGAGATTCTCGTTGGTACATGCGGATGGCATAATACGAGTACGGTGCAAACCACATGAAGCGATGGATCTTTCTTACCAGCAGGGTACTTTTCGAGCTGGTGGGAGTCGCATTCTCGTCTGGGGACTGTATACGTGGACTGAAATGGGACCCTTGGTACGTGTGACACTGTCCCTGACAGGTCAACGTTACCGGGATATCATGGACGACCACTTGCTCCCGTTTGTGCGTCTTCAACATCTCACTCATCCTGCAACAAGACAATGCACCATGTCATCGCTCACGAATTATATCCTAATGGTTGGATGAACACTCCACCGACGCGACTTCGCTTCCTTGGCCAGCTAGGTCACCTGATCTCAATCCCATCGAGCATATCTGGGATGCCATGGAGAGAGATGTTCGTGGCTCTTACCCCCGTACATCAAATCTTCGTGAACTGTGGGAGCTTGTTCAGGGGTCGTGGATCCGTATGGCTTCCCAACGCTTCCGGTGTCTTGTCGAGTCCATGCCGAGATGAATCGCCGCCGTCATCAGGACGAAAGGTGTTGCTACACGTTACTAGACAGTATCTCTAATTCAATTGCTCTTCAGTGTATATCGATCTAACACTCTTAATGACATGTGACAGCCTTAAAATTAGACCTACATTGATAATTATATATTTATTATTACTGTCACCGCATTGCATAATGTGTGCATATTCGTATATCTTTACAAACTAGCTTGTTTAACATCTTAAAATTTAAAATGCTTGTTGCTCCCTGAGAGTGGTGTAACCTGTTTATACCTCCACAGCATTATGTTGTCAGGACAACGTGACGTAAACATTTGTATATAAGTGCGTGTCTCTGAGGGTGCACACGGCATTATGGCTTGAGAATGAGCTCCAGTTGGAGCTCGAAAGATCTTGCCTTTTTAACTTATCTTTTATTTCCACTTTGCGACCTGACTATATTAAAATGACTTCCAATGACTCAATTGTACATAGTGGAGATGTTTTTAATCGTGTGAGACAGTTATTATTTTAAATGTGTATTGAAGATAATTATTTTGAAATCACAAACTTTGTATTCTACGAGGTGTGCTTTTCTTCGTAAGGCATGTATTTTCTTTATTTTTTTAGTCTTGGAAATTTCTACATCTTAGAGAAATAAAGTATCGGTTCTTGAAAGAGGAGCGATCGTGTCTATGCTGTTCCCATGGATGAACATTTCGTGCAATTGTATGAAACTTTCATTGCGTTCTGATTTTAGCCATACGAGGAATAAGAAAATATGTAAAGTACGCGAAAATATCCAGCATACATTTTTCAGAAGTTTAATTAACATTATGCAATGATAGTGGTAATGCAGCTCTATCCCGTCAATAATTTGTGGGCACTGGTTCCGTCGACAGGACATATCCACTACCGTAAAAGAATCCCAGCATTCATCCCTCATGTGAATTCGAATGCTCGGTCATTTTGTGCAAATGGTCAGAAATGATCTCCGCTGAACATTGGACGATCAATTTGGTGCGTCTTCTGACAAACCTAAACGGCTGATTTTGATTTGTGAATCACTTTTGGTGTAACTCTGAAATATAAAATTTCCTATGAAGACGATTGGGAGTTGTCAAAAAGTTCGTGGCAAATAAAGACATTTTCCAGTTTATATCAGTTACCCTGGTGTTTGTGTGCATTACACCAAGAAAGAATCGCGCAATTAAAATTGAATTTATATCACATATTCCTCATGTTACATGAGATAAATAATAACATTTGCAGAGCTATAAAATCATATTTTGGCTTCGAAATTCAGTATCGTGCGAAGCCACTTCCAACAACAATAACAGTCTCTACAGGGCATAGCATGGAATGTAAATAGGTATTGCTGTCGTCCTGTTAATTAATCTGCCAGGCGTCTTCTATGAGAGAGAAGAGTTCATTTGTGGTGACTGGCGGAATCTCTTGACGGAGGAGTCGCTTATCTACCATGTTCCAGCTATGTTTGATCTGGCACACATTCCGACAAACGTTCAGGCCTAGGATGAATCTGTATGTGCCATGCATGGAAGGGGTCTTGGACATTTCGGGAAACATATGGCCAATCATTATCCAACTGGAATATTGCGCCAGGACAACTCTGAAGGAAAAGTATCACCTCTGCTTCTAAAGTATCCCTGATGTATCGATGCCCGTTGAGGGTTACTTGAATTTCCATCAGGCGTGATCGCGAATTAAACCCAAAGGCGCCCTTACACCTTGACGCTGCTTGGGCCAGTTAACGTTCCAATGTGCCTTTTACTACGATATTTTGGAAAACGTATGCAGCCATCATGGCAAATGAAGCTGAATCATAGCTCATCAGAAAACACGACATGTTGCCAATCAACCAGCCAGTGTTTGTATTTGGGACTTTATTGCAGGTTGAGGCTTTTGAGGTGGAGGATGAAATGAATGGGCAGCAATGGACTTTAGGAGACCAGTCACCTGTTAAGCAGACGACGTTGAATTGTGCTACGGGAAAAAGGCATACTTGTGGCATTTCTCCAATGCTGCGCAAACACCGTAAATGTCCCTGTACCATCGGTTCGTGCAATGCGGTACATGTGTCCGTCATCTCGCGCAGTAGGGCGATTTTGCGGTCCACTTCCGGGATTTCAGTGCATCGGAGCCTAAATTTTCTAGTCATGGCACGTTCACACCGCTGTTCAGGTGTTTTGTCACACAGGAGTGGCTATTTCGCGGTATAAAAGTCCAGCTTATCTCAACTCAACAATCTCTCCTCGCTCAAAGATCGTCAGTTGTCCAAAATGCAAATTTCTTCGCCGACAGTAACATAGTGAGACACAAGAAATACGTTTTCGTCTCAATGCCGCCTCTTCAGTGAGTGTAGAATCACGGTTGAGCCAGTTCTTTATAGTGGTTCAAACTAGATGCTGAAATCAATTATGCTGTTTCGAATCAGAACCCTTTGAACTATCTACTTGGGAATTTCATGTTCACTTTTACTAGAATTTTAATGCCAGTAAAAGTGAATTGCCACAGAGTTGGTAGGGCATAATTGTCGGAATATCAGAGGTAGACGTGTTGGTTAACAGTTTTGTCCACGATAACCATTGGGCCGGGACCATACCACGAGAAAAAACCCCCACACGTGTACACTGCCAGCTCTAAACTTGACCGTAGGAACAGTACACTGTGGTAAATAGCAATCGCCGCCCCGGTGGCGCAGTGGTCTAAGCGATGGCCTCTGATTATTCATCTGTAAGGGGTCCGGGTTCGAATCCCGGTGAGGCATGGATGTTGTGTTTGTCTTCCGGCAATGGCTCTCTCCCTTCCCTGGAACCAGTGACCCTAAATTAGGGACGGGCGACTGCTTATAGCCCATTGAGTTGCTCACGTTGGTCGTTAAACCTCCAATCAAAAAATTAAGAAACAAAACAAAAAAAAACTAGCAATCGCCCCCGCTGCCGCCATACCCGCACACAGCCATCAGACTGATAGATCGTGTATCTGGATTCATCAGTCCATAGGACCTATTTCCATTGATCTACGGTCCACGGTAAATGTTCTTTACAACATGCTAAACGCAGAGTAGCATTTCGAGTAGAGATGAAAGGCTTTTGAGCAGCCGCACGACCACGGTAACTCATGGAACGAAGTTCTCTGCGAATGGTACGTGTACATACTTTGGTTAAAGCATTTTTACTCACCTGTACACTGAGGTCTTGTGCCGTACTCAGTCGATTAGTTGTAATCCTTCCCCTCAGGCTTCGAAGTTGTATATCACTGATTTTCTTTGGTCTGCTGTGACGTTTTGGTAATTCAGGCAATCCATGTATCCTCCACTTATTCAGTACATCCAAACCAATTGACTTGGGTACGTAAACATGGCTCTGGGTTTTTCTTATGGACACCCCACTAACATAACACTAAACAATATTTCCTTTCACTAAGTCAGTTTTATCCCGCAGCGAAATTTTTACTCAATCTCGCAGTGCGATATGATCGCGGTCAGCGGCATGCTTGTTTTTATACCGTTTGCAGATTACCACGCATTTTAACAACGCAGCGGATCCGTTAATTTGCTTTTGAAGATGTGGGCAGGGACGTTTGTCAATATTGTGTATGTTTTGCGTTACTAACGTATTTGGAAATAATTGAAACATTGTGAGAAGGCAAATGTGTGGTTCTAAATCTAAATAAGAGAAAATAATGAAATGAATATCATAATTATCTGTTGGGCGACAATATATATGCTGAATACTCTGACCAAGTAAAAAAAAGATCAAAAGCCATCAACAGTGCATTTTAGTTTTGTAATCCTTGATGACAATCAGTTGGATTTTTTTCATTTAATAATATTTTTTTTATATTCAATTATAATTTAAGGAAATTCCGTAAATAGGGTGCATCTGCTGATTTCAATTTAGCACTTAGCTAATTCTACTGACTATGGTGTAGAAAGCTTACCTTACGGTGTAATATTTTGAACATGTCATATTTGTTGAATTTAATGCTGGTTCTCAGCATTCATGAATTTAGAGGAGCAAATCGATCCTGCTGTTTTAAATTTAATGAGCCGAATTTCAATACAGCGTGCTGTTATCTGAAATTATTGCTAAACTTCATAACTTAGAAACTGTAGATTCGAATCCTTGTCGCTTTCCTAAATACTGATGATATACATAACTAGTTGGAAATAACTGAATGTCATTAAATGTCTACGTTGATTTTTGTAGCACTCCGAGAAATCCCTGCTAGAATATAGCGATTGCCTTAGAATTAAAACTATATTTTTGCAGGAATATATTTTAATTCTAAGACAATTGCTTTTGTGAACTCTTTGACCTTCAGATTTGATATGACACCGCCTTTTCCAGGTTCCTTTCATACGAGATTTTTAAGCGGACAGAATGAGTTCGAAAATTCAGTGAATTGTTCTTGATATAGAAAGAAAACTGGCGATAATTAAGGATACATTAGCATTCACTAGATGACTTTGTAAAATATTTTCGCTAATTTTTACACAGTTTTGATAATGGAAAAAGCTGTGTTCCTCATTGTAATAAAAGCGGATATATCAAATTTTCAGTAGTTGAAAATATCCTTCATACTTCCGGAGTTTACTTTGCAAACAGAAAAATGAAAATCTGGAAATGTGATCTAATGTTTCGGACACCAAATCATAAAACGTGCAACTAACTGTATAAAAATTATAACCAACTGCACTATTAACGTTTATGTATCCCATTTGTCTAATATAGGGTGCAATTTACATTTCTCAATATGATGCTTTAGCTGGAAGTACGTCTCATAATGGAGTACTTAAATAAAAATCATTTCGTATGTCACCTTGCTGACACATGAAAGCAAAGACGCAGGTTGAGTTATTGCGTACTTCCTACTTGAAAATAATTTTCTGTTTTACCTAGTAGCAGGTGATAGAAATAAGAGTAGAAACTCTTGATCGGATATAACTACTGATGTTTTTTCCAGATGATGCAGCAAATTATTATGCCGAAGAAAAAGAACTGGCTTATTTGTTTTAGTAGCAGGTGTGCAAAAACATTTTCCATAGTTCCAAATTCTTCTGCATAAACGCAAGAGGGAACTCACTTTCACCACATTACATAATTCATATTTTACATAAATACCATGGATAATTTCCCAGTAGTAGCACAGAGATCACTTTCTTCATTTGTCAAAATGCTGTGTAAAAGAAAGAAAAGGACTCTTATCCCTTATTACTTTGTATCGATTTCAACTCTTGATTATTTATGGAAAGTATTTATTTCCAGCCTGTTCAAATAAAGTTCCAAAGATAGTTTTTTTACCTGAGAAGGAACATCTTTTAGTCGAGTAGCCACACAACTCTTATATACACTCTTTGCAAAAATAATAAGAAGAAGAAGAAGAAAAGAAAATGTCAAAGGAAAAAAGTCGTTCGATCCTGATGAAACTCAGCATGTTGTACTATAATTACTACAGGGCCGAATATCAAAATTATTAAAAAGTAGCGACTAATGTCTTAATAGTGGCTCACCGTAAAGCATACATTTAACAATAACAATGATCATCGGGTGATTTATCACTTCCTGCTAGCAAGAAAACGAATGCGTGTGGTATATTTCTAACTGATATAAATATAGTACTCACCGTGAATCCCCTTACGGAAATGGAGACTGCAGATTTTTAATGAGACGAAAGAGATAGGCAACGAGTTTACAAATCAGGAACAGAGCACGAACAACGCTGATATTACTCGTTATGTAAATAAAAATATAGGTAACCATTTTGTGTTGTGTATGAAAAGAAGAAATAAATAAAATGCACATGGAAATGTGTTTAATTAAGGTAACTAAACTTGTTGAGAGAGACAACCACTTTTCGAATTGTTATTTCCATACTAATTTTGCTCAAAATGTCAAAAGTTTAAGTAGGACTATTTTCTGAATAGAAAAGTGTAAACTTCACTTTCAGTATGTTATGTTCTGTTGGGCATGAAAGAGAAAGACAATGCTAAGCATTTAAGACTGAAAAACACATAACAGTAAATTTTGATTCCCGACTGAAAAAAATGAAAATTCAATGGAATGTGTCACTCTTAATTTTACTATTAAAAGTTTGTGTAAACTTTTTTGGGGAAAACAGAAATTCCAGAGAGATTTTCGTCACATAAGAATGTCGATTTTTTTTAGCAAATATTTGCCTTAAATTTCGTGAAATATGTTGTGTTATAACAAAAGTTAATTAATATGAGAACGAGATATTAGACTCCATGCTATTTCAAATTATAAGGGTAAGGAAACTGGACAATCAACGAGAACGTCGTTGACTTCCTCTCAGCCGCCCCGGTGGAGCAGTGGTCTAAGCGCAGGCTTCTGATCATTCGTCCGAACGGGGTCTGGGTTGGAATCACGGTGAGGCATGGATATTGTGTTTGTCTTACGGCACTGGCTCTCTCCCTTCCCTGGAACCAGTGACCCTAAATTAGGGACGGGCGACTGCTTATAGCCCATTGAGTTGCTCACGGTGGTCGTTAAACCTCCAACCAAAAAAAAAACTTCCTCTCATAGGACTCATAGTTGCCAAGCAGAGTGTTCTTAAATTGGGGGAAGACTATTTTACTAGATTGCCCAGAAGTGTTGTATAAAAATTAATATAGTGGCACTCACAGTGCGTTGAGTCTTCATTTTCATAGAAAATATACGTCCATGTAAAAAATGTGCTGCATAATCACTTGAATTTATAAAATCAGCATAATCAAATAAACATCGAAATGTCGGTCCATTTTCTTTTAAAAATCAATGTAAATTAGAAGTACGGAACGTTCGGTATTTGTCAAAAGC
This sequence comes from Macrothele yani, assembly GCA_039090855.1. Classification (NCBI taxonomy): domain Eukaryota; kingdom Metazoa; phylum Arthropoda; class Arachnida; order Araneae; family Macrothelidae; genus Macrothele; species Macrothele yani. The sequence continues at coordinate 125,239,916 of CM077034.1, forward strand.
TAAGTACAGCAAAAAAAATACGGTTTTTTTTTAAATCCGATAAGGAAATAAATGAAAAAAAAATTACATGTCATAGAAATAAAAAAAAATGTCCACATTGAACTTCAGTGTTTTTGTTTTCCGACGAAAATTTTGACGGAACTGCTAATGTTTAAACAGAAAGACAGACAATTTTTTAAAACGAGTTGTCAAAATAAAAAGCCAGACAATTTCTTGAAACTTTTTACTTAAGCTTTACCATTGTTCCAGGATACGAAATGCAAAAACATACTAAGGACTTCCTGAAAGTAATGCGCCCTCCATTAATAACTTTTGAAATCAGTCAAGTCATGCATGTTGAAGTAATAGGTTGTGCCACACTTGCTTGTCATGAAATAGCATATAGTAAATGATAAATACATCATGAATCATGAAATGATAAATACATGAAATGATAAATACATCAGAATCCCCGGAGGACCGGACTAGGCTGTCATCTGATGCTGACCTTGGCTACGTACAACGGACGCTCCCTATCTTCTGATTCAAGGCTTCTTGAATTGGAAGAGGAACTACAAAGGATCAAGTGGGACATCGTGGGGCTAAGTGAGGTAAGGAGAAAAGGAGAAGATCTCGTCGAACTGAAAAGTGGACATCTCTTCTACTATCGTGGGACAGATACTGGCAGAACTAGTGGTGTTGGATTTATAATAAACAAGAAACTGAAGGATAAAGTTGTAGAAGTTGAAAGTTCCTCTGACAGAGCTGCACGACTCGTTATCCAACTCTCGAAAAGATACCAGGCTCAGATTATTCAAACTTATGCACCCACCACAAGTCATCCTGAAGAAGAAATTGAAGAATTTTATGAGGAAATTTGTCATCTAAATAATAAAGGTAAGCAGCACTTGAAAATAATTATGGGAGATTTCAATGCAAAAATAGGGCAACGGCAACAGAATGAAACTTCAGTAGGTAAATTCGGTCACGGCAACAGAAACCAGCGTGGAAATACTCTCGTTGAGTTTGCAGAGGCAGAAGGGTTTTTCATCTTGAACTCCTTCTTCAAGAAAAAGCCACACAGGAAATGGACATGCAGACATCCAAATGGGACGACAAGTGAAATTGATTTTATTATGTGTAACAAAAAATTCGTCATAGAAGACTGCAGTGTGCTAAACAAGTTCAACACAGGTAGTGACCATAGATTGGTGAGATGTAAAATGCACCTCAACACCAAACTTGAACGTGGCAAGCCCATAAGACAAACAAAATCTATTGACATAACCAACCTTAAAAAACACCATAATACCTTCAAGTTGGAACTGAAGAACAGGTTCTCTGCTTTAGAAGGCCTAACATCGGAAGAAGTGGACATCTCTGAAGTTAACAGAAAAGTAACCAAAGCTCTTATGGAAACAGCAACAAAATTAGCTGGGTCTAAGAACAAGTTGCATGTAAACAAATTATCAGGAAAAACGAAAATGTTGATGCAAAAAAGAAGAGAGATGAGGACAACTAAAGATGATGTGACTTCCAAAGTGGTATATATAGAGCTATGCAAGACAGTAAGAAAAAGTATCACTGAAGACGTAAGAAAATTCAACTGTGAACTAGTGAGGAAAGCAATTGAAAACAACCAAAGCCTAAAGATAGCAAAGGGACATCTCAGTAAAGGGAAAAATAAGATTATGGCACTGAGAAAAGAAGATGGTTCTGTAACAAGAAATAGAGGCGAAATTTTGACAAGAGTGAAAGATTTCTACTCCAAATTATATGAAAGGGATGATGCATGTACTCCAGACATCATGAAAGATACCAGTACCAGAGTTCCTCCAGTAATTCCAGCAGAAGTTGCACATGCAATCAAGAACATGAAGCGGGGAAAAGCTCCAGGAGAAGATGGAATTACTGTAGATATCATACAAGAAGCAAGTGGAAAAATTGAAGCAGTACTCGCCCAAATTTTCACTCGATGCCTTAATGAAGGAAAGATTCCTGAGGATTGGAACACCGCTACAATGATCCTGCTACATAAGATTGGTGACATTGAGGATCTCGGAAACTGCAGACCTATCAGCCTCCTATCAGTAGTTTATAAAATCTTCACTAAAGTTCTTTCACACCACTTGAAGGTAACACTGGACATGGCTCAACCGAGAGAACAAGCTGGATTCAGGAGTGGCTACAGCACAATAGATCATATCCACGTGGTGAGAGAACTAATTGAAAGAGCGAGGGAATATGAACTTCCATTGTGCATGGCTTTTATCGATTATGAAAAAGCCTTTGATTCGGTGAAACCATCAGCAGTTACAATGGCTCTGAAAACCTGCGGTATTGAAGATGCATACATTAATATTATTAATAACATCTATGAAAATGCAAGTGCAAAGATTATGCTGTTTGAAAATACAACACACATAAAAATTTTAAAGGGAGTGAGACAAGGTGACACCATATCTCCGAAGCTCTTTAATGCCACATTGGAGGGTGTTTTTCAGTCGCTGAGCTGGGAAAACAAAGGGACGAAGATTAATGGAGATTATCTAACCCACCTTCGTTTTGCTGATGACGTAGTCATTTTTGCAACTACCCCATCAGAGCTGCAGAGTATGATCCAGGAACTTGCTGACAAGAGTAAAGAAGTGGGATTAAAAATGAACTTTCAGAAGACAAAAGTGATGTTCAATGCTTTTACAAGACATGAAGATTTATTGATTGATTAAGAAAAGCTGGAGATAACAGACACGTACGTTTATCTTGGACAGCAGATATCAAGTGAGGGTCACATTGATGAAGAAATTAATCGGCGTACAAAACTTGCCTGGAGAGCTTTTGGAAGAAACAGCATAATTTTCAAGAGCAATATGCCATTATGTCTTAAAAGAAAAGTGTTTGATCAATGCATACTTCCAGTGCTTACGTATGGTGCAGAGACGTGGACCTTAACTAAAAGAGATATACAAAGACTGCAGACAACTCAAAGAGCATGGAGAGGTGCATGCTTCGTGTAACCAGGAGAGATAAGAAGAGGAACTCGTGGATCCGAAAAATGACAAGAGTGGAAGACATCATGATCAGAGTTAAATCCCTGAAATGGCAATGGGCTGGACATACTGCCAGAAGGCCAGATCATCGATGGACAGCCGAAATTTTAGATTGGATTCTAAGGGACAGGAAAAGACCCAGAAGAATACCACATGGGAGATGGGTGGATGAAATTCGAAAGTATGCAGGGGTGACATGGAGGAGACTGGCACAAGCCAGACCGTTGTGGAGGAAACTTGGGGAGACCTTCGTCCAGCAGTGGATTGATAATGGTTGACAATGATGATGATAATGAAATACATCATACTTTCATTGTAATTATGTCAAGGATTATAAATTACTTTTAGAATGGTTGGTAGTGCTATATTACATCGATATAGATAATTGTGTGGTCTTATTGCGACAGAATTGGACTTACGAAATTTGGTGAGTTATTTATTAGCATATTTTGACATACGCAATTAATTATAATTAAATTCTGTGATTTGGAATTTCTGAAGACCAAACCATAAGGAATATAATTACCTCTGCCATCTATTTTATTGTGTTTGTTCGTTACGACAGCCCTAGGGCATTAAAATTGAACTTACAGATTTCCACATACATCTTGGTGAAGTGCTGCCATCTATCTTCGATTTGAGACGGCTGAAGTATTAATTTGGTTTTGAGGTTATATTATAATTTACTTGTTGTATTAAGTTTGATATTGGTTTATATAGAATAGGGACTCGGCCACACTTGAGAAGGACGGTCCACCACGGAATCTACCTGGACTATCTAAACGGCGTATTAAAAAGAGATCTCGGCTGAGTGAATGTAAGATTGGTGTATGGAATACTAGAGGTATAAATGGCAAGATGAGTGAGGTGATTGAGGAGATGAATAAGTATAGACTGGATGTGCTGTGTGTAAGTGAAACCAAAAAGAAGAAAATTGGGGTGGAAGAAGTGAATGGCACGATGAGTGTGTGGTCTGGAGTATTGGATAAATGAGAGGACAGGCTGGTGTAGGTGTGATTTTAAGTGAAAATATGAAGAACAACTTTATTCACAATAATTGCATAAGTGAGAGAATTCTCTGGATTCGTTTGAAAATGAAACTTCAGATAATTGTAATTGTTGTAGTGTATGCTCCTTGTGACTCGGAACCTTCTGATAAGAAAGAAGTTTTCTGGAATGAGCTAAAAGCTGTTTTGAGCCAGTTTGGTGCTAAAGAAAAAGTTATAATAGCAGGGGATTTCAATGCTGGAGTAGGTGTGCAGAATGCAATTTCTGACAATGTTCTGGGTAAGTTTAATGATCCTTGTGTGAATGATATTGGTGAAAGATTAATTGAACTCTGCATTGAGAATGGTTTGTGTGTATCTAATACATTTTTTAACCACAAGTATATACACACATATACTTGGGAAAATCGTACTGTTGGTCAAAAGAGTGTGATAGAATTTATTGTTTACGATCAGCGTTTGAAACACTTAGTTGTTGACACCCGTGTGATGAGAGGTGCGGATGTTGATTCTGATCATTACTTGGTAGTGTCACGAGTGAAACTTAATGTTGGTTGGAGGAAAAGGAATAGGAAGAGACCCAGGATAGTAAGAATAAAGGTTGATAGGCTCCTTGAAGATCATCAGCGGTACTCTGACTTACTCAAAGAACGGCTGAAGGATCTGAAATCTTGTGAGAGGGATGTAGAAAAGTAGTGGGAACGTTTTAAGAACTGTGTTGTCACTGCTGCTAAAGAGGTCTGTGGCACCACAATAGTGGGTAACAATAGAGGTGATGCTTGGTGGAATAGTGAGATTGATGAGGCAGTAAAGAGAAAAAGGAAGCCTATTTGGGGATGTTGCAAAGGTAGAGTCTCTGTGGATGAATATCGCTGTAAGAAGCGTGAAGTTGCTAAGCTGGTTCGCCACAGTAAGGCAAAAGATAGGAAGGAGAAAGTGGAAAGGCATGAACTGGCTTTTTGGAAAGATAGAAAGTCCTTCTGGAAGTACATAAGACTCAGGAAAAATAGGGGAAACAAAGTTGTAAGTTGTGTGAAGAATGAGATTGCGGAAATTATATGGGAGCCCAAGGAGTTAAGTGAGAGATGGGGTGAATACTTTTGTGAGTTATTAGATCAGGAGAGCAAAAATGATTCTGAGACAGATGCAGATGATGTCACAATGAGGGATGAAAGTACAGGAGGTATCTCAAGATAAGAAGTGTGTAAAGCTCTAAAATCTCTTCAGAATGGTAAGGCCCCAGCAGTTCATGGCATAACTGCAGAGATGTTGAAGTATGGTGGTGACTCTATAATTGACTGGTTAACTGAAATTTTCCAGTTGTGCTGGGAGTTAGGAATGGTCCCTCGGGATTGGAAGGATGCTATTATTGTTCCCTTGTATAAGGGAAAAGGTGATCAGACTGAATGCAAGAACTATCGTGGTATTAGCCTACTGAGTGTGCCAGGGAAAGTGTTTGGTCAAGTTTTTATTGAAAAATTACGGGGTCTTGCATCATTGAAAGTGTGGGATGTTCCGAGTGGTTTTATGCCTAGTAAAGGCTGCATTAACCAGATTTTTGCATTACGCACGAAGATTGAAAAGTATCTGGCTGTTGGGAAGAAAGTTTTTACTGCCTTCATAGATTAAGAGGACGCTTATGATCGAGTGAATAGGACACTTTTGTGGAAAGTATTGAATGAATATGGTTTTACTGGGAATCTACTTAATAGTGTAAAAGCCATGTATGCTGGTAGTAGAGCTTGTGTACGAGTGAATGATGTTTTATCAAAATGGTTTTACATTGGTGCAGGAGTTAGACAAGGTTGTGTAATGTCACCATGGCTGTTTAATATATTTATGGACGCATGTATGCGTGAGGCCAAAATAGATAATAGTGGTTTATGTCTTGGTGATATCCGTGTGTGCAGATTGCTGTATGCCTATGACACTGTCCTGTTGGCAGAGAGCAAAAGTGAGTTGCAGAGTATGTTGACTCGGATGCACGAAATTTGCATGAAAGTCAAACTGAGTATAAATAAGGGAAAAACCAAAGTTATGGTGTTTGAGAGAGGAATGGGTAGCACTGAATATAATGTAAATATAAATGGCACTGTGATTGACCAGGTGAGTGAGTTTGTGTATTAAGGAAGCATGTTTGACAGAGAGAACAAGTTGGATGGTGAAATCAGTAGGCGAGTGAATTCTACTTTGAAAGTCATAGCTGCTCTGGGAGGTTGTCACAGGGATGATGGGTTCTCTAGAGAGTCCCGCATGGCTGCGTATGAAACAGTAATTGTTCCTACTATGATGTATAGCAGTGAAACCTGGGTACTGCAGAAGAAGCATAGGAGTCGTTTGTGTGCTGGAGAAATGCGTTACTTACGTGGGGTTTGTGGCAAGACACGATCTGATTGTGTGAGGAATGAAGATGTATTGCAGTTGTGTGATGTAAAGCAAAATGTTGTTAGCAAGGTGGAGACCAGTATGCTTCGGTGGTTTGGCCTAGTTGAAAGAATGCGTCATGAAATGCTTACTAAGAAAATATTTTCAACCCAAGTGGCAGGAAGGAAAGGCAGGGGAAGGCCAGGGAAGACATAGGTGGATCAGATTCAGGAGTGTCTGCATGAGAAAAAGATTATGAGTATGAAGTATAAAAGATCTTGTGTACGGCGTGTAATGGATATCAGTGAAGCACGAGTTGTATGTCAAGATCGCTGTTAAGGGCGAAGTTTGATACGACAACAATAAGTAAATATGTCTGGAAGTTTTGCATTTCTTTTTGGAGCTAACCTCTGAATCTCAGAGAACAGCTTAGGAAAACTGGCGCTCATTCAAATGTATCTAGGACGAGTACACCACCCGCTGGAGGTGTGTCTGATCTTAATATGGATGTACTATTGAAAGCATTGAAGGATATTAATTTAAAAGTCCAGGAATCAAATGTTGAGATCAGACAGGAATTGAAGAAATCACTGGATGAAATAAATATTAAACTTGAGTCAATCCCTGAGCTTAAGAAGGAATTGGAAGAGTATAAAAAACTATTAAACTAGTATCTACTAAATATAATGCCATTGCTAGACAATGTGAATCACTCCTTAATGAAAACAAAAATTTCAGAACAACCCAGAATGATCTTACTCAGCAGGTTCATATAAAACATCTCCAAATACAGAAATTAAAAAGTGATATTAACGAAATCAACCAATATCATCGCACTAAAAATTTAGAACTACATGTTCTGGATTTGACATTGATTCACAATGAGAATGAACTTAGAAACCATATTGATAAAATTGCAGATACATTTGGTGTTCTTAATTATCATCAAGATGATATGGATATTATTCATCCACTTAAAGTGAACTCATATCTAAAACCAAATGTCGCAGTAATTGTACAATTTAAGACTAGATCAGCTAGAGATAGATGGTTACTCAGGAAAAAAATAACTGTTTTGAATTCAGATCTTGATGGAACTTTAGCATCATTCAAAATATACATTAATAAAAATTTGATAAATGATTATAAACACTTATTCTGGCAGGCTAGAAGGCTATTACATCAGGAGAAAGTTAAATACGCATGGGTAAGTAATGGAAATGTTTTTGTGAAAGGTGGTGAATCTGACCCAAAAAGGATGATACTCATACTTGAAGACCTATATGATTATGGTCTGATTCTGTGATTTTGACTGTCTTCCTGGACTGACACAAGATTATTAATCGTTTCTATATCATATTAATTTCTTCTGATTTGTCTGTCTATTGCGGTTTTTCACTCTTATTGGTGAGAGAGAAGAATTTATATTATTATTATTATTATTTTTAATCATATAAGATTATTGTGAATTAAATAATTAGTCTGTTTACTGACTTAATACTATGAGATAAGATTGGAATTTGGGGGTGTTTACACTGTTGTGACTTGACTGTTCATGTTTTAATAGTGATAATATATGTATACAAATGTAATGGTTGATAGTGATTACTTTGTGAATTGTTTATTACCTTGAGATTTTTCACTTACCTTAGGTTTGATTGGTTAAGCAATATGTTATGTTAATTTAATTCTTTGGATTATGATGGAGGGCGTCGAGATGATATTTATGTGTCAACTATACTTTGAATTTGTTTTCTTGTGGCTGTTTTGGTAGTTGGTTTTATTTTTTACAGTTTTGTTTATCATTCGTTATAGTATGCTCACCACTGTGATGTAGTAGAAATAGAAATTTTACCTCTTTGTTTTTGATCTGATTGTTTAACTTTATATTCTTTTCATTTTCTTTTCTGAGTATGAGTTGGTGGATGTGTTGTTATCTAATTTAGTTTTGGAGTGGTTAATGTAACCTGAATTTGGATTTCGGTCTGTCTTATTAATTTTGATTCCATTTTATTATTTTATAAAAAAAGGGAAAAAAAGAATAAAAATGGGGAAAGAGGGTATAGAACAAAGGTGGGAAAATGGTGTGAAGGGAAAAATAGGGGAGGGAAAGTGGAATGAGGAAGAAAAGGGGAAATCTCTTATGAATAGGTATTCCATAGGGGCATTTTATTATTCATAATACATGATTCATAAGATGATTATATTTTGGCAAATTTGCTGTTTATCTCTTGCCTAATAGGTATTTATTAGTCACAAGTTTTTGTCTTCTGTATTTTTCGGCTTATCATGTTCAATTTCATGTACTACCGATTGTGATTGAAAATTTTCTATTTTCTATAAAGCTGGACAGTGATTGATTGGTTTATTTTCTGTTTATTATATTTCTGTGTTTGGTGATTTATCATTTTGTAATTACATGTTAAATTTTTGTCTGGCATAGTGAATTGCTCACCCGTATACTAAAAATTGGTTTGCATTTTATGAGATGATACCTTGTTTCCTTTAATTTCATAATCTTACTCCCTATATTTTTAATAATGATGAGATGGTGAGTAAAAGGATGTGGCTAGATACTGGGATGTATAATTTTAGTAAAATGTGGCAAGGGGTGGCATTTGGTATTTTGTCTTTTGTCTTTGAATTAGGTTAATTTAAATAAGTTTTTTAATTTTTTATATAGTATAAATATAAGTTGTACTTGGAGGTTCTGTTTATTGATGTTTGTTCTTCATATGTGGCCTGTGATTGTTAATAATAATGAGTAACATATACACACTACAGGAAGTTTCTAATCTGTTGTCTGGCGACTTTAATGATTCCTTGAAATTAATTCATATAAATGCCAGATCTCTTATGTCTAAGGTTACTCTTGTTGAGGCTTTGATCCAGGCGACCGGATCGGGGATTGACATACTCTGTTTGACTGAGACATGGTTTCCGACTCAAAATTATAGTATTGATATACTTGGTTTTAAAATATTTTTCCATAATAGAATTAAAACAAAGGGAGGTGGAGTGGTAATTTATGAATATACTATTCACCAAAATTATTCTTTAATAACTGTTATTGACCCTTTTATAGAAATTTTGACAATTGAAAATGAATATTACATTATAATGGTTTGTTATCGCCCTCCGAGTTCTAACTTATCCTTATTTATTAATAAACTATTTGAAATTCTTAATTATATCAACTTGACAGGTAAAAGGGCTTTCTTGTTGGGAGACCTCAATATGAATATTTCCCAAAATAACTTACAAACTCAACAATTTATTCAATTGCTAAATACTGTCGGGTTTAGCAATACAATTACATCTGCAACGAGATTAACAGCAGTAACTGAATCTACCATTGACCTATCTCTTACGAATGCTCCTTTAGAGTTGACTCTTTCAGGAGTTATAATTTATGATATTAGTGACCATCTACCAATTTTTACATTTTACAAACATACACATGCTGTAAATAAAAAAATAATTAATATAACAACTCGATTAATAAACAATAATACGTTAAATAAATTCTATAATCTATGACAACATATAAAATGGAAAAATGTGTTACAGTTGCCTGATCCAAATCTTTTATATGGCAGCTTTGCAACAGTGCTAAATGAGTTATACATCCAAGCCTTTCCAATTTTACTTAACAAGAAGAAAGCTAAAAAGTAACGTAAACCATGGCTCACTAGACATCTATTAAACCGAATTAATACATTTTTTTATTATACTCGAAATTTATAAAAAGTAAACTACATACTGGTTTTCAAATATTTAAAACATATAGAAATAAATTAAATTCTGATACTAGGAAATTTAAAAGAGAATATTATACTAATATCTTTTCTCAAAACGATTCTAAATTAACTTGGAAACATTACTGGGTAAATCTTCAGGTTTAATTACAGCACAATACCTAACTAATTTAACCAAAATAATTAAATCCAAACAAGATATAGTCAATGAAATCAATAATCACTTTATATTAGCTCCGCAAATTGTTAAACAACAAGTTTTACTTGAAAATTCTCAATATCACCAGTACCTTCAGAATTCACACCAATCAAACACGTTTCACTTGCTTAAAATTACACGATCTGAACTTTTACACTTGTTGCAAATTAATGTCAATAGTGGACCTGGATATGATGAAATTTCACCATTGGTTATCAAACATGTGGCTCATATTATTGTGACGCCACTTTTGTTGATTTATAATTCTATATTTACTACAGACATATTTCCAGATGCTTTAAAAATAACTAAAATTACTCCTAAATACAAGAAAGGTTCGGTAAACGAGGCAAATAATTATTGGCCAATTGCAAATTTGACATTTTTTGCTAAATTGCTAGAAAAATGAATTTACATTAGATTACCTTCCTTTTTACAAAAATACAACATATTTAACAAAAATTAATTTGGCTTTTTGCCAAATAAATCAACAGAGCTTGCAATTTCATTTACACATAATTTAATCGAACAAAATGCTATAAAACTCAAACAACAATTGCAAGTTTCTTAGATTTATCTAAAGCTTTTGATACGCTAAACCATGATATTCTACTAACCAAATTATTTTCTATTGGAATTAGGGGTTCTACATATAATTTATTCAAAAGTTATTTATCAGCTAGGAAGCAATATGCTGTGATTGTATGACATGGTCCAGAATGGGAAGTGTGATTTCTGGAGTGCCGCAAGTTTCGGTCCTAGGTCCTATATTATTTAATTTGTATATTAATGATCTCTTTACAGTGGTAAAAGATAATAATTTAATTTTATTTGTTGATGATGCAACAATCTTATTTAAGGGTAATAATACTTTAGATCTTACATCCAGAATAAATGCACAAATTGTGTTGGTGACAAATTGGTTAAATAGCAATGAATTGATTATTAATGTAAACAAGACCAAGGCTATGATCTTTTTGAAACTACAAATACTACAATCTATGAGTGACGTGGTGGTCTTGAATGGAGTTAAAATTGATTTTGTGAATGTGATTCTTACTTGGGAGTATTGATTCGAAATGATTTGAAATGGAATATGCATATTGACAACCTGACTAATATAATATCTAGAAACATTGGGGTAGTTAGTAAGATTATGATAAATTTGTCCCTTAAAATAATGATACTTTTTTACTACACACTAATACAAACACATATAAATTACTGTATACTGACATGGGGGAAACAACACAATATAACTTAATAAAATACAGGTATTACAGAATAGATATATAAGATTAACAGACCCAAAAACTCTTAACTATTCTATACCAAATTTTACCTTTTAGGTCTGAAGGAAATCCTAATAAATATATATAATATACTTACAATAAAACATATATTTGACTATAATCTTGGTAAAATAATGTTCAGAAGAATTAAAAATGATTTATACCATGACTTAATATCATTAAATATTCGTACTCATTTTATGAAACCAGGAATTGATCAACACTCATGCCTAATTTCCCTCGGACAGAAACAATTAAAATGAATATTAAGTATTCGGGACCAAAACTTTGGAACTCATTGCCTTATGACATAAAATCTATTAACAATTTTGACCTATTTAAAAAAAATATTCAAGCATCACCTTATTAACAAGTCTCTCAATTAATGCTGAGTTGACCCGATGTGGTCGCTGGATTGATTTCACGGCGTATGAATAGACCTTTCATCTACGTACACTTATGTGTTTATTTAATCTTTCAGTTCTATTGAATGTACCTTTGACTTGTCTTTTGTATTTTTATTTTTGTTCGTGTCCTTTTTTTATTTAGTACTAGGTGTGGAAGTGCTATGTCAGGCCTTACGGCCTCTTTCCGCCTCCTCCTAGTTGCTACATTTTTTGTAATTGATTATATTGTTTGTATTTTGAATTGTAATATGTGGCAACTGAAAAATGAATAAATGAAAAAAATACGAATTTACTGACTACAAATATACAGCAAGTGAATCTACTATTGCTGAAGCAGTACGTAAACTGATGAGTGCATTTTTAAATTCAAGAATGATGTTAGCATTTTTATGGCGCCCTAACGTTGCAGTAATATTATTAGAATTTCTGCGTGCTCTCAATTTAGGGAATCAACAATGGTGAATATACAGAAGAATACTCATAAGACCCGCATATATGTGATAAAGAATACACGAAGATTAAAAATCCATTAATGATGAAGATGCAAGCCCTGAGAACTTTTAACATTGAAGTCAAAACGAATCAATTAAGTCTTAGTAACATGGCGCTTAGGACCTAAACTCTCAACAGTTTTGAGGATCTTTCGCAAGGGCTATTTCATGCTGGGTCTGAACGATATGTTTTAAGTAAATGTTTTTTGGAAAAGTTTAATAAATTCCACAACCTACGCAACCCCGTAATGACCGGAGAAAATGAAAATGCTGCAAAATTTCCTGAATGGTGAAGAACGGTGTTTGATGAAAATGGACGTTTCGAAGCAAATGTTTAATGCCGATTAATTATGTTGCATTTTAAACGGAAGTCATCCTGAACTCGCGTCAGGAAAGAACAACTTACTCAGTGATTTAAAACAGATAAATTATATCCTGACCCTGATTTTTTGGGTCATTGCTGCAAATTAGGGTAAACCAAAAACTCTACTTGACTAACATGAGCGATGAAGCTTTTTGAAATAAATTGAATGATATTTTCCATACTAAAAGTTAGTTTTCATAAATGCAAACAGTTTTGGGACATTCCAAGACCATAAAAGAATTGACACAGTAATAACAAAACGTTGATTAGCTAACCAGAAAATGAATGATGTATAATTCCAAAAATGAATGATTTTTCTCCAGTGCAATGCAATCTGAATGTACCATGTGTAATCAAATGCCTTTTTCTCATCACATTAGAGTCTGGTAAAAATAAGTTTATTTTTTTAATTAGAGAGTCAATTTCATGTGCATCCATATTTTTCCTAGTGAAGATAGTTTTATCTAAATTTCAAGGGTATTATATATATAAAATTAAACAATGAATAAGGATAATTTGTTCGCCATCACTGGAAACATGTACAAGTAGATCTTGTATGCATTTAAAAAACACATTTTAAAATATTCTTCCTTTGGAAGGAGAGCTGAAAAATTGAAGTCTTTGAATTTGTACAAAGAAAAATTATAAAGTGTTTGTGAAAACCTTGTCATCATAACTCTTTCCAATAGGAATTTCCCCATTTTATGGCCAAATACGTTTGATTCTCTACGTCGCTAAACATTCAAGTCCCGAGACTTTCCAACGGAAGCATGATTAATGACTTCTTAAATTATTGTTGATATAAAATATGAAATCCTGTCTCCTTAAAGACAAACATTTCGTGAAATTTAAATAGTGGACAGATAACACACCATCCGTATTTTCTTTTCTTTTTCTATTCCAATTGTAAAGTAATTTTTTTTATATTTATTACTATAACTTTGCTTTAAATTTACTTCTGAGGGCCTTATTTGTATATTCAATTTTATACAGAAGATCAATTGAGCTAATATAGAGTTTTGCGTATTGATTAGTTTGGGTAATTACGAAAAAAGAAGTTATTATTTCCACCCCCGCCCCACAGAAATAATTGAATTGCATACATAAAGTTATTGCCTGGCTACAAGTCCTGCTTAAAATCGTTATTTGATTCTGTCGATTTTTCAACTTTCCCTTATTTACAAAATCTGTCTTCAAACTAAAATTAAAATGAAAATGTTTGACAACATGGAAAAGTGTCACCGAATTGAAATCAAAATTGCAGATTGAAAACGCAATGCAAGGTCCTTTTTATGCATTACTTAATGAATGAATCATCATGAAGGTTGCGTTAGAAAGAAAACAACTAATGTTCCCTTTTCTTAGTCAAGTACGGCGTCATACACATAGTTTGAGAAATCTTGCTGAAGATATAAAAGGTAAATTAATGGAAAACCAACTAGATTAAATTATACACAAATTTGAATTCTTGCAGTTCGATGGTACCTTTCTCTCCGCTTTTGTTCAGTATAGTGTATAATCTTCTTGTTATTATACCTCTTGTATAATGACATTTGACGCAGCCATGTGTAAGCATTGGTACTTTCTATATTATCAAACTCATTTACGCGATATTACCAATTATTTGCATAAGTGCAAAGAACTATTGCAAGACGATATTCTACCAAATATTGGCATAAGTGCAAAGAACGATTGCAAGACGATATTCTACCAAATATTTGCATAAGTGCAAAGAACGATTGCGCACGATTGTGTACTGTGAGTGGGGTAGTAGGTATATAAATCTGAAATATTCTGTCGTGTTATCAGTAACTGTGAAGCGGATATGCCGCGTGGACGTCAGTTTCCCAATTCTAGCGAGAGCTGATCATAAGATGTCATTTGGGTAAGGCTTCTATAAGGAATATAGCAGCAAAACTAAGCATACCACAATCGAATGTGGGTGATATCTTAAAGAGGTGGATGCAGGATGGTGCAACGCAAAATATAAATAAACCTTTGAAAGGATGAAAAACTCACAGAACTTGGCAGAAGAACCATTATAATGGTTAAGAAATCATGTTTTCACTTTGCCCTCTCCATCGCTGCTGTAGGTGCAAATCCTTTTAATGGCTCAGTTACTTGCACAACTATCCGCAGAGAGTTACTTAGTGTGAGTTATTGTGATAAAGAAGCAAGACACAGGACACATGTCAATAGCGTGAATACCAAGCGACGTTTCGTGTTGTGTGTGTCTCCCGTCGTTTCTAAACAATGGGCAACTACAAGCTGTCCTCAAGAGTGATGAGCCAACTTCTTCACTATTCTGATCTGAACGACGTACTTCGATTTCGTGACAGCCAGGCAAACAATTTCCTTCAGACAGTGTTCTTTTTTTCTCAGTAGGCTATAAGCAGTCGTCTGCCCCTAATTTAGAGCCACTGGGTCCAGGAAAGGGAGAGCGTCAGTTCCGTATGACAAACACAACATCCATGCCTGACCGGCGATTCGTAACCGACACATCTCGGACGACAGATCCGAAACCATCGCTTAGACAACTACGCAACCGGGGCGGCGGAAAGTTCGGTGTAGTATGGAGTCATACTATGGAGTTGTATAAACAGAGAAATCTTGTTTGTGTGTTTGAGGTAATCTCGAAAACAACTGAACCGATTTCGATAATTCTTTCACCATTGGGTAGCTTATATCTTTCCGAGTGGACATAGGCTATTTCGTTTATTAATTTATTATTTTTGTATCATTTTTTATTGTTTTTGGCTGTACTACTGAATCAGATTGCTTTCAAGTAGTTCCCGATTTCCTGTCTATCGTTACATATAACATGATCTCAACCAACGTGAAAGAAAGTAGTTCACGATAATATACGGAATTTTTCTTACTAATCCCGAAAACAACTGAACCAGTTTGGATGATTATTTCGCTGTTGGAAAGCTTACTTCCTTCCCGTGGGCATAGGCTATTTCGCTTATTTTTTATTATTTTTGGCTGAACTACGGAATCAGAACGTTTTCAAGTAGTTCCCGATTTCACGCGTAACGTTCGGCTTACGGCGGATTGTACAAAGAAGATGTCATGGTAACATAAAAATAAATTACTCATAACAATAAAAATTAGCGATGAGAAATCTGTTGGACAGTAGCTTCCATTTTAAAGAAATCCTGAAAATCGCTCCGGTGGGTGGCGCTGGTGGATTGTAGAAAGAAACAGCCTTGTGTTTGAAATATATAAACACGGTAAGTTATGTCTTTCTTGTGTCAAGAAATTATTTCGTTCGAAGTTGATTATTTTGAAATTATGCAAAACATGTGTGTTTCTCAATCACAAGTATATGCCGCCCCGGTGGCGCAGTGGTCTAAGGCGATGGCCTCTGATCATTCGTCCAAAAGGGGTCCGGGTTCGAATCCCGTTGAGGCATGGATGTTGTGTTTGTCTTGCGGCACTAGATCTCTCCCATCCCTGGAACCAGTGACCCTAAATTAGGGACGGGCGACTGCTTATAGCCCATTGAGTTGCTCACGGTGGTCGTTAAACCTCCAATAAAAAAAAATCACAAGTATGTGAAATTAAATTAGAATATAAATTTTACAGAAAGTTAAAAAAGCTTTTCATAAAAATTACTGAACGATGTGCAGTGAACAACTACTTTGACAAAAAATAATTTCAAGTTCTTTGAAATATCGTAAATTTCAGTAACCTTACATTTCTTTGCAAGCCAAAATGGGCTTTACAGGCTAAACTTTCAGTAGCTTTTAAATTGGGAAGCTATGTGCAGGCAATATTTACTTTCTCGAACAAAAACATCCTGTATTAACTTCATCATAAGGTGAAATCACCCAGCAGGGGATGTGGTAAAAAGTACAGTGATCTTGCTTTAACTAATCGAATTCGAATGCAATGAGAAATACAAATACAGGATTACAATTAGGATTGTAATATAATAATTACAATTAAAGATAATTGATTATAAGATAATAATTATAATTAAAGATAATCGATTACAATATAATAATTATAATTAAAGATTGATTATAATATAATAATTATAATTAAGGATAATTGATTATAATATAATAATTATACATAGGGTTGTAATATAAGATCATATTTTTTTATTTTAACTAAATCAATAATTTGTCTAGAACGAGGCATCTTATTTTTAGTTTTTTTCATCCAAAAGAGAAAATAAAGCATCTCGAAAAACTGTAGCCTTTGGAGTGAAATTAATATCGGTAAGAATATTTTTCTTTTAATCTCGGAAGGGTTTGTTCATATACAGCATGTTAGGGACATGGATGTCGTCATGTATCAAGGCTCAGCTGATATTACCATATTACAAAACGTCGCTGTGAATCTCTCAGAATATCCCGGAACGATGTGAATGGAACAATGCACCGTTTCGAATACAGACTTTTAAAAAACCAAGACTTTTCAAAACCACGTTTTCATTTTATCAAGAGTAACTTGTGTAGTTTGCTAAACATGTTGAAAATCGAATTTTGTAATTCAGTGCTAATCTCTAACGCAGTACTATATTTTGCGGGACTTTTGATACCTGATATTTTTTGTCGAATATTCAGATATTAGCAACGTTGAAAACATTACGGAAGTCTGTATTTCCCGTAAACATATTAGTGCATTGGAGAATATCATTAAACGGCCGTATTCGTTTTTCAACATGTTTAGGAAAGCGCGCAATTTCTATTTCTTTAATATCGACTTCGCAATACAGCGGATTGACAACTTTTAGTGAAGGATCGTCGTTTATCGGGTATACTTAAATATGACCCTGAACATTTTTTTTGTTAACAACAAACTAATTGTATTTTGGAAGAATGTGATGATTTTAATCAAGGGTTTACGAAATCTCGCTGAGTAAAAGATATCGAAATTTTTTATTGAAGTACATGTTGGTAGTTTGGGCATTCCAAGTAATTTAAACGCTTCATCATGATGATTTCAACGTATGCTTGAAGGTTCACAAAGAATCCAGTTTCTTACCTAGCACACAATTAATTTGCTTTTTTAGCAGAGAATGCAGTTATTCATCTTGCCGGAAATTTTGTTGCAGGTGCTCTCCTAGCATAGAATCCAGTTTCTTACCAGCAGATAGTTCGTCTGCTTGCCTAGATGAGATATGATTGCCCATTCAGCACAAAGAATGTAACACCCTCTACATTTGGGTTCATATCTTAGATCTGTCTCTCAGCAAGGGGTTGTTGGAAATCCCGACATACCACATGAACTAAAGTTTTCTTTTGATTTATGCATTTAATAGCATTTAACAATTATTTTACGAAACATATTTTTCGTGTCAGTGACTAAGAAAATGGGCAAGACAATTGAATACAAAATCGTAAATACCTATTGTCTACATTTTCTCGATCGTTAGAACGATTCCCTCTTAAACCTAGAGCAGGGCTACCGTTAATTTGAACAGAATCTGAAATGGTTCCTTAAAGGCAAACGATTTATCGCGATTTCTTTTTCATGCCTATGATCTGCTAATGTTTCACTGCACTTATTTTCTGGTTCTGAGAATTTATTCGTTTTAAGCGTTTCTACCTTAAATGTGAGTTTGTTAAAAAAGAACTAGGTGCCGACAATATTTTCCTTTTTTTGTTATAATTTGGATGATTCACCGGCTCGCAGTAATTATTTAATGGTTTTATAACTGACCCCAGAATTTACATTAGGAAACTATTTCACCATACATATACCCGAAAACAAATAAAATTGATTCGGCTAAATTTTAAATATTTATCCTGAACTTGTTTGGAGTGGACAACTCTTTTTTTTATTGATTGCATGTATGTCAACTATATATCTTCATTTCGAAATCTGCTTGCCCTCTGTGTGCGACAGCGGCAAGAAAGCAGCATAAATATAATCAACTGTAATTACGATTTCTTAGAGGAATATTTATTTTGAAATTATTTAAATGTCTCTACGTCCATAAGTTTTCTCTGAGTGTCTAAAGCTGTATGGAGTCTCTCGTTGTCATGTTGCATGATTACATCCTTGCGATTAGCCTCTGCTGGAAGCTTAAATTTCAGGGTTTTTTTTAATTTCTTTCCAACTGTTGGTAGTATAGGTGAGCGTTTATCATTTGTGTAAGTGCAAGCCCTTCCAAGTGGATTAATTCTCTTGACATTCCACCACACACTTAAGAGGACTTTCTCGTTTGAAGTCATCCATTTGAAGTCGATTGACTAGGCTCTTTAACTCGGGATACAATCCTTTTATGCTTGAAATTTCTTCAAAGTGCACACATTTCATCACCCGAAACTATTTATTCCCAAAAAGGTTCATTTCTGTGATGTGCAAGCAAGGAAAGACAAGAGTTTATTTTGTCCGATCGATTTCTTACGGATGGGCAATGTGATACACACTGGTCAAAATTTATGATAACCCCAAGCGCATGCCTTTTGCTATCTTCTATTGTTCGAAGTATGGGAAAACTTTCTGGTTATTTTTCAACTGTTAGATGTTGGAAATAATACCATCTGAAAACGATAGCACAACACGAATAACGGCTACAGTGTGTGGGCCAGTTTACCGGTTGCAGAACAGTGAACGCTAAGATATTGTCCAGAGACATTGGCGCATGAAGAATCCCTAACTGTTCGCTAGAAACATCCACTCGTGCCATTATAATTATGGATTGTTTTTCCAATACTATATCCAAAATAAAATACAAATAAAAACATTTTAAAACAATTTTCAGGTATATTATTTCTGTTGATGTAATTTATAAGAATTAAATAACAAGTAGTGAAAAAAAATCCAAAACAAATACGGTGATAAAAAATTCTGATAATTTTTTTTATTCAGCGTGAAATATTACCTTAGAAACACAATAGATGTTTCATGGAACAAAGACCGGTATTTATCACTGTTATTTGTAAATTTGAATTTCAAGATTCCTTCTGTACGCTCTAATAGGAATGCACTTTATTAACGGTTTTTTATATATAATAATATATAATAGTTTTTTATTATTGTGAAATATTTGCTACCGTTGGACAGAGTTGTCAGGAAAAGACCTTGAAACCGCTTTATAAAGCGAACACTCTAAGACATCCAAAGGTGTCCTGTGGTATCTATTATTAACACGTTACCTGCAAAACATCTTAACTCTGGTAAGTCCTGCGGCCAAGTGCCCGCGTATTGTATTTGCTGTTCCAACGCAAACCATAAATGCCCGATTGGTTTGATGTCTGTGGAATTTGGAGGTCATGGCAATCAATACCTGGAAGTATTCCTCGACTTCCGGAAACTACTCTCGTACAATCGGGGCAGGGTGCTATGGCGTATCATTCATCCGATAGAAGGCACTCTTAGAAGGAAAACATTTGTGATAGGATGTGCCTAGAGTGCGATGAAATTTACGTACGTTATAGACATCATAGTTTTCTGCACAGGTTCGACTAAACCCGGGTTTCAGAAACAGAATTTTACCCCAAGCATTACATTTTCTCGACTATCTTTTTGTCGCAATTTGCATTTGGTTGCCAATACATCTCCTGGTAAAGGTAGCGCAAATATCAGGAGGTTTGCATGGCGCAACCGGGAAAAATATTATTCGGAATAGAGGATGTTTTTCAACTATTCCAGATCTAGTTTTCATGCTCGTATGCCCATTGCACACGGTTTCAACGGTGAACTGAGGTTAAATGTTCAAAGCGTGTACAAATTAAAAGAAACCTATGGTTTTGAGTTTACTGGCCATAGGTCGCTTTGCGCCTGAGACTGAAAGCGGCATATAGTCAGGAACACCATTTTCTGAAGTGTCCGATTATGAGTGTGTTGTGACACATTATTACCATTACCCCCGAATCACCACTACATTCCTTCCGTTGGCTACTTCCATTCATGATAGCTTTCGGTCAACTCTGGCATGTTTAAGTCATGGTCGGCCTTTATATTGCCGGCGGATAGAAGTTTTCCTCTCTTCGGACCACTTTTTCTATAAACTAATCACGACTCGCTGTGGGCAGTCAACAAGTCTTGTCGTCTCGGAAATTCTCTGAGAAAGCCGTTTCGCTATTACAATTTTTCGAAGTACTAATCACGGCTCGCCGTGGGCATTCGACAAGTGTTGCTGTATCGAAAAGTCTCTGGCAAAGACGTTTGGCCATTACAATTTGGCATTTGTCAAACTCGCTTGAATCCTATGATATACCGATCTGAAGAACCATAATAACTCTGATTAACAAAACTCTGTATTAAGTGTTGTGTATAAGTTTTCACCACCTTCACACTCACCATCGCCATTTACTTTGATTTGGACAAAGACGCGCTGACCATAATGATTTGGCTCTTCCGCATAGTTTATTTATTTATCTCCTTTCCGTTTCAGCCGACCTAGAAATAAATGCATATGGATCTTTAAAATGATACTTGAAATTTAGTTCTCAACAATTTGTACATAGCTTACGCATTTGAAGCTAATAACATATTTGGAGTTTTGCTTGAACAACAGGTATCATTCATTGTTAACGTAGTCATACCTTTTTATTTTACTTCTTTCGAACAAATGAACACAATCATTGATGTAGCTGATCTAGTTAATTAGGTATTGAAACATGAGTGCATTATTTTAATTTAATTTTTTGTTAATTTGAATATCAGGATTTATTTTGTATTCTCTTATACAACTTGACTTTAAGGACGTTTTTTTACACAGAAAAATATTTATAAATACAAAAAAATTAGCTTTTGGTAGAAATTGTTATGCACTTACCTAAACTTAAGAACGCTTGAAAAAGCGCATAGATTGTAAAAACTAGAACAAAATGAAAGCGGCTATTCTGTGTTTAAAATGGCGTTTGATCATGGAGTTAAAATCATTACATAATATATTGGAAAGTACTCTTTTTCATCAGTCCTCTATTAAAAGTGACTGGGAAACTTGCGAGGGGTTTTCTTTCTGTACACAAAACGAGGTTAATGAAGTCATTGAAAATAAAATACTGGATATTTGTCATTTCACATGTCACTCACAAATATATCATGGATAATTATGCAGTTTCCCCTTTTCATTGATCTTTAAGTCTGTATCATTGATACTGTTTTCAAGAACACGGATTTAAAAGATAAAATGCGTAATATGTTACATTGATGTTCATTTAAAACCCATAAGGTATCTATGAAAAAGGTACTCGTGAGACACTGATTGTTTTTAACTAAAAGTATCCCACGAATTTTAACGCTTTAAGAAGCACACCATAAAATTGGAAGATAGTGGCACAAGATCGGGTGCCAAAATAAAATAGTGTACAATAATGTATGGATATTAAATTAAAAGTTGTTGTGAAATGTTCGTTAATCTGTACATTTTTTATACGAGTACCAGATTTTTTTTAATAATCAAAAATGCACAGTGGTTACGTGCTAAGATGAAGTTTATACATTTAAGCAGTGCTTATTTTTATCATTTTTAAAGGGCACTCGGTGTTGGTGCTCGCTAGGAAAGAATAAATTGTCTGAGAAAAGGATTGGAACATCTTAAGAACAGCATTCTGAAATGGCAGGGTTCAGCATTGGAAAATGTTTTCTTATGTTTCTTCTTTTTTATAACCCGATGAATCCGTGCCTGAAGGCTGAAGGGTTTCACCAAGGCACTGTGTGATTTTGTTTCTCACTATACGAGAAATTGTCTGGAACACATAGACAAACACAATGGCAGCCGGCTAGTCACCCTTGGCCAGCAAAAGCACTTAAAAGAATGTGAGTTAAGATCACTAATACGCATGTAAAACTTACGGGATTTCACAGAAGGTTTGCATATTTATTCAAATATCAAAGTGCAAGAAATGAAAGTTAGTACCTGAATTGATGTATTTCGTTAAAATTTTTTTCGAGTTTCCGCATCTGATATAATTCTTCTCTTCCACTAGAACATTTGTATGGATTAATGATAGTTTTTTTAAACTAAAGTTTCTCGGATTTTGAAAAATCTTCTACAGCCTTGTTACTATATTATCATACTGCAGTTAACTGAGAGGAAACCGTGCACACGCAGCGCGAGTACAGTTCTGTAAATGTGTTGAATTCATTTCTTAGTAAATTCATCAAACGATATTTCCCCGAAAGTTATATTATTAGCGTGAAAGATTTCGAATCAAGCAGCATTTTTTATTTAATCTTTTTCTAAGGATACGGTTAAATTCAAAATAAACACGTTTTCTCAAGAAAGGAAAAACTTCTGCTTTCCTGGAAGTTCTGCTTTAAAATGTTACGACATAAATTAATCCGCTTTTCAAAGAATATTTTGCAGCTTTTCAATGACCAACAAAAAATTCATAGCCCAAAACGTAAAGCTATCTAGCTATAAATGTTGACGTATACATATTTCATGTTCATTATTGTAACCATAAAACCTCTAGGTAATACAATATTCGGATGTTCCGCAAAAAGTAAAACTCTGCTTAAACATAGCGATCAAGCACGAAACACCGGTGTGCTATAACTTAATACGATGTCACACACTTAGACATATCGGCAGAAGATTCGTCACCGCGTTCTCCGAAGTATCCTTCAACTGTGCAACGGTAATATTATTAAAATAGGGCAAATCACCTTTAACGCAAAATCAAAAGATACAAGAAAAATCTTATTCTTCGAGCATGGAATATATTTAAATATTAATTTTCCAATAAAGCAATAGACTTAAAGCATTGTTTCGACTCCCCTCTGTAATTATCGCTGTAATTCGCTTATCTTCCTTAACCGCATTCCACTTTTCTTCGATTTTTTCTGCTGTTCGCACACTGAAGAGATGCTAAGATCTCTGAACTTCGCATCTCTCACCCTACAGAAAACGTTTATACCATTCGAAAACTCTGTTGTTGGATAAAGCTGTGTCTCCACATAACTTTTTTAACATTCTGTAAGTTTCAGTACACGATTTACCAAGTTTCTAACAAAAAGGGATCTTTACTCTCTGCTATTCCATGGATAAAATGAAATGGGATGAGAACGCTTGCTATGACTCATTTAATGACCGTCTGCCACCTGATGTTACCGGTATAAACCGTTTCTAGCTATTCGCTAGTTGGCCGAGGACAGCTATCTTCTGGCATACACGTAATATTTTGTCCCACTACTGTTATGTCAGTTATGTGGTTAGTGCAGGAAGTTTCCGTACGAGGGTTATATTTATAATTATTTATCTTTTTCATAATTCGCCATTCTGACGCCAGCGGCCATCAAAGTTCTGATTAAAGAATATCACTCAATTTAAAGTTCCCTGCAAACCCATTCGGGATGATTATTTCTGGTCAGTTTTCCTGTTCAAACGACACATGGTTTCCTCACTACGAAACGTACACATACATATATATCACTTGCAGCATATATTTTTATTTTAATGTTCATTTCTGTTAGTTTTTTTTTTTTTTTTTGTAAATGGTGTTACTCCTTTCTGGTATTTTTATTCTGAAGGCATCGGAATATCGAATTTTTATGTACATTAATTCCCGATCTGGCAGCTCATCGGTTCGGAAGTACACTTAATTCTCTTTGAACAGGGACGACGATCGGCAACGCTGTTTTATTCAACAAGTCTGTTAATGGCCACAAATCTGGTAAATGGGTGTGATCACAGCCTGACAAGCTTTTGCATCCATGTGCTATAAGCTAGGATGGTAACACTACCTGCAACGTCTAATTACAGACTTCGGAGGGATAAGTGAAACTCTCTGACAGGTTTGAATTTAGTAGATTCCTGACGGCGATGCGACAGCTAGCCAGTCAGTCACCGAAAATCCCAGTCTTTCACTCGAATAGAATCGGTCCAGGGACCTGTGGGGTTCTGCCTCCCCCCACGGGACCAGTACCTTGCCCCATTCGATCATAGCCCGTGTGTGTGACGTGCTATGGACGGGGCAAACAAAATTTTCAATAATTTTTCACATCTCTTTCCTGGGAGATTGTCCGCCAACGCGAGTTTTTGGGACTAGAGTCTTTTATTTGGTATCTATTAAAAACAAATAAAGTCATGTACATTGAAAATATGAGGATCTCTTGCACCCCTCTCACAAATATTCAGCACAAAATCACATTAAACACAAAAAGCTAATTACATGGTCCGCAGGACTAGGGCCATTATGGCGGTGAGGACTACGGGTCAGAGTCATCAGAAACACCTTGGTCAAAAGACCAACAAACTCATAATTTGAGAGTGACGTACCTCTTGGGGTACCACAATCTGTCAACCATAGTTGAATCAATTTTTTATTTGCTCAAGATCCTTAATAAGACTAGGACATGTCTTCTGAAGCTAGAGGGAGCGTCGTCCAGCTTCAGGCGGAAATTAGCATTTGCAGCTGAGCAATTGCTGCCCTTCAGTGTGGCTGCACACTTGCGGTGCTGGTGCCTACGTACACCGCAATTGCCACACCTATCTTCGGAATCTGGTCAGTTACTCCGGAAATGACCAAAGCCATTACACCGGAAGCACCTGACTTCACGCACAAACTCCTTTAAGCAGAACACTGACCAACCTAAGTTCAGTGTTTTCCGCCTTATTAAGAGCTTGAAGGCCTTGAGCTCCAAATCTACAACCCAGTAGACCCTACCTCGCTTACCCTTGATGGGAAAACGAGCTGTGAGCCCGTTTTGGAGGTCAGGGTTCTGCCCTCAATCACCTCCCATGAACTCCTTACTCGTGAGTTCCCCGTCGACGCCATAGACGATCAACCGGGGTAATCTGTTCCATGGGGCTGCGGGGAGAGTGCAATCTTTGGTCAACGGATTGCTTCTCAACTCTCGGGCCAGACGGTCGAGCTGTCCTGGACAGGAACACTCCATCGCGACCCCTAACTGCAGTTTAGCTGGGTCGACTGCAGTTCGCAGGGTGTTCTTTACATCCTCTGAGGACGCACTCTCGACAGTGCGATAGACCAGGAGAATGTGTCTCCTGTCCCCCGACTTCTTCTTTTTCCCACTTGGGCCGGGCGAAAGCCCTTTCACCGTATTAGTCCCTATCCTGGCCGCTTCGGCGTAGGAAACCACTTTGGTGTCGGCCTGGCCGCGCGACTCTAGAGCTGCGGACAGCCTACCTTCTAGGTCTGCCGACTCACGTGCTTGCAAGATTCAAGCCCTGCGGATCTCTTTCAGGTCCGCTTTCATTTGTACTCGACCTGGGGAAGTGACCCGAGAGTCCCTAATAGCGGACTCTAATTCCCCTAGAAGAGAGAAGATGTGGCTCAGGAAGGCCGGTGGTGTTGGCCCCAGGTGTGTCCCGGGACGCTGGTTGGCCTTCAGAGTGGTCACTGGATGGTAAGCGGACAGCCCCTGGGAAACCCGAGAGGACTCGAGTTGGGGCGATGATGTCCCCTTGTTTGCCATGGGCGGAGGTGGAAAAACATGCCTTGACCACGTTTTGACTAAGTTGGCTCAGCCGAGGTTGGGGAGGCCCTTCGTGGGTGTAGTGGCTGACGGACCCTTCGTACCAAGAAGAGTCTTCCAAGAAAGCCTCAACCTAATGCTGGGCTTAACCTACCGGTTAGTCTCGGAAGCGGGGCGGAGCCCCTTAGAACTACCGACAGGGCTAGGTAGTTTTTCGGCCACTACCTGTAGAGTCCGGGTTGACCCGGACGATTTAGGGGCTGACCTCTTTTGAACTGCCTTACCCTTTTAGGTAGCTGACATCTCCGTGAGAGAGACTGCACTCACGAGAATTTTTCCAAGTTCTGAGTAAGCTCCTTGGGGTTCTCCCAGTCTCGCTAAAACTTAGACTACC
The DNA here is from genome assembly GCA_039090855.1 of Macrothele yani. Taxonomy (NCBI): domain Eukaryota; kingdom Metazoa; phylum Arthropoda; class Arachnida; order Araneae; family Macrothelidae; genus Macrothele; species Macrothele yani. The sequence goes on from CM077034.1 coordinate 125,266,574, forward strand.
GGGTGCTCGTGCTTTGGCCTAGTCAAGGATCAAAGAGCCCTTAGTCTAGGGAAACCAGAACGACGACAACGTACCCGAAATCTGAGACTGAAGTCACTGTGTGGGCTGCACGGAACTTTGCCCTCAGAAGGGCGTTTTTCTAAGTCCGTAAATGCTCTGATTTGAGTCCACGTAGAGTAGATTCAATATGACTAGAAAAGCGTGAGAGAGGAATGAATCACTGTCTCGCGTATAAGTACGTCAGTTCTGATGAAGCAGCTCAGTAAAGCTCAGCGAAAACACACACAACTCGCTCCCCGGTACAGTATCAGACCGACCGGTACCATGTGTTATGAAAATGAGCTATGTAAATTCTGTTAATATTCATATTGTGTAATACAAAAGCGACTGAGAAATATATGATTTATTTTCATTGCACTTGCAATCGTTGCCACTGCGTCAGTAACTTGATGTCAAAAGTTTTGTACATCGAATGAGATTGTAGTTCACTTATAATGAATGTGGATGGCTGTGCATGCAATAAGTACAGGACAGTGGAATCGAGCTTATACAAATGGTGGGAATTCAATTCATGAACTACGCACATGTGGCACAGTGGTCTAAGCGATGGCCTCTGATCATTCGTCCAAAAGGGGTCCGGGTTCGAATCCCGTTGAGGCATGAATGTTGTGCTTGTTTTACAGTATTGACGCTCTCCCTTCCCTGGAACCAATGACCCTAAATTAACCCTTTAAGCGGCTCGAACGAAATAACTCGGGGTACGTTTCTGTGGCCCATAACGGCTGGCACGAAATAACTCGGGGTACGTTTCAGTGGCCCATAGCGGCTGGCACGAAATAACTCGGGGTACGCAATCTGTCCACTGCCCAGCTCACCCGAGTGACCTCGAACTCCGGTTAACAGTGAACATTGCATTCCCCCTTTCCTTTGTTATTCAAACTGCTCGTTTACGGGGACTGTTGACACTAATCCTTTCTGATTGATTACCTGTTAAAAGGGTTCGGACAATGGCACTGAATCTAAAAGGAGAGACGTTTGGATGTCATTGCAGTTTCTACATTTGTCTTGGAAAGATAAATTCACGAAGCTTGAACTGTAGTTATGCGACAATTAAAACTTAAGGAAAACTTTAGAGTATTTCAGTAATTCTCTGTAATCAACTTGGCAAGAAAAAATTTTACTTTCGGGAACACAATCTTTTAATTTTAAAATACTTAATTAACGCAATTTTATTTAAAGAAATAGGAAATCCACTGTGAAACTGATTTTTCGGTTTGCAACAGCAACCTAAAAATAATTGAAATAATATGACATGATTTTTTTTTACGTGAAATTTCTGATTAGGTGGTAATGAAAACAAAATTTAAATTTCAAAAATTACTTTATTTTAGGATTTTTCAAAAGTGCTTTGCTATTTTAAATGAAAACAGCAACGATTTGAACTATTAGTGAGAACAGATAGTTAGATATAAGTGTGAGCAATAAAAAGTACATAAAACACACAAGACACAAAAGCGATTTTCTTTAATTTAACAGGAGGAAATAGTTGGTCGGTTGTCAATCAGCATGCTTTGTACGAAGACAGTTGATCTAATTCTTTTGAACACATATGATTTCGGATTCACAGAGATGGAAAATGGTTTGCTAGAAAAAAATCGCGCTATCCTTGCAGAAGTCCAGTCAGACTATCATTCATTGTATGTTATTTAGAATTCAATAATATTACAAGCTATGCTTATCAAAAAGCTTAATATCGAGTTGCCAATAGTTGGATTTTTTGAACCTACATATTTTGAGGAGCGAGATCAGACGGGTGTAGGAGAAGTGGCCACCCGGAGAAGTGGCCACCGGAGAACTGACCACCAGGAGAACTGGCCACACAATTTTTAAGGGGTCGTATAAAAATTGCGTTTTTGACCGTTTTATGCCCACGACCCCCAGAGGTTGGTTATCTGAGTCATATAAAGTTTCCGTAATTTCGTCTTTTCTTAATTTCGATAATTAATGTAATTTTTTTATAAAAAATGTTTATGATCTACATTTCAACAGAAGATTTCAGGGTTTTCAAACTACAAGTCTGCAAATTATCTGAGCGCATGTGCTGACTCAGGAAACTTGTCGGGGGGGGGGTCCAAAAGTGTAAAATATAAAGCATTTCTCGACCCATCCGAAGATTTTCAGCATTTACAAGCTACAACTCGACACATTATATCAGCGTATGTGCCTACTCTGGAAACATGTCCGGGGGGGGGGGGGGGGGGGTGTTAATACCAAAAGTGCAACATATGAAAAATTTTTCGTCCGATCGGAAGATTTTTAGCATTTATAAGCTACAACTCGGCAAATTTTCTGACGGCATGTGCCTACTCAGCATACTGTCGTGGGGGGGGGGGGGGGGGGGGAATACCAAAACTGTAAAATATGAAAACTTTCTCGTCCGATCTGGAGATTTTCAGCATTTACAAGCTACGTACAACTCGACACATTATCTGAGGACATGTGCCTACTCTTCAAACCCTTCGGGGGGGGGGGTGATTGATACCAAAAAGTGTAAGATATGACGAATTTTTCGTCCGATCGGGAGATTTTCAGCATTTTAACGTTACAACTCGACGTATTATCTTATCTGAGAGTATGTGCCTACTCTTGAAACCTGTCGGGGGGGGGTACAAAAACTGTAAAACATGAAGAATTTCTCGTGTGATCCGAAGATTTTCAACATTTACAAGCTACCCCCCCGACGGTCTACTGAGTAGGCACATGCATTCAGATAATGTCTCGAGTTGTAGCTGCTAAATGCTGAAAATCTCCGATCGGACGAGAAATTCTTCATATTTTACACTTTTGGTAACCCGCACACACAGGTTTGCTGAGTAGGCACATACCCTCAAATAATGTGTCGAGTTGTAAATTGCCAAAAATCTGCCGATCGGACGAGAAATGCTTCATATTTTACACTTTTGAACCCCCCCCCCCCGACGGGTTTGCTGCGTAGGCACATGCGCTCAGAACAGAAAATTAGTCGAGTTGAAGCTTGTAAATAGTTAATATCTGCCGATCGGACGAGAAATTCTTCATATTCTACACTTTCGGTTTAAACCCATCCTCCCCACATACACAGGAGTAGGCACATGCCTTCAAATAATGTGCCGAGTTGTAGCTTGTAAATGCCAAAAATCTCCTGATCGGACGAGGAATTTTCATATTTTACACGTTCGGTATTAACCCCATCTCGCCGACAGGTTTCAGAGAGTGCACATGCGCTGAGAAAAATTTGTCGTGTTGCAGCTTGTAAATGCTGAAGATCTCCCGATCGGAAAAGAAATGAGAAATACTTGATATTTTACGCTTTTGGTATTGCCCCCCCTAGTTTCCTGAGGCGGCAGATGCCCTCAGACAATTCGATTACTTTGTAGCTTGTAATGGCTGGAAATCTCCTGATCGAACCAGAAATTCTTCATATTTCATATTTTAGGTTTTAAGTCCCCCACCCGACAAGTTTCCTGGGTTTGCTCATACTCGCAGAAAATTTGTTTAGTAGTAGTTTATAGAAAAATATCGTGAATAAGAAAATACGAAATTACGGACATTTTATGTGTGTCAGATAACCAATCTCGGGGAGACGTGGCAACGGAAAAATTTTGTGGCCAGTTCTCCGCTTAGTCTTAGCTCCGAAAATCTTGGAAATGTCTAAATTTCTTACTGAAAATGAAATATTAAAAAAAAAAATTATGAACAGAAGTTGCTCAAGTAGTGGGGAATATAGCCACACGAAATTTGTTTATGCAGAACAATTTCATGGCACTGAAATTGCAATGTGTCCAGTTCTCCGGTGGCCAGTTCTTCGGTGGCCAGTTCTCCGGTGACCAGTTCTCAGTACCCGAGATCAGACAGGATTCATTTTTCATAAATACAGTCATGTAAACACTTGCATTTATTTTAAAAACAGCCTACGCCTCCTAATGCACAATCTCGTGTCTGTTATGTTTAATCCGATGTGAATAACGAATGCACACAGAAATATTGCTCACAGAAAAAAATCGCACTCCTCGAAAATAAGAAAAAAATGCCCACGTCTTGAAAATAAGATAATACTCAGATGTGTGTTGTTTTCTTACGTCTGTTAGAAACAAGAGGTCATTTTTAATTTCACTAAGAAATATCTTGATTTTAACTAAGCAATCGACAAAACTAGTCAGATCATTTCCTCTGCTGAGCGGCAGAACTTTACCTAGCGTTACAAGGAAATTGAACAGTTCTGAAAATTTCACAACAGTCTTGTTAGAAGAAACTCAGCAATTTTAATATCTCGTAAGTGTGAACTTGCAGTCAAATGTTATTAAGAAGCAAGAACGGACTGAACCTAAAACGCTTACAAAATTCCTATGCCTTGGACTTTTCAACAAAATTTAGCTTTTACATTGGAGTTTTAAGGTGAGGTGTATTCAAATATACATTCTAAAATTGGGATAGAAGAAGTAGTACATCAATCCTTAGATGCCTGCATAAACAAAAAGTTCTAAGCTCTTTTTACGACGTTTTCCGTTAAATGCTTGATATTTCATTTTTGTATACGAATGACAATTACCAATAAAAAAATTGTGCTACACATGAAACTCGTGCAAAGCTCCCTAGGCTTTTTCAGCAGAATTTTTGTTACAATCATAATGTTTGATATGTTTAAATAAATAAGAAAAAGTGGTAAATGGATATCAACATATCAGTCATCGGATGTTTGAAACAATATATCAGTCATCAGGTGTTTGTATCTCCCAAACTCTTTAATGCCACATTGCAAATGTCATGCAGTCACTGAACTGGGAAAACAAAGAGATAAAGATCAATGGAGATTATTTAATTCACCTTCGTTTTGCTGAAGACGTTGTCATTTTTGGAACTGGCACTTCAAAACTGCAGAGTTCGTTCCAATAACTTGCTGACAAGAGTGAAGAAGTGGAATTAAAAACGAACTTGCAGAAGAAAAAACTGATGTACAAAGCAAATTTTGAAGATATGAATCTTTTTTTTTTTTTTTTTTGGTGTAAATACGAAGTGGGTGGTAAGTCAGATAATATCCGAAAACTTAAAAAATTCGTCGTCCTGCTGCGGGAATCGAACCCGCGTTTCCTGATGAATCGAACCCGCGTCACCTAATAGCGCCCTAGTCTATCCGGGAGACGCGGATTTGATTCCCGCTCCAGGACGACGACATTTTCAAGTTTTCGGATACTATCTGACTTATCATCCATGCCATATTTACACTAAAAAACGGATTCACATTTTCCAGATTTGTATTGTATGGTGTAATCCTGTATTCCATTCATGATGTACAATGATTTTACAAGAAATAAAGAATTACTGATTGATAGGGAGAAGCTGGAGATAACGGATACCTACATTCACCTTCGATAGTAGATATCAAGCGATGGTCCCTTTGATGAATAAATTAATCTGCGTATAAAACTTGATCGGCGTGCTTTTGGAAGAAACAGTGAATTTTTAAAGAGCAATATGCTATTATGTTTTAAAAGAAAAGTGCCTAATTAATGCATCCTTCCAGTGCTTACATATGGAGTGGAGACGTGAACCTTAACGAATAAAGGCTTAAAAAAATACGGACAACTGAAAAGAAGCTTAATATAACCAGGAAAGAAAAGAAGAGGATCTCGAGAATGAAGAAAATGACATGAGTGGAAGACGGCTTGATCAGTGCAAAATCTCTGAAATGGCAATGGGCTGGATACATTGCCAGAGGAACGGACCACCGACGCTGAACTGAAATTTTAGACTGGACTCCACAGGACTAGAAAAGACCCAGAAGGATACCGCATGGGAGATGGATAGATGAAATTCGAAAGCATGCGGGAGGGACATGGAGAAGACTGACTTGAGGCAGATCGTTATGGAGGATAGTTAGGGAGACGTTCTTCCAACAGTGGATGATAACAGTCGACAATGATGATATAGGTGCAAGAGAAGTGGCCACCGGAGATTGGCCACCCAGAGAACTGAACACAAATATATAAAGGGACCGTATAATAATCGTCCATTTGACTGCTCCATGTAAACATTCCCAGTTGTGACTCATAACGACCCTCATAATTTTGTGTTCCTTTTAATTGAGATATTTAGTGTATTATAGAGATGTGAGACTCTTCCTCAGTTCTTTTTCCTGTGTTATTACTATGCCGTTTGTCCTAAAAGTGTAAATTACAACGAAAACAAAAGAACGATAATTCTGATCTTTCTTTTCTTTCTTTCTTTGATTGAAGGTTTAACGACCACCGTGAGCAACTCGATGGGCTACAAGCTGTCTCCCGTTCCAAATTTAAGGCCACTGATTCCAGGAAGGGAACAGTGGCATGAAATCAGAATGATCTCATGCCAGTGTTGAATAGATAAGAAATCAGAATGTGGCCCAGTGCCGTAAGACAAACGCAACGTTCATGCCTCACCGGGCGGGATTTAAACCCGAGCCCTTCACGGACGCGTCAATGTGCACGTTAAGCCATCAGACTCGGGTACTGGACCCCCGGTAATAAATAAGGGTGTCTTCCTCCCCCTTTCTACCTCGCTTCCGTGTAACTTTCCTATCGGGCACTCTAGCCCAAATCTCCTAGCTTCCTATTTCTAACGGTTGTTTAAGAACTGGGGTCAGGCACTCCTTTCCTAAAAACCTCTGCATATAATATGATAGGATGTGGGTAAAAATACCCCCTGGAAAAAATATTCCCGGGGAAAATACCCCTCAAAACTTAAAAGCGGTAAAAGTTACCCCGAAGGAAATACCCCCCAGAACAAACTGTTCACTGTAAACTGCCACACAGGAACACTGATGTGTGGCAGTGTTTCAGTGTGGCAATTTACCGGCAACCCTGCCACACATCTTTCAGCAACTTGGAAAATTGCCCTGTTTTTCATTAAGGGGCCGGGCACAAATAGTTGTTCCTCCGAAGAGCACTTTGAATGTGTGACAATTTTTCTAATGGGGTAGTTTTCCAAATTCCAAATATATTCCGATTTATACGTGACAGTAAAAAAATCCGAATTATATGTGGCAGATTTCCAAGGTGCCTAACGAGGGAAGAAGCTCTTTTATTTGTCTGAATTTCCATGCAGGTTCTTACGAGTTTAAGACAACTGGCTACAAAAGTTCAAGGGGGGGGGGGGGGGAGGGGCTATAAAGATTGCCGTTTCTGGGCCTATTTTGAGAACTGAATTGGGAACTCCAAACGAATTTTGAGAATACGTTTCATGCCAGCCAAGCGAGAATTGTACTTTAATTTGAAGAAATTAATTGCCGAGGATCCGAGGTACACTTAGTTTGGGAGGGGGGGTCCCCGACTTCCGTAATATTATATTCTGGGCCGTTTAGAGTGCAAACAGGTGTTCAAGGTAAGGGATTTGCTCGCAATTTCTATACTTCATGTTGTGTTTAGTGGCAGACTATGTATGCCTTTCCCCGCTGCCCCGGTCAGTTGGTGAAGTCTGTAAATGTGATACGAGGTGTTTGGTTTGGAGGGCTCTACCCCCCAACTTCCGTAATTTTATATTCTGGACCTCTAGAGTCGGTCAGTGTATCCTCGATGTTATCCATGAAGAGCTCTTAGACACATGAGGGGGGGGCTGAATTCACCCCACCCTCCTGAAAATTCGTGGTCGTGTACAGAATCATTATATCATTATATAAAACATGGTACTGATGTTTACAGCTCTACGTCCATTCTAACATTTTGTGGTAACCCCCCCCAGCGCACGGACCTTGCGGACGCTTCAAGAGGAACATCCTGGATACACTGACAAACTCCAGCGGCCAAGAATATAATATTACGGAAGTTGGGGGTGAGCCCCTCCCAAACCAAGGGTACCTCGAATCCTCGGCAATTTATTTCTTCAAATTAAAGTACAATTCTCGCTCGGCTTACATGGAAGGTTTTCTCGAAATTCATTTGGAGTTCCCAATTAAGTTCTCAATATAGGTTCAGAAACGGCAATCTTTATAGCCCCCCCCCACTTGAACTCTTGTGGCCAGTTGCCCTAAACACGTATGAACCCGCATAAAAATTCAGACAAACAAAAGAGTTCCGTCCCCTCTTTAGGTACCTTGGAAAACTGCCACACATAACTCGGAAATTTAGAAAACTACCCCACTGGAAAAATTGTCACACATTCAAAGTGTTCTTCGGAGGAACAGCAATTTGTACCCGACCCTTTAATGAAAAACGTGGCAATTTTCTTCTGTGGAAATTTTCCAAGTTGCTGAAAAAGAGGTGTGGCAGGGTTGCCGGTAAATCGCCCTACCGGAACATTGCCTTTACCGCTTTTAAATTTTCATGGGTATTTTCAGGGGGGTATTTTTACCGTTTACCGATATGATATGGTGTGATCGTTTCCCGAAAAAGAGCATAGGTAATGAGTGGTAGGGAATCCTGGGTACCCCTTACACTTCGGAGTCCCGCTGAGATTAATCCCCCCCCCCCCCTACAAGAAAAAAGAAAAAAAAGTTTCCCTGAAATGTATACTGTGGTTTCGTAAGAAGGGTTGGAACTGTTTCTTTTTCATTAAGGTACAATAACATCATTCCTTCACTAAAGAAAAAAATTAAAGGGGAAAGTGACGAAGGGAATGAGATATTTTTACACGTACATCGTTTGCATAATCTAAGAGCTACGGCTCTTGTGGAATTTATACTACAGCAGACATGTCCAAATCAATACCGTTTGTCACTGTTTAATTTACAAATGCGGAATATCTAGGTTGCAACTTAAAATCTATTCAAAAGGCCCGCGGACTAGGTGGCTTGTAAATAGGTGGGAAATAATCCTTTGTGTGTCTTTCATTAGGTTCAATAATATGTTTACAAATACGAAATTTCTAGGTTGTAACTTAAAATCTTCTAAAAGGGCCCGCGGCCTAGGTAGCTTGTGATCCATTGAGTGCCTTTTATTAGGTTTTATAAAATGTTTAGAAATACGGAATATCAAGGTTGTAATTTAAAATCTTCTAAAAGGATCAGCACCTGAATATCGATTCGTTGAGCCCCTGTTAATTAGCCTTTATTGCTTGTTATCACATGGGAGATATTAAAATCATAACTCAAGATTAAAGGAGTCAGAAACGTTCTACATAAACCTTGAGCCATTTTGATCTTACATACCCATTGAGATCCCTAGGAAAACTGGTACATTCCGTTTTGTTCAGCTAGGAAAACTCGTACACTTTGTCAAAATCTCGGACCGAAACGCAATTTGTGTATATCCCCTTACTTCAAAAGGGTGTACGAGTTTTCCGCCGTTTGCACTTTTCTCAGCGGCATGAGAAAGTGTACGAGTTTTCCTGGATCCGTTGGAATAAGGTAATTTTTGTTCCTTCATCTGAGCAATGGACAAGAATTTTTTGGAAGGGTGGGGAAAGGGGACGGACCTTATGGGTTTTGCCCGGGTATGCGCCACTGATAACACACAGTGGTATGAAAACAAATGTAACTTCATATCGATATATTTGGTTTTAGAAAAATATAGAACACAATTATTTTGAATTAATATTGAAATTTTATACATACAAAGTTTTGAAATTAAAAAAATTAGGAAAGAGTAATATGTTATGTGAAAAACTTTATTCAAAAATTCAGGGGGTGTTCTCGATAACGGAAGTTGAGGGGAACGTGTGTTCTCGTCTACATACGATTCAACCCCTTTGGTTAAATCCAATGTATGCGGATGTAAAACTGTTTTCTTTTTTTTTTTCAATGTAGTGGGCATCACTGTCTTTACATGTTAATTCTTTCCTTTAATTTTTTTCTTCCGACCGACTCAGCAAGAATTGTGTTGGAGGAGACTGGCCTTCCTGTTCTCGCCTTGGGTCATAGAACGGAGCATAAAGGACACTTGATGGCATCGTTAATCCCTGTCACAGGGTTGCGTTCCACCCGCTGAGGTGAGAAGGGGGACAGCAATCGCTATGTTGGAAACACTGAAATCCCGCCGAAATGGGACCAGTTTTTTCGAAGAGGAAGGGAATTTGGAGACAATACGCGTTCAAGCTTCGGGTGATTTTGGCGACAATTTGTTCCCGCAGACCGGCCGGTTAAAGGGTTAAGGACGCGGGACTGCTTATAGCTCATTGAGTTGCTCAAGGTGGTCGTTAAACCTCCAATAAAAAAATCATGAATTATATCATCATACCTTTAATGTCAACGCAACAAATATTTTAGTCAAAATAGTATAACAATACTAATGATACGAACTATTTCCTGAAGAATAGCATTCAAAGTTTCTAGGCTCGGTTCCTAACTCGCAGCAATTCTAGAAAGACGCAATTATTGCTGCGTGTTTGGAACCAATTCGTCAAATGATGCTGCGTTTTGTCCCATGATACAGCGTGCCCAACCAATGTGACTACTCGTTCTTGCGCATGAATTATCACATTCGCATATAATAACTTATTGTCTTGTCAAGTCACCTCATTCAAATTGTTGAAGGGTTCTATTATTCAGTTTGCTGCTTACCTTCGTTGAAAGAGCCATATGGTTGGTGTGCAAAAGCTTCGATACTTTGATTTCTATTCTACGCCGAGAAAATAGGATCATTGGTATAGTTATCCTATTTCGAGTATAATTGGTGCACAGTTGCTATTCATTAAATATTTTATTATCATAATAACGTTCTGAATAAAAATATTCACATCTCAACAAAATGACGATACCCATAAGCATTAAAAGAGAACGTGTGGATCGCATCATATGAAGGAAATGTGGAACATGATTATGCCAAATTCTGTTTCGTTATCACACCATTTGTTTTCCAGAAATTCATACAGAAACGTTTTGGTTACAGAAGATAATTGGAAACTTTACAAGGCAGATATTAAACTTCCTACCGATGTACAAAAGGACAATTTGCGTAATTTTTTTATTGATCCAGACTAAGGAATCTTATATAGAGATTACAAACGGAAACATGTATTGAAACGCCCTATCAAATGTGGCTGTGTGGGGGCGTCGTGGATTTCGGAAGCGCGTTATTAGGTTTCATGATTTCTACGAAAAAGAAGGTTCTTTTCGAATAACTGTACATTTTTATGACTTGTCTAGTTTTGGTAACAAAATGGATTGAAATATGGAATATACCTCTGACTAAATCATATTATAAAAATAATTCCATTGGTATTAGTATCGTTTGCTCTTAAAAGAGTTATTGTTTGTTCGGATATTTACATCTTTAAGATATTTTTCATATTCTTTTTGAAAAATTAAGTTAAAGTAATTATTCTGAGAACACTTCAATTTAGAACCGAGTAGTAAATGGTGTCTGAAAAATGCATGTTTAAATGGACAATAATACATTTATCGACGAACAGTGGCGCTGCACGTTATTCCAACGTTTTTAAGCTGGTAAAGGAAGTATGGGTTAATTTAGGCAGTAAAATTTAAATAAACAAAATAGAATTGTTCATGAATGAAATACGGGATTATATCCTTGTACAATACAAATGTGTAAGACGTGAATCCGTTTGCTGGGATAAATATGACAAGGATGGTAAGTGAGATACTATCCGAAAACTTGAAAATTTCTTCGTCCTGGAGTGGAAATGGAAACCGTGTCTCCCAGATAGAGGTGTTATCCAGTATCCATTCGTAATTTATCTGCTCCTCCGAGCAATCACGGGATATATTTCAAAACCTCCAGAGTCGCTAAAAACGAATGCCAGTTGCTTTGACTAGCGAAGGCTGCGATGGTGGTATTCAAATTAATCTGAAATTTGCGACTTGATTGATCTGGGTGGTAGAGTGGTTAACATACCTGGGCGCTATCTGAGAGACGTGGATATGAATCCCGCTCCAGGACGAAGAAATTTTAAAGTTTTCGGATATTATCTGACTTACCATCCTTGTCATATTTACACCAAAAAACGGATTGTCAACTTCAAAATTTGTGTAGAATTGTTTATCTTAGATTTCTAATGCTGATGCTTGCTTTAGTGCTAATTTGCACAGTTTTTTGACCTGACGCTAGCCAAAAGTCAGAACTTACACATATTGCAGTGTGTGTTGACAAGGGATAATGGGAAGTATTTTTTGAAATGTTCTACTTCAATAACATGGATCTGTGTTTTCTGCAAAAACAATGCATTTCACACAGCCGAGATTACCTAAATAGTAAACTCTTTCCAGCATTTACTAGTTTTGAACTTGAAAATTTCACATGCAGCTTGTGTTATGATAAACGTATAAGATTTAATCCTAACGTGAGAGATTCCACTGTTTCTCATTCTCATCAACCTACGGTATTGTTGTTTCTAATATTATTCTGGCTTACATGAATGGGATAATCTTGCGAAAAACTGTGTCATCATAATTATGCTGCATCTTGCGGTGGTGAGGAGGCAGGAGTGATCAACATTCATGTTTTATCAGAGTATGATAATTATCTTAGCCCTACAGTATGAGACCACAAATTCTTAAGCAACAAACTAACAATGGCTACCACCTTATAAACAAAGGTGACGAGCGATGCAAGTGTAACTGGCCTAAAAGAATCCCTCATTTCTTAGAAATAATTTTTGTCGGTAAAGACTTTTTACAATCAGATAGATGTAAAATAAGTTCTAATACATTTTTTTAATTTCTTTGTCTTTCAACACATTCCTGTATTTACAACAGAAGACAGTTTGCCATTGAAAACTCACGCACTTCCATACTTTTTTCTTTCATCTTTTATTATTGCTGATGTTCTTGCTGTTGCTCTTATTTCATGTGAAATTATCAATACAAATATAATGGAAAATTTCCGAATTTTATTACACAAAACTCTCCTTCATTCAGTCCCTTTTCTACACTCTATCGCCATTTTAGAGCTTTGTTTCTTGTGCAGCTACATTTAGAAAACCTTTTTCTAAGAACTGGAGTCGCGTTCTTGGAGACCTGTCGAACATTCTTGTTATATGTCCGTGTCTGCAAGTGCATTTGCGTAAGTGTGACGTAAAAGCCAGACAGGCGCAAGTGATAAACTGAACAGTCGCCAAGTGTAGAAGCAGCTCCGTGGTTTAAGGCCGTCTTTGAATGAGTGTTAAACTTCATTTTCCGCGATAGATGGCCCAAAATATCTCTCCTTGGGCGTGACTTTTACGTCTTGAGGGATTGTTCCAGAAGTTGGCGTTAGCGAATCACACTTCCATTAACAAAAACCAATCCTATGTGCATTAAAGCAAGATGGATAGATTCCCTATAAGATCATTTGATTATTTTTTGTAATCTAAACTTCATAAAACCCTTAACGCTTTGTGTAAAACGGAAGACGCGAATTCGGTTTCCGTTAATGGGCGATGAAATTTTCAAGTTTCCTGAAGGATGGTCACATGTAAAACAATAATATATATGTCGTCTCTATTGCACAATGATTTGTACATATATTTTATGTATTTGTGAAAAATTATTTCTTCCCGGATATGGATTCCCATTGCTTTTTTTATAACATAACACATTACACATATTTACATCTTTATTTTCGCATTGGTGATACCTGGATACTGTACCCCACGTTATATGCAAGAGCTGATGTCTTACATACATTTACATTTTCTTTGTCTGTCACACTTCCACGGGAACCCTAAGTGATGTACTCCTTAACTCTTAGCCCCAAAGTACACAAATCCATTTATCTATACAATTTAGAAAAATGGGTATAATATAAATTACAAAAATGTTCCCTGGATATATCAGTAGTACTTGCTTGTGTGCTACGTGTTCTGAACTTCCATCAAAATGAGATTATTACATTACAAAAACGGTCTCATTAGGAGACCAAAGATGGCTGTCGTCAGCGATGAAAGCTGCCGGATCTACCCGCGATCTAATCGCGAGACTTCGTTGCGTCTCTCGCTGGATTTCGTTGTTGCTTTTATAAGAATATCATCAAAATTTTGCTGTCTCCCTTGTATTTTACACGTCGTGGACATGCACTTTATTGGAGCCATGATATGAAACACATTATTTTATTATTTATTCTTCTGAAATTTCCTAAAGATCTTGCGGAATGCTTCGTAGGCCGCTGCACACTACACTCGGTGAAACCGTTCTGGACAGAATAACATCTAAATACTAAAATACATGTTCTTGAAACGAATAACAGTAAAAGTTTTGCAAATATATATGCAGAACTTTTGCTGTATTAGCGTGATAGCGTAGTGATCAGCTGTCACTCCCGTACACAACTAGTGTTTGTACGGGGTACGTTAAACAGCACCTCCTACATCAACAACATCATTCAGCCCGTTGTTGTGCCATTTGTAATGTCGGTCCATCGTGGTGTTTTCCAGCAAGATAACGCACGCCCACACACGGCACGTGCAACGCAACATGCACTTCAGAGTGTGAGACAAATTCCATGGCCTGCACGTTCACCGGATTTGTCTCCCATTGAGCACCTGTGGGATTTTATGGGACACCAACCTATCCGGTTTTCACGGCCAGCCACGAGCATCCCCGATTAACGAGTCCAGGTTGAGGATGCTTTGAACTAAATACCCCAAACTTACATCCAACATCTGTACGACAGACTCCATGCCAGAATTGCACAGTGTGACGCAGTTCATGGCGGTTCAACCTCGTGCTAACCATGTTACATGGAAATGTTATTTTTCAGTTTACCAGCAAATACAGCTGTATTTTGCCATAATGTTTTGATTACGTTGTCCTCTGTATTCCGTTATTATGCTGTATAAATTTTGTTGGTACCAGACGTCTCCTTCTTGGTGTTCTTTTTTCACTTTCCGCCAGTGTATTTCAAAGCACGCAGAAGTTCCAAACGGAATTCGTTCTTTTCGAAAATAGATGAATAAATTCAGATTTGTTTCCATCGGTCATTAAGTCACAAGTAACGTTTATGTAGAAAAAGGTTTAAGTCACCTTAAACCACTTACAACACTAAATAAAGTCACGTGGTTCGTTTGACTCGTTTTGGTATTTAGTTCCCACCCAACAAAACGTAAACGTGATCCACGTCTGTGGATGGATTTTGTGAAAAACAATAAACTGCATTTTTCGTTTGACAAGAATGTGACAGTGTCCTGCAGTCATATTGACAGTGTGTTTTATAAGATTAATATCCAAACAAGAGACGATATCGAAGGAACATTTTCAGGTATTTATACCGATAGTAACAAACCGCGGGAAGATAATGGTTTGTGTTCCCATATGAAAATTACACATAAATATGCACATCGTCCACGGAAATTGAACCGAAGTTTAGACAAGTCAGGAGAAAATATTTTATTCCTACTGGCGACAGAGATGTTCCCGTATGTGCTACCACATATCGATCCATCTTGTGTGTGGGACAGAAAAGGTTTGGAAATATAGCAAAATATTGGTTCGAAAATAAAACCAGGAAGCCGGAACGTAGAGGTGGAAAACGCATTAATTGTGATACTGAAGATAAGAATAAACGTATACGAGAACACATATTAAGTTTTCTCTGTCGTTCTAGTCATTATGGTCGAAAAAAGATGCCTCACAGAAAATACCTTGTTCCGGCACTTAACATTAGAAACAGGTGGAAAATGTTAACAGAAAAATATAAAACGAAGGGCATTTATAACCTTTACTATAGTGTGTTTGTGAAAGATTTTAATCCTGGTTTTTGCATTATGTATTTGAAAAAATTGCAAATAAATTTAGAAAAAAGCAATGAAAAGGATAAAACCTTCACACCCGAACATTTGCTTCCTATACACTGAAGCAAAAAATTTATTCACTTTTAGGGGTGAAGCCCACAGGAGAAGATACAATCACAGTATGCTTTGACCTTATGCGAAATCAGGAATTGCCACGCACACCTATTTCGGAATCTTACTATTCGCGTCAGCAATGGCAATGCATTTTTGGTATAGTTATCCATCGGGGAAAACACCAGGAACAATCAAAGGATGATATATATTTTTTATACTTAAGGTGAACATGAGGCGGGACGTGGTCCTAATAAAATTGCTAATGCTATATATGACATTTTGTTGAAGCGCATACCTTCAAAAGCGAAAATTGTTTGATAGTTTCGTGACGCATGCGGAGGACAAAATAAAAATTATTGTATGTTGGGATAGATTTCAGCTGTGGCTTCTCAGAAGAATCTTACATTCAGGTTTTATTTTCCAGTACGTGGTCGATCATGCTAACCAGCAAATAGAGCATTTGGGCGCGTAGAGTCGAGCTTGAAGCGAGTAGATACAATCTTACTCCCTAAAGAATATTTTTAACATTATTCTCAGAATAATCTTTTTGAGTATCAATATCCTATTTTAGGCTGAAAAATTTGCAAATAGTCGTCTGAGAAGTAAACAAGGTTTCTTGATTTTAGTGGCAAATATAAGAGAAATTACAAAGCGAGATGTCGGAATTAAGACAACATACTCTGGGTAGTTTTGTCGTCACAAGATTTTAAAACGTGGGAAATAATTTTCCCAGTGCCCCTTCTACAATAAAACCAAGAAACAACATGAAGCAAGAAAAGCCGCCCCGGTGACGCAGTGGTCTATGCGATGGCTTCTAACCATTCGTACGAGATAGTTCCGCGTTCGAATCCCGGTGAAGCATGTGTTTGTCTTACCGTACTGGCTCTCTCCTTTTTCCTCTTGTCTGGAGTCAGTGGCCCTAAATTAGGGACGGGTGACTGCCTACGGACTACTGTGTTGCTCCCGGTGGTCGCTAAATCCCGACTCAAAAAAAAAAAATTAGCAAACAAAGAAATTTAATGTTTTGAAATTACTGGAAGCTTTGGGAATTAACGAATCGTACAAATGTTTCCATTTTTATGAACAATCTTGGAAAGATACACCGAACGCTAGCGTAAATGAAAATAATGATAGTGATGCAGAGATAGAATTTATGAATGAAGATTTGTGGTAACTACATTCAAAACTGGTATGTGCGTTGCATTGTGATGTCATTAAAATCCTGTTTTATCTTCAAACCGACGTAGGTCATTTTACTTGATTATTCCTTTGTGCCAAAAAGGCATTAGTTATACTTTTGTTTCAAGTCATTCTATTGTTTTTAAATTTCCATGTAATTAAACTGTCAGGATTTTTTTAACTACGTAATTTAATATTTTTATCATTCAGAGATTATTGGTAAAAATTAACTTTTTTTTTAAATTTAATAATAAACCATAAATTAAAAATTCGCATTTTTTGAAGAATAGAAAAAAAAATGACTTACAGCCTTTTGGAAATAAGCTTTTCTATTTGAACCAGCACGGGTACCTCCACATTCTGATTGAGGAAGTCTTGCCGTTTGCCCTGCATCTCCAGGAGCGTCATCACATTGCCACTCCTGTCTTCCAAAACGACAATTGCCGTGTGCATAGTGCTGAAACTTTGTCTGCGCGACGCAAAGAATAATTATAAATATTGCCTCACCTCGACTGGCTCGCCAAATAACCATCTTTAAATCGTATTGAAACAATGTGGGATCATTTGAAACAGAAGTTGAAATGCCGGAATAGACACCCACGTACTCTGGTGGAACGTCGGAACCAATCTACGAACGAGCCGCTGCAAATCAATTTTCAATACATCCACAACCTCGTGGAGTCTTTACCACACCGTATTAATGCCGTTATCAAGGCAAGAGGAACCGTCACCCGTTATTAAGTAAGTTCTGCTAGGGATGACTAATTTTTTGTCCGGTGTGCTTATAATTTTTACGAAGAACAATAAACATCCAGGAGTATTTCCAAATAAATTTACAAGTTGACAGCACCGAGTAGAACAGCAGCATGATCGATGTGATACTTCCAATATACACAGCTTACAGCACGTTGAATCGAATGTCCTATAACAGCCAAGGCATTCCGATGTGTCCCTTTCTTGTATGATAGACTGGTAAAAACTGTCACATCCGTCAACAGTGCTGACAGAAGCAACAAAACTGGAACCATCAAAGCTTCAGGAAATGTCTCCCAGTCCTATATATCAATTTTTCAGTTAATAGATGAAAATGAATTTTTCAAATAATAGATGTAAATCAATTTTTCAGTTAATAGATGTAAATGAATCCGAGCTTAATAGCGTAAACTGGAGAAAATGGTGGAGGATCTGTAATTATATGAGTCGGTTTCCGTGAAGGGCATTTGGTTCCTTAATACATCTGAAGCGGTATTTGTATGCCACGACGTATCTGTGCGGCATTTCGGACGAGGAATATCTCATACTAATATGCATTTATGATGTGTTTATGAGACAAACTGTACTTCTCCAAAGGTGACTTTTCTTTCGATATGAATTATGACAAAGAATTATGGAAGTATAATATATCTGTTTAAGAGATTTACTTAACTGCATGTACAGTACGATTCACAACAGCTCTCGCTAAACTGGTGGCGCCATCTAGTGTGTAACAAGACAATGGCAAACAAATTTTATCTCATTTTCTCCATTATTGTTTTGTCAGTAACCCAATAGTTTTTTTGTTTTCTTTCCTCTTCCCTGAACTTCGGATTTCGTTGACATATCTGTATTAAAACAAGCACAACAGATTTCAGAATTTATTAGAATCCTTTATTAAAAAAAAATTGTTTTTCTCCCTTCACAAATTGAACCTTGCGTCTGTTTCCGTAAAACTATACTTGATTGAAAACGTTAAGAGCGTTTGTAATAGAACTTTGATATACCATTCGCAAATTTTCGGGTCACTGGCTCTGCGATATTCTATCTGGCTAATATCTTTGAAACAGCAGAGCATTTTACTGTGTTTTGTGAAATAAAATGTTTTAACAAAAACAACACATGACATTGCAGGTTTCCACAGAACGCACACAGCACCAAGTCCAAAAGAGCGCACATTACTTGATATATGAATCGTCAGTTAGGTCAAATTCCTGACAGTAACCAGCCATTTTAAGTAATTCGGGTATATTCGATAGTTAGCATTCTTTCCAAGCTCTTATTAAATCAAAACGTAATATCTACCCTATTGTAATTCTGACTTTAACCCCAAATTGCTTATAACTTTCTTTAATCCATTACGCCACTGTAAATTGGAAGAGTCTTATTTACTGCCGTCTCTACGTGTCATCCCTGTAATATCTTTAGGCTTGTACTCTGTTACTGTGTCCTACACTATGTATAAGATCTAATGTCTTGCATGCACTTGTGCTTCTTTGTCACCCCTTTTAGTGGAATCCTACAGCTGTGTGCAAAGTATTGCATCACCTGCAAAAATCGTGAGTCTTTAAGTTTTTCTTTTTTTTTCATCTAATTGATTTCCATAGTTATTACATGATGTATATGCATTAGATGCGAAATTTAATTGAGATTTCAAAAATGTCTTGGTTCTTCCTGTAGTTACTTCTGTTCTTAAGACACATTGCAAAAATCACGATCAAGTGAAACCTATAGCGTTATACTCCACAGACTGAAATGTACCCATACAGCACAAAAAATTTTCAGATATGTATGAATAATGTTACAATCTCTCAATTTCGTTACACTTTCAGAGATATCTTACAATTACGTTTCAGCAACATCTATTTTGGAACATAACTCTTTGTACATTACGGTTACGTTAAAAATAGCATTCACCGATACTACTGCTTTATAGTTTCCATTGTACATAATTGCTAAGTTGATGTTACATTCCGGCGATGTTTAAAATTTTTGGTTTGGCAACGGCGTTGATCCGCATGCGCATTTATGCCATTTCACCGAAGCACTCTCGCAGTCGTTCCATGTGCTACTAGGATATTATTTGGTGATACTGTCGTACTCGAGTTAGCTAGTGAGTGTACACTAGTGCCCGTCCTTAAGTTTTGCACGCCAGTGTATAATATCTTAGTACGTTTGTTGGTTTTAAATCAGATAAAAAAGTCTCAATGAAAGCAGTTGTTAGTTTGTAAAGGTACAAAAAGAAATGATGTTGATATATTGAGAAGTTTAACGAGTACGCAAGTTTTAAAAAAATTGAGTAACATAAACATTAAAAGGTAAATTTTGTTGTTTAATCACGAAGAAATTTGAGTCATCCTACAGGAAATAAAATATTCTACGTTATTCTATTAATTAACGTAATCCTAAGCATTTATAAAAAATAGATTAAAATACACATTGAAACGCACATTTTGTTGATTAAGCATGAAGACATTTAAGTCATCCCACAAAAAAATAGAATGATCCGTGGAAAATATAATGCATTGCTATTAAATAACGTATTTGCAAAGCATTGACCTTCTCGTTAGTTCCTACAGAACGCTGTAAGAGGGATAAAGCATCTGCCTAGAAATTCGTTGGACAGGGGTTCGGGGCTATGGTGATTTTCGAGGATTTAAGTATTTCCTTGGTAACAAAATTACCCCTGCGTCGTGACGTCACCCCGTAAAATATCCTGATTGGGAAAAACAAAATGTCGTAAAAAAATATCTGTGAGACATTGTGGGAACACAAAAAAATGTCGAACAAAACATGTTCGGTAAAACCAAGCGACACACAAATTGTTGAAAACAATGGAAAAGGGGCGGACAAAAGATGATCGGAAAGATCACGTGGAAAAAAATGGCTACGACTGACGTCCTGATTGACCAGGAATCGACCACATCCTTCTTTGAGGCAGCATGTGGACTGCTTTCTTTGTTACAGAAACCCCCTATTATCACGTAACAGTAATATGACTAAACTACAACTATCTTTCGAATACGTAACGGTAATACTAGTTTGGTGTTAAAAGTTATGTAACGTTTGAGGACATTTTGACGTAACCGTAAAGTTTCCAAAAATTTACTGTTTCATTGCGCAACGTACCTAAAAAGCCTCAATGTTTAAGTACCATGTAAACTGCAACATATACGAAATCGTCTGTGCTGTGTGGGTCATAGAAAACTCTTTCAAGAAGAATAGTATTTATTCCTTCAACAATTATTTAAAGTCGATCTCTTTTTCACAGTTTTTGTGCATGACAAATGCGCTAAAAATGAACCAGCTCACATATTTTCACTTCATAGAGCATCCCTCACAAAGTTATAAAGATTAACACAGCACAAAGATTTTTTATAATTTCTGCGAAACCCTGTATACATTAAAAAATTTATCAACTTGTTCGTAATTTTATGTTTTATTAACATCAACTACAGTTTTGCAGAGAGTTCGGCTATGCACCATCAAGACGAATGGATCGTAAACATTCAAATAACTGTGATATTATCAGAGTTCTTACAGTCACGGAATTTGACAAGTTGTTTCCACGCGCTTTAAAGAAATGGAGTAGAGGTCATGTCGTTAACCTATGTTTTCCAAGTTGTTTTCTTTTGGTGTCGTTGACTTATGCAGCTCATGCTATGTTTCGATGTGAAATCCATCGCTCACAAGTATCCCAGTGAATTGCGCCCTCGAACCATTGCAACAAGTCTCATTGAACATCATTTCAGGCAACCGAAAGTAGAAGAAATTTTGATAGTGATGGAAATTTGCATCACATAAAGCAGTTTCCTTTTTCGTGGAAAATTTTTCCAACAGTCGGGAGGCCTTGGAATGGGGAGCCTACTGTCGCCTGTTCTATGCGGACAGTTTTGCCTTGCACAAAGAAGCGGTGACAGAAGTAAAAAGTATTCAATCTTTTTGGCATGAAATTCAAATTCATTGGACCAGTTTTGCAGTGTTTACATTTTCTACCTTTTTGCAATTAGGCATATATACAGATAAAACATATCTAGTAATGCCTCATATCTAAAGGTTAAAATAGTCTGAATGCAGTGTGTTGTTACTTACATTCTGTTGAATTTTCGCTTGTTTCCTTTTTTTTTTTACCAAAATCAGATGTTCCTGAATGAACGTTTAGTGGTAGATGATTTTTTCCCCTAGCTGATTGAAAGCGAGACAAAGTAATAACAAGTCCAATATTTCAGTACCATCAAGTTTTCCATAATCCATATCTCTCATCCATTTCTTTCCATTTCCTTTCAAACTGTATGACAAACCATATATTTAAACATACTATCTAAAGACATACGGGGTGCTACAACGCAGTGCCACGAATAGTGTGTTTGAATACTTTAAGTTTCTTTGCGTGTTCACTAACAAATAAGGAATCGTATGTACGCTGTCTTAATCTATGGACATTTTGTTCTAAATAAAGGAAGTGCTTATTTCAGATTGCTTCATTGCTACCATAAAGAAGTCACTTAGCATTTAGCTGTTGCTAATTTAGAAATTTCTGGAATGACTGCTACAAGAACAAAGGCATATATTTATATTTGTTAAAATATTACAGAGCAATACGTAGAAGTGTTAATAAAATATTGAAAATGATTAATTAAAGATTATACCTAAGGTTCCGTTTACATTTTTGGAAAATTTATATTCTCCATGAGGAGGAGAGCAACGACGAAACGAGTATGCGAACAAATATTTTGGGGATTTTGTTGTCCTCGAAAAAAGACAGAATGGAAAAGCGTATGTTTAACTACTATTAGTATCCATAAATATGCCGCACTTAAGCATCGATTTGATCAGGCCAGTTCTGATCTCATAAGCAACTCGCTTCTGCAATTACTTCCGAATAAGGAAATTACGTCGCAATTGAGAAATAATCTGTTTTCTAGGCAGAAGGCACTAATGCTGATTTAGAAGCATATGTTATACTTCAATTTACCATCACTGGCAATTACCTGCTTCATAACATTCGGAATCTCGATCGAACTTCTGAATTATAAAAGTGTGTACATTTTTATATTTATAGCATGTAAACAAAACGTACAAGAGATTTGGTTCATGATGAAAAAATGAATCATTGAAAATAATATTAAACGAAAATTGCTCTTGAGCAAAGTGTATTACAAATAATTTCAGTAGGTTATTAATAAAAAGCTTTTAAAATATTCTGATATAACAATTTTGTTTTCTATATGCTTCATGCAGTTCTGTTTACTCAAAAGTCTTTCATTAGACGTACATATTCACTACAGAGTTGCAAATCATCTTCATGGAACATGAACTCTGTATGATATTATGAAAGGAATTGTCCGATTTCTAAGGTTGAACAAGTCAGGAAGTAGTGCTGCAAGAAGCCCACTATCCCATCTGTAACCGCTGGTAGAAAGATGAGTTGCCCAGACTATTTATATAGTATAGTGAACCTACGTTTATCGGAAATCCCACGTTTAAGGATACACAAAGTTCAATAATAATAATAATAATAATAATAATAATGATAAGTATAATAATATGTGCTAATTGTGCTGTATACTTTCAGAACATTGATTTCTGTTTCTTTATTATGGGTTGTGTATATTAAAATATTTAAGAACACTAATCCAATTTCATCATGCTGCGGAATGCAGGTGTCTATAACTACAGTGCTTCCAATCTAAGTAGACTGCATTAAAAATATCGTTCTTGATTCGGATCACTGTGGTTACGGTAAATAGGATGGCTTACAGAAAATGAATAAGAGTGGAACTATAGCGAGATAACGACGTGACGTTCGTTAAAATGGTAGTGATACTTAAAAAGACCATTGTTTCTTGAGTTGTCTTTTCGGAAGGAGTCGATCGGTGATCGGCCGTTCGTTGGCAGAAGAAGAGTAGTGAAGGATTTAAAATGGTAATGATATTTAAAAAGACCATTGTTTCTTGAGGTGCCTTTTCGGAAGTAGTCGATCGGTGATCGGCCGGTTGGTTTCAGAAGAAGGGTAGTGAAGTCATATCCGATTTCGATTTGTTGTGATAAGGGAAAAGTACTACTCTGCGCTGAAATTTCGTTATCGCCAGAACTAAGCAGCCGTCGAAGCATGGAAAATATTGACGGAGGATAATGATCAGAATATTCTGCCACGTCCAACAGAATTTAGGTGATTTACGAAATATCCAGAAGGCCGTCAAGCAAAAAGCAAGAAAGGTGGGCCAAGCCTTCCGGCGACAGCTGTTACTGACAGTGTGATGAACGCTGCTGCTGCTATAGATTTGCAAGAAGTTCGTCGAATGACAGTGAGGCAACTGTCAGAACTTCAAGGAATGTATTTCATGAGGTATTGTATGATCATTTCATAAGATGCACGTGTGTGCGAGGGGGATCCACGTTTAGTAATACATGAACAAATGCACGTGCACGCTGATATCTCTCAAACATGGGAAACAAATTTTGAAGAGTTTGGCAATGCTTTACAGAATACCATAATAACCGCAGATAAATCCTGGATTTATCAGTATGATACGGAGTCAAAGCAACAAATTCTGGTGGGGGAATTACCTTTTTCTCATAGACCTCAAAAACACAAAACTGTGTTTTCTGCTGGCAAGACAATAATTATAGCTGCAATCAAAGGGAACTTCCACTTAACGTTGGTATGATGTGATGCTAATTTTTTTCAATATCTAACTTTAATATTTACAGACGGGAAAAAACTGAACAGAAATTGATTTATTTTATTTTATTAAATTAATCATAAAACACCCCTGTTCTTCCAAGGTTGTCTTTGGTTAATTCTTGCACGGAGTGTAAGTCTATTCTGTTCAAAAATTGTAAATTGCATGAACAGGCTGGGATCCCTAGACATAATTAAACAATTTTCATTGATTATTGAATATTTGAAAGATATTTTTCATGCGATTTAACAATAAGTATAGACCAGAACTGCAGCTTTCCTCAGAACTTCCGTTCTTGGAATATGCCACTGATAATAAACATATTTCTTACGAAGATATGATACTCTTTCAAACATTATATACACCCATGCTTAGCCATTTAACTTCACATTACAAAACACTGAGCTGTATGAACTCTTCGTCATAGGCATTTAGTCAATTTACTTAAAAGGAAATGAGGGTATTTGCTGCCCATTAAAAGATTTTGGACAAACGTCTGCACTTAGCAAAAACAACTACTTTTCCTGGAGGCTTCTCTAACTTTTAAACAGCCGAAAATTATAACATTGTATTGATTAAGTTCAGTTAATTCGAATGGGAAACGTTTTTGCTTTATTCAAATTCAGAAGGCTCTAGCTCAGAGTTTTCCGCAGGATCATAAATCTTACCTTTTTTTTACATCTCTCATCATATGTCCGTGTAAAATAAAAAAAGTTCTTAGACGGAAAATCATATAAATCAGAAAGGACTCACAGACTTTGGGTAAATTAAGTGAAGTCATATGGCAAAGGAAAAATGTTATCAGAAAAAAGCAGGAATGGATGAGTCTATTCCTCGTATTTCAAGGCAATTACTTTTCATTTAGTCATTTAAACTACCATACCTCACCGAAAATCTTGATATAAAAGTTTCGATTCCTCAAGAAAATTCCACATTCAGCAAGCCACTGCGGGCAAACACTGGAACGAAAAGGGAGAACTCCAGTGTTCGTCAAAGAGTCAACGCCTTTAAAACTTTGATTCCGGGATAGTCAGAATTTAGCTCTTGTTTGATCATAGTGGTGAGGAATGATGCACATAGATCAGTGACTCATAATAAATGATATCCAATGAAACCGTAGATGGTTATTTCCCGTTTCTCCTACGACCTGCTGAAATGCGAATTTACGTACCATCAAATTATTGAGATCTTATTTATCACTTTTTATAATATATATACCTGAGTTTCTAAATATACAACTGCGTGCAATGTTATGTTTGGAAAACTAAACGTTTACAAAACGAATGATCAATCAGTAAAGTGTTATTTAAGTGCATAACTACATGTAACAGTATGAGCGCAACGGAAATGAATACTTTTTTTTATAAATATCTGATTGTTTTGTACTGTAACTTTCTTTTAGAAATAAATTTACCTGATTTTTACCTCTTCTGAGAAGTCCGATATGATAAAAGCAAAGGTTTTCACCATAAACTCATATAAAATATCATTGTAATCAGAAATACTTTGTTACTCTGTTCACGTCTGACGAATACATGCAGTTACAAAACAGGTTTGCTATTAAGATCTTACTGTGTATATCTTTGGCAAAGATTTTCCTGGTGATTTGTATAACATATATTTTTCTCGCGGAATACAACGTATTGCACCCTAGCTGACAATGAACAAAAAATAAAAGCTATTAAATTTCCATTTAGCTGAAGAAGGGTATTCTGTATGTTTTTGGATTTATCCGGCACAATGTTCAATTCAATGGACTATAATAACAGCTCTTCTTCAAATGGGCGACTGGTTCAACCAAAAACAGAATCCAGATCCGCAAAACAAACAAAACGTCCAAATAGCATTCGGGATTAGATTTCAGACACATCTATGACAAATAGTTAGAAGACAGGGCTTCCTATCTCGAGGATATCTGAATTGTTTACTTGCGATTTAAAGATCCCCATACGAAATGTTATATGTCAACCACAGACAGTCACCCATATATAACATGGGATTAGAACACTGGGACAACTATGACAAATAGTTAGAAGACCTGGATTTCTACTTCGAGAATATATGGACGGTTTACTTGCAATTTAAAGATTCTCTTGCACAATAAAATAAGGCAGAAAATCCTGAATGCAGTCTGTTACGAACATGGGAAAAGTCTACAGCTCTTTTAACTATATTTCTTACACCAGGATTTGAAACATCTTCAGTAAGTTGGTGCAACGAAACCTCCGTAGGTAATATCGACTCTGGACTCATGAAAACAGGTTTAATGGGATACTTTTACCTAAATTTTACTTCATACGAAAATGTTGGTGGTTCATAGAGACATTTCTAAATTGAAACTAACATCATATTCTTCAAAGTTTACTTCTTTAATAGCAGCTTTATCTCCTAGTGTCATAAATATCATTCATGGAGGTTTTGAATCTGACAAATTTGGATTTACAGTAAGATTTTTTCACCTGAAAAAACATTTAAAATTCCCAGGCATGTTTTTTATAAATAATTTGGTTTCGTTTCTCTGCTTCACATCGCACACGAAGTTCACATGGCCTAAAGTAAGTGATAAACAAACGTGGACACTTGAAGTCTGAAATAAAGAGTCGTCTGCTTGAGTAAATTAAACATTTTAGTGAATACAACGGGATGGAAAAGTAGAGTTCTTGCTGTCTAGTTTTCACACTTCATGCTGGTGGAGAAGGTAAAATGGCCTGGATTTCATTTTCTGTTTGGCATTGTTTTCTTTAATACCTCTGGAATACCATTTGTTTACTACGAAGTATTTTAGTATTATTTCATGCCATGCAAATTGGTACGTGTGCGTTGCCTTTCTTGGTAGAAAAGGCTGTATTCGACATGACAATGCTACTTACCAGCAGATTCGGGTTAAAACGCAATAGTTACAAAAGCACGTCATTGGCTTTAGAAGGCTAAAATTGCCTCTGCAAATCCAGGAACATTATGTAATTTAACGCCTGTGGAAAGAGATTGAGAATCCTCTCTGAATACTTGATACGTTCAAACGAGACTTCTTTTAATGCTGAGTGCAACATACGATTTCAGGACAATTCCCTATAAATTGGCTGCTTTCCGCTTTTAAAAAATTGACTATTTTCTATAACGGCGTTTATTATTTAATTTTTAAAAGGTATTTGTTGGGCAATACTGTTTTTAAAAGATTTGTAATAATGAAAAAAAGTATTCCATGCTTTCAGTTTTATATTTGGAAAATTAGTATAAAACTTTATACAGGAACAGATTTCCTTGTAATTTAAAACTAGCATCATATCCTTGGAATTCGCCTTTTACAAGGCATCATTAATACGATTGTAAAACGAAAAAAATTACCCACGTCATGCCGCGTTTTCGGCTTATTAAAAACACTTTTCCTTAGAATGCGCTTGAATAGGTAACAACCGAAACTAAAATGAAATACAGGTAATAAATCTTACAGCGTACGTGCATGACTGCACAGTCGGCTGCTGAAGAGGAATATCTCCTACATGCGCTGATTTTGCGTCAAGTAAGAGGATTTGACCGATTCATCTGTCCAGTGAATTATACAATTTTAGCTGCGCACAATGAAACTAGGCGCTCAAGCAATCACCTCAAGACATAATACGAGTAATGGCCCAGCGCTTGTTACCAAGCCACCGCTGCCATCACTATTGTTAACTTCCTCACCATAGAGTTCTCTTCTCTTGTAGTAATGTTCAATTTTTTTACTCGATTTCTCAACCAGGACAGTACGTAATTTTCCGTCATGCAGCTTTACACTACGGCTTTGCAGGAAGAATCCCTCAGACAACCCGGAAACAAGTAGTTCTTAACCTTACCTTTTGCTTGCAATTGCATATGAGGTGGTCATTCAGTTCGTTCGTTTTAAAATGGTTACGTACCGTGTGTTATTAATTGCTGTTGATTTGCTTCCATACTTTGTAATACCGATTAGTTTCACAAAATATATTTAAAAAAAATGTTCGAAAGAGTCGCTTATTGAACAATTTTCATTAAATTATTCCTAGTTCGCTTTGGTTTAATAAAGCAAATCGAATTCATGATAACCGATAGTTTCTACTGTCAAGAAAATCTGATTTCGATAACAAACAGTTTCTATTTCGATAAAAAGTATGATTTCGTTTCTGATTCCGCATTGTCATGAAATGCCATTTGGGTGTTTTCTCGTTACTACGACGAACAAGAAGCACTTCTGGAAAATCATAGCGGCACATGTTTTACTGAGATAGCTATTCATTAAAGACATCCAAAGGAAATCGGAGAAACGTAGAAACCTCACTTTCGTAAGCAAGAACACTTCTTCACATAAAAACTGATCCACGCAGGAGGAGTGAAAATAGAGAGTTGAAATTGTGCATGCAAATTAGAATACATAAGAGTTTAACTTGACGTTATTTTCAGCCGTGTACAATGTTTATCAGATGAGATAAGGAGCACAATTCCTGAGTAAGTATTTGCATGACAAAGAACGGCAATACAGGCAACAATACAGCATGGTAATGAGTCCTACCGTTGACGGACATCATCCGGAGGAATGCAATGGCAAGCACTGTTGACCTGATCCCACATTTGATCGAGATCGTGGGCAGGCCGTTTCGATTGCAGACGGCGTCCCATATGATTCCGCAGGTATTCGGTTGGTAATAAGTCGGGTGAACTTGGTGGCCCTGGCAGTGTTTGAACATGGGACGCTGTAGGACATTCAGGAATGGTATGAAAATGTACTGCAGCACCTCGCTCTCATATCGTGAAGCTGTGATGCTGACAACAGGTGAATTGCTGTCATCCGCAGTTGCACCACCAATCTTGATGACTGCCTGACGGGCGGTGTGTAGGTCTCGAACGAAATCGGGATCCGTCCACGCTCCAGGGTGTCGCGAGACACGGATCCGTTGAGTGTCGCATCCTGACAGAGACAGACACGGAATTCATCACTACGGACCGCAGTGGTCCATTTGTGACCCTAGTTCGAATGCTTTCGGCACCAAACTAGACGAGCGCTGCGATGGCTCGCTGTCAATGGCAGTCGACGAAACGGTTGCCTACTGCGCAGATTTGCCACATGTGGCCTTCGATTTATCATTCGGGTCGTTATAGCGAAGTCCATGACAAATGACACAGCACGTCGAATATCGGCTGCAGTGCTTTCTGGAAACGAACGAGAGTGTCGAACGATTCGCCTGTCCAAGCGTGGTTACGTTTGATTGGCTCCGCCACTGCCGCTCCGACGCACATACGAGCCTTTCTTTAGCCACTGGTGAAAACAACAGCGTCCCACAGGTTGTACATCCGGTTGCACGTGGGCAGAGAAACTACGTTTAGACCATCCCGCTTCCCACAAGCCTAAAATTCTTCCTCTCTGAAATGGAATGGCGATAAACCTTTCGACGAGGTGTCCGGGCATTTTGAGCCTTCGCTGAACAGTTTCCAGCAGAAAAAAAAATATGAGTTAAACAAGCCGCCCCACAATAACTTCAGTTTCATGTTTGGTAACACTGGTTACCCAGTACTCAGTACTTTCTGTTTTTCGAAAGTCCCTATGATGAAAAATCACACCATGCAAAAAAAAACAAGAATGTATATACACATTAAAATATATTTGCCACTCTCTTTCAAATGCCTTAACAATCGTTTCAGATACGGTGAATTTCGATAAATCAACACGTTGTACACATTGAACTCTTAATATATAGCATTTTGTGTTAATTGTAAATTTTTTGAATGAAGGTTTAAAGACCGCCGTGAGCAATTCGATGGGCTCTAAGCAGTCGCCCGTTCCTAATTTAGTGTCACAGGCTCTCGAGAAGAGAGTGAGCCAGAGCAGTAAGAAAATCACCACATCCATGACTCACAAGGGATCACAACCCGGACTTTTTTCAGATGAATGGTCATAAGGCAGCGCTTAGACCACTGGTCCATAGGGGCCGCATTAAATATTCAGTAGTGCGTTTCGGCAATGACTAAATATTTCACCAAAGACCAGGAAATGCTGATTATGTTTCAGTTTTATATCACAAAAATAGGTTATAATAATAAAGTGAAATTATCTTCTATATTCTTAAGTAACTTTCATTTAGGAAAACGTCTTAGGTTTGGCTTCCTTGTTTAGTGGCTTCGCTTCTTCATGAAGGTTTGGGGTGATCTCAGTGGTGCACGGCGGAGTGGGGCGGTCCAATCATATAAAAAGTTGCCTTGTTCCTTAGAAATGCGTGATGAACCGTAGTAGTTGTACCGAAAAATGTGGCCATCTGTTATGGATAGAGATAGTTCGTGGGTTTTAAATTTATAATATAGAAAGGTTTTTCATTGAATGAAATACGGGATTATGCTTTTCTGCAATACAAATTTGGAAGATGTGAATCCGTTTATTGGTGTAAATGTGACATGGATGTTCAATCAACTAACATCCGAAAACTTGAAAAATTCATCCTCCTGAGTCGGAAATCAAACCGCGTCTCCTGGATGGGCCCAAGTATGCTAACCACCAAATATGCTAAACGACTAAGTTTCAAGTTTTATGAATGTCGGTTACTTCGACTAGCAGATCCTGTGACAGTTATATTCATATTGATCGGAAACTTGAAACTTGGTCGTTCTCGGTTGTGTAGTGGTTAGCGAATTCGGGAGATTTACACGAGACGCGGGTTCGATTTCGCTCCAGGACATTTAAATTTTCTTTCGGATAATATCTGACCTAACATTCATGCCATATTTACATGAATAAATGGATCCGGATCTTCCAAATTTGTATTGTCCAAAGGATAACCCGTATTTCATTCATCGATATTCTTCACCTTCGGTAAATCACGGGAAGGAATTCCAAACTACCAGACTCGCTATCTTGAACGCCAGTTGCTTCGACTAGCGAAACCTGTGACGGATTTAGATTTCCAAATTTGCAAAATGGAGTTTATATTTCTAAAAAAAGTTTATATATAGAAGTACAATGAGTTGAATACATGTTCGCCCTTAGTGCTTCTTTTAACTTGCAAAAATTGAACCTATTTTTTACCGTTTAAGATGCGACCTGTACATTCTGATTTTCACTGCAGTGAATGATAGGGTAAATTGGTAGTTGACCGTCCTAAATTGTTTGGCTAAAAATTTCGAAAACATGAGATATACATGTTTTAAAATATGCAATTTGACAGCAAATGGTAAAAAAAAATTAGCTTTAAAATGCATTTTAAATTTTTTTACTGTAAAATATATCTCCAAGTTCGACGATGTGAATACACGCTGTGGCAGGACTAACACATAACTGCGGCGCCGACGTCAAGCTTGGCTCCGTTCACTCTGGTGGCAAATTTACTAGCGTAAGAACACAAAAGGAACTGATAGCGTTCGTGTCAGGAACGAGTTCAATTTCGTTCTGCTACACTACAGAAAATATCTCATTATTTCTGTCTCAGTTTTTCTGATCACAAGCTGATAATTTCTTGTTTTTGTTTTTTCGCGTATGATTCTTTGATTCGCAATGTATAATCTCACTTCGCCATCAAGGATTTTTTTTTCCTTTTGCAATCCAATTTGAACGCAACTGGATTTCAACACTTATCTAGAGACATAAAAATGAAAATTGCAGAATCCGTTCTATAACTAACTGCTGTAACATGTAAAAGCAAAGTTTTGCTTTGATTTGTCGTCGATGACAGTAAATATTCGTGGCTAAGCATGTAAGTGACTTGCCTGAAGCGAAGGCCCGCACGGGGATAACTGGTTTTCCAGTTATTTGGGGAGCGGCGCCCCCACGGCCCGAGCTGACCTTGTGACTGGTCAACATCTGATGTCATGCCACAGCTTGTTTTTTTTCTTATTTTGGTGCTGTTGGTGTTTGCAGGGACGGCTGTTCATCCAGCTGTTGGGGTGTCGCGGCCCCACGATCCCGAGCTGGTCTTGTGTCTCGCTTTTTTTGTTTTTATTTATTTTCTCCACTGGCTAGTTGCCCGTGTTGTATTCTCTACCTAATCGCTACCACGTTTTGTACTAACACCCCGGTCTTGTGGTTTTGTTACCCTCCACCACTAACTGATTTATATTAACCGCTCAGTTCGTAGGTTGCTGAGATTCCGTTTAGGTTCCCTGCCAGGATTTGTCTTCTTTAGATTTCTTTTTTTTTCCTTTTAGCTGGTTTGGGTGCTAGACCTACCTGCATGTTTGCCGCGTGCGGAGACCCGTGAGGCGGAAATGGGATGTCTGGCGGCTGAGGTCGCAGGAGACCGGATAAGTGCCTCCTGTGTACCAACACTCCTCTTCGACCCCGGCTTCGCTGTAAACGGGAGGCTAGAGACTAACCCACCTCTAGTCAGAAGTCATGTACCAAGTTGTGTACAGGGCTTTAGCGGCTTTTTTGTCGTATGGCACGGCAGGGTGAGCCCGGGGCTGTGGGATCATGCCAAAGGCGTTGGCATGACGGTACCCGGAGGCCGAAATGTCCGCCCAGTGCGTGTGATCACAGCCAACGGACTATATCTGCAACGTATAAGCTCCAGAACTGTGTCCAGCGTCATTTTCTTGGCTTGCAGACCTCCAGTTCTCCCTTGTAGGGCTCGGTGGTGGGTGGAGTAGTCTGCAGACGAATCTTCCTCCTTTTTTCCATGGGTAAAAACAAGAACAAAAACTCCAAATTTAAGTCACCTGAGAAAATAATAGTTGACAACGACTCTATTTCATCTTCTCAACCTACCAAGTCTCATACCCTTAAACGGTCTTTAGACCTTGACCTGGACCAAGAATGTGGAACCTCTTCTTCGGCGGCTGTACCACTCGCTCCGAAGCGTCGTCTCCCCTCAATTGCTGTGACTACGCATGCTACTCACTTGCTTGTAGAATCCATCGATCCGCATGAGAGACTGTCCACCAGAT
This sequence comes from Macrothele yani, assembly GCA_039090855.1. Taxonomy (NCBI): domain Eukaryota; kingdom Metazoa; phylum Arthropoda; class Arachnida; order Araneae; family Macrothelidae; genus Macrothele; species Macrothele yani. The sequence goes on from CM077034.1 coordinate 125,299,798, forward strand.
CTCCCTTTTTCATTTCTAAAGCTTTGGACGCTGCGGTTGGCCCCTTGAAGTCTGTGAGGAAGCTTCGCTCTGGGGACCTGCTTGTCCAAACTTGCAGTGTTTCTCAGAGTAACACTTTTCTGAACCTCACTAGTCTTCAAGGCATTCCTGTAAAAGTGACACCTCACCCGTTTCTTAACACCTCTCGGGGTGTTATTTCGGAGTTTGATCTCTTGCCATGCAGTGAAGACGAATTCGTGACTGAACTTGCTGATCAAGGTGTTATTGCTGCACGTTGTATGATGTTCCGGCGTGATGGTTCCATGATTAAGTCAAAAAATGTCATCTTGACTTTTAACTCCCCGAAAGTTCCGACCGAAATCAAGGCTGGCTACTTGGTCTGTGGAGTTCGCCCGTACATTCCCAGTCCTCTGCGCTGTTTCAGGTGCCAGAGGTACGGGCATTCACAACGTTTTTGTAAGAGTTCCGCTCGTTGCGCAAATTGTGGCTCCAGTGAACATGACGGGGAAGGTTGCACTTCTGCGGCCTGCTGTGTTAACTGCGGTGAGGCCCATGCAGCTTACTCCCGCAACTGTATGAAATGGAAGGACGAGATGGCGATCCAGCGCCTCAAGACCCTGGAGGGCCTCTCGTACCCTGCTGCCAAGGCCAAGTTGGGTATACCCACCACCCGACAGCGTACTTTTGCCGCAGTAGTTCAGTCTCTGCCACAACCCGTGCAGCCCTTTGTTCCGCGCCCTGTAGCTCTCGCCGCCCTTGCCAAGCGATCTACAGCTGACCAAGCGACACAGGTGTTTTTCCCCGAGCTCGAGATTTTTCGAATACCTGATTCTGGGCCTTCTCTTTTGCTGCCGACCGTCTCTTCCAGTTTCCAGCCGAAAGCCTGCACGTGCGGAAAACCCGGCCCTCAATCCGCAAAGGTGTGCAGTGTCCATCCAACTGTCTCGGCCTCAGCGAGGTCCCCACCCTCAACCAACATTATAGAGGAACATAGGGGGGAGGAGAGTGACAGTTCGTCCCCAGCCTCAAACAACATTGCAGAGGAACATGGGGGGGAAGAGAGTAACAGTTCGTCCCCGCCCTCTGCCAGCATTGCAGAGGAGTGTGGGGGGAGGAGAGTGACTCATCCTTTGTGTAGTTGTGTTTAAAGAAAAAAATTATAATTATAATAGTAAATTAATAAATTTTTATATAAACCTAATTAACTACCTTGTATTCACAGCTTTCATCATACTCTTTTTCAACTTTTACCAAGCCTGTCTGCTCTTAATCATTTTCCACGTTTTTAAAAATCTGTGGCTGATAGTTCTTTGTCTGGCGCTCTTTGGCCAAACCTGGCCCTTGCGCCAATAAAATCCAACAACCAACCAACCAACCAACCTGAAGCGAAGGCTTCTGATTCGCTTACACAGATTTTGTAATCGCTGGTTCTTAAGTAGGCCTTGGTTGGAGTCGCTGATAATGCCCGGGTGGCATATCTACTTTTGGAAATCGTCTCTTCTCCATTCCGGTAACCAGTTCCGCTAAATAAGGTATAGGCGATTGTTCATACGCCTTAGAGATGCCATCGGTGGTCGTGGAACCCCGAATTAAAAATAAAGCAGTTGTTTTAAACTTGAGACGGGTGATTGTTAACAATTTTTACAGTTGTGTGCGGAGCGTCGTAGTGGAGCTGGAATATGTGCGCCCACTTTTGACAATTCTTCAGAGGTGGGTCTGGGTTCCAATCTCAGTAAATCATAGATGTTAAATTTGTCTTACGGCACTGAATTTCTCTTTTCCCTGGAACTAAATCTTCAAAATCAGGGACGGGAGACTGAAAACAGGAATAAGACGTTAAAACTAAACAAAAACTGAAGTTTAATCAGCATATGTGTTTCTCGAAAAGCGTTAACACTTAACTGCGTACCTCCCCCCTACCCCGCCCTTTTTTTTCTTCTCAGCTGTAATTTTGTGCAACCACGACTGATAAGGTACCGAATACACTTCTGTCGCGGGAGTCAATTCGAAACATGGACTCATTCATGTAAGAGCCAAATAATCCTCTGCGGGTGCCAAACTGGCGTCTAAGGTTTCTTTTCAATCTCTTCTACAAGTTTTCTACATCCTTTGTTCGAATGTCGGTATCATCAGGATTAACAAAATTTTCACTGTGGATCAAAATGAAATGATTAGAAATACCGTTTTGTAAAGAGTTTATTCCTGTAATATGCTGCCCAACCGTCAGAAGTGATGTTATTACCTGGTAATATCTGATCTACAGTCAATCGTTTCAATTTTCTTGCTTTTCAATTGAGCACGTCGTGCAAGATACATTTTCCCGATTCTCTCTGAATGTAACCAGAAACCCAGTGTTGTTTGCTGTAACGGGCTCGATTATATTGCCTACAAAAGAAATAAGACTCGTCTATTTACACAACGATAGTATCTCCATTGTCATAAAGTCTTCCTATGGGTGCCCGCTTTTGGCGAAGTTATGATTCGCATTCTTCCCCAGAAAAATTGCCTTAATCCATTACGCACTTCCTTCCAAAAACAACATCATGGTGAATGAGCCTTTGTGAATAAACTTGGAACCATTAGTAGGCCATGTGAACAATCTTCTTAACAGGCAAATAGCTACGTCCGGGAAACAATGAATACCCGATAATTTGGGTAATCTGGCATCTACCGCAATTGCAAATACCGAAATGCTGACAATTGCATGTGTTTTTCAATTTTTTTTATTGGAGGTTTAACTACACCCGTAAGCAACTCATTGGACTATTAGTAGGGACCGGTCCCAAATTTAGGACAACTTGTTCTACGGAAGAGAGAGAGAGAGAGACTGAACCGTCAGAAAAACACAACATCCATGCCTCACCTTGATTGGAACCGGACCCATCTGGGACGAATGATCAGAAGAAACCGAGTAGAATACTAAGCTACAAGGTCGGCTATTTTACAGGAGTTCTGTGCGCGCTAGTGATTTCATGGCTTTTTCACAATGTTGGTCTTTCTTGCCAAAATTCTTAACCTCCAGACTTCATTTTGTACAGCAGCATCTGGAATTTCTTCTTCAGACACAATACGAGTTGGAGCCCTAGGGCCTTTTTGCTATAGATGAAAAAGACAGGATAAATGTTATTATATCCTGTCTTTACCATCTTACGTTGGAAACAGTTGAGGGTGCTGTCACCTATGAATGGGAGAGTTGACATTGAACAGAAACCTGTTGTGGAATGTAAAAATGCTTGATTAAATTCATAATGTACGGCAGTAATGACGTAGATACATAAAATATTCACATAAGACCCGAGAACTTTCTTAATAAAATTGCAATTAGCGAGAGCTAAAACCCGAAAAAATAACTACTAAGCAGGAAAATACGAAACTATATCGCTGACGGCCACATGCACAGAGCAGAAAGAAATGAAAACTACAAAGCAGGAAAATGTCTTGTCATACACACTTAAATCTTAGAGATATAACAATTTTTTAAAGATTTAGAACTGCATTACTCGCGTAAACACGTCAACATACTAGTTACTCCCTACAATGGCGGCTTTCTATAGATTCCGGAAGTAGCACTCTCTTTGCCAGTCTATTCTACAATGTATTGATTGTATATTACAGAACTATGTTCACTTTAAATCGGACAGCCACATTTAATGATATAGATAACAGCTTCTTGACAGAGGAGAGAGAGAAAAAAACGGAGAAAATAATGGTGTTCGCACAGCCTTTCTGCTTCTGCGAACTCTACGAGAGTATTCCCAAATTGGTTTATGTTGCCGCGACCAAAGTTATCTACCGAAGTTTAATTCTGATGCTGTCACCCTATTTTGTCATTGAAATCCTCCATAATGGTCTTGAAGTGCTGCTTGACCTTGTTATTTAGATGGCGACTTTCTTTGTAAAATTGTTAAATGTCTTCCTCAGAATGACTTGTGGTGGGTGCGCAAGCTTAAATAACCTGAGATTGGTAACTTTTTCGGTAAGAATAAGTTATCAGCGCTTATTCACAATTAAATATTGTATTAAAAATATTTAATTTTGAATAAACGCTAAAATGTTTTTATTTCTTAACATCACAAGCGTGTAGTCTTAAATTATATCTTTTTGATAGTTAGAAAACAAGTCTCGCAGCTCTGTCCCAAGAACTTTCCACTTCAAGAAACTTTGCTTTCATTTTCTTGTCTAATATAAATCCAATACCACTACTTCTGCCAGTTTCTGTCCTGCAATATTCGAAGAGATGTCCACTTTCTGTTCAGCAGGATCCTCTCCTTTTCTTCTTTCCTCACTTAGCCGTTTAGATGATCAGGTATGCAACATATATCGAATACTGTAATTTATATGCAAACATGCTCCTGTCTTAAGGGGATGTTGTTACTGCAGAGATGGCCGTCCCTGTGGGGAAGTGGTCTGGCTTCGGAATATCCATGACTGAAAATTCCTTAAAACGAAAAGAAAAAAAAATGTACAAAAAACAAATATTATTTCTGCTTTAAAATGAAACATGATGTGCCGGAGATAAGATCACTTCATTGCTGAACGTTACTCGCATTCAAATCAATAGCTGAGAACCTGTTCTCCAACAATGTCAGCGAAAACAAATTTAAAAAACAAAGACATACAGGAAAATTCTAAGGATCACCAAGAATTTTTTTTTGTTGGTAACAAATGGTACAGCAAGGATGAATAGTGTGGTTAAAGTATCGCACATGATAATAGACAAAAACCATCTTTCCAGCTGTGTAAGTTCATAGCGAGTTTCGCAGGATATAAAATGCTGTGATTGTATCCTTTGGCGTAATAACATGACGCAATAACATGCGCAAAAACACATACGTGGAAACGCGTGTAAAGTTAAACGCTGTCTTTATACGTTAAATTAAACCAATATATTCCAATAGCTGATTTACATTACGAGATATGTTTACATCCCCTTATTTATTACCGGCGGCCAGTACCCGGGATCCGACGGTTTTACGTGCCCATCCGACGCACTGCGGATATTTAGTGGATCGAGCTTTCCTACCCGCCTGCGATCGAACCTGAGGCCCTTCCATGGCAGTCACGAAAGTTTCCCACTAGGCCACCCGCTGCCCAAGTTAGATAAGGTAATTGGGCTCCGCCTTTTATAAAACTACATCGTCTGAGACGTTAGAATCTGTTCGACGGGCACAATTTCCACATTTCCTTTTAGCCAGAGTTTCTAGACAAAAATTGTAGTTAACAAAATCAATATATATATACATATATATCCGCTATACTATTCGTAACGCCATGGGTATTTAAAATGGATGTCCGTGTTTAAATATACAATACACCATGTTATCCTAAGTGTGCAGTTATTTTGAAAGTAGGATGCGGAGTCAAAGCATCTCCGTAAGAAAACAAAATAGCTGTATCGAACCACGTGAATCTGTTGCAAAGTCTCCTTTCTCCATTTTTAAGCTTCTGTGGAATTCACAAGTTTGCCAGTGACGTTGATTGAACCTTCATCCCTGTACTCCTCAGCCAAATGTTAACAATTAAATTACACCGACGGAATTTATCGCTGCAAATTTGTTGTTCCTATGCGGAGCTCATTCATATTACTTCTTTCTCCTCTTTCACCGCTAAGGCTGCTTAAGTAGGTTTCCCTCTCGTTGTTTGGTAATTTTTTTCCACGTTTCGAGAGAAGCCTTCATTAGCTTCACATCCACGACTGTAAATTTATTCTCTATCTGTTTCGTATGTTGGGAGAAGTATTGTGTCTCGCATTCCCTACGGTAAATTTATTTATCTGTTTTGGGAGAAGTCTTACTTACCTATTGTAAATTTAAGGTTTCTGTGGATCGAAAGCTACGAGAAGGCTTGTATTTCACATTCCTTACGATAAATTTATTGCTCTGTGTTGGGTGAAGTCTTCAGTGGTATCAAATCCCCGATTGGGAATTTATGTCCTTGCGTTTCTAAAGTTGCAAGATTCCGAATACCATCTCACATTTCCGATGGTACACGTAAAATTACTTCTCACTTTTAGGACTTCATTTGCATCAATTCCACAATTTAAAATTTACTGTCGCTCTGTTTGGAAAGTTGCGAGAAATACTGTGTTTCACATTCCCGATGGTAAATGTATTTCTCTGTGTAAGGAGAACTCTTCAATGGCTTCACTTCACCGATTGTGAATTTACGGTCTCTGGGTAGCTAAAGTTGGGAAAATTTTGGTACTATCCCACATTCACGATCGTGAGTCTACTTCCCTATGGGATAACTCTTTAACGGTATAACTTCCCAGATTGTAAATTTATGTCTCTGGTACCGAAAGTTGCGAAAAATCTAATATTTCGTGTATCCGTTCAATTTCCGAGTTACGTACATTTCTCAGCTAAATAATCAGCGGCAGACAGTAGAAGTCGCTCTTTGATTGAAGGCATTCTCATGTCAAAGCTATTTCTAAAATAAGATCTGCCGTTCTGAAGTTTGTTTTAAAAGCAATTTTAAGGGGCAAAATTCTGAGCGAAAAAGATAAATACTGACCAATCACCCTTTTAATTTTATTGGCAAATATTAGCGATCAGGTTTCGTACAGGAAGTAAATATTCCGTACCGTCCCCAGTGGACTGAGTTGTTTGGAGTGTGCTGATTACAAACATATTTTTTGGTTTGAACGGAAATTTGAATCTATTTTTGTTGAACCACTTTCTAAATGAAATTTCGATCTAAGTATTACATAGCAGAATTCAATACGTCATTCATCCAAAGAGGAAAATCCCTTCAGAGGGTTGAGGAGATATAGTCAATTTCTTCATCCAAAACACACGACAAATATGTTTGAACATACATTCTGATTTTCTGTACATTAAGAATCCCTAGATGGTAACTCATATTTCATTGATATTGAAGTAATTATTCCTTTATGAATTGATTGTGGTAAACTGTTTTTTTTTCTTTTCTCTAGAACAAATCTGGAATTTTACATTCTAAAGGATGATATATATTATTTCGTGTTATATTTAGTAATGCAATTGCAAGTTTATATTACATATAAAAGAAAATTCACCACCGCATGTAGCATAAATATCAAAGCAGTGCTGTGAAGTAACCTATGTAGAGTGTAAACTGTTGTGCTGCCATTCATGAACAGCATAGTGTGCTTCAGTAAGCATTTGTATAAAGTTTCCGACTTTTCTTCCTTAACAAAGTCTTTCTCACTTGAAAGTTCGCTATTTCTTCTTTACTTGGGTGTCGTAAAGCCCGTAAATCTTAAATGTCGCCTGGAGAACTGCAATAATTTCTACGTTATAGTGTTCATAAATCACACAGACTGACACCGCCGAAATATAAACAGATCGGGAAGGGGAACCAAAACGCATATTTCTGTTGTAATGCCGAAGCGGAATTTTAGCGGTTGTCTTCATAAATATGCTTGCAATAAATATTTCCATATTGAAAGAATCGTTTCGAAGAGAAAAATTGCGACTCTGCTGATTGTATAGTTATCAACGTTCTCTCGGAAAATTAACAGGATCCATCCCAAGAACGTACTAACGTTCAAACTAATAACTATCTGCCATGCGTCGGGTAGACACGTAGAACCTCCCGAACTTGAGTACTGATTTCCAGGTTACAAGAAAGAGAGCATTATTCTTTCTTTCTCGCAGAGATTAGACATGTAAATAGACACTACATATTTGGCGGGCAGGGATTTGAGATTTACATATGAGACTACATTTGTAAATCTCAAATCCCTGCCCGCCCAAAATGCATCCCTTTATGAATAATTCACGATCAGAAACTGTTTAAAAACTGAGACAAGTAAGGGTGACGTAGCAAGGATTTCATTTCAAGGAGTACGTGATGTTGGGCATCCTATCTCACGCTCTTAGCCTATGCAGTAATTTAAGTTAAACTAAAATGTGCTTATTCCTCCAATTAATAAGAAAATCATTTCTACAAGGGATCATACAGAGTAAGTCCAGATAATTCCAGGAATTATTTTTAACGTACTATGCGCGCCATCTCCTGGGCAACACATGAACTATTCCGATGAAACTTCAGAAGCGATTGAAATTTTTTCACCCAGTTTCGCTTCGGCCGATTCAACATTCTGCTGGTTACACCGGTTATTAATGTACCAGCATTTCACATTTAAAATGGCTCTTCTCGCGCTTACATTAAGCTGTGATCTTGAAACCTTAATCGATTAAATATGTTACCTATACAAATGTATTGCTGCCATTTCATTCCTCTACAACTATTTTTTCGTGGTGTTGGGATTTTTTTTCGTCAGTGTATTTCCTTAGTATCTGCAGTGAAGAAAAATATCGACGGGTAGACAATTAATTACTTGCACCTTTCCTATTCCACGTTAATGCGCTTGGAAATCGGGGTGAAAAAATAAATGTATTTGCTGGGTAAGGCTTATAATTAACAAAAGAAAAATCGGGAGTAATATTTTTTAAAACACTGCGTAATATTGGATCTTGGAACTGAAAATGTTCCTTCAATGTCACTGATTGCTCGTATTCCCAAACTTAGAGGTTAATATAACGGCAGTCCGCTGTCACAGGTGTTTCTGCATGCAAGCTTTGCTCTTGATGTACTCTGGTCGATAACCGGTTCCCACATGCTGTGGCTGGCCATTTTGTAGCCATTGGTCGTTATGTATTTAATCAAATACATAATCGGCACAGTTGTACTTGCATGAAGAGTTTCATCAGCATCGAACAAATTTCTCGGGGCGCTTCGTTTTTGTTTGGGAAGAATGTGTAAGAGTTCCAAGGAAAGGAATTTGTTAATGAAATACTGCGTACTTGGTCCCTAAATCAAAAGTAATGTTGAAGGTACATGGCATATAAACTGGTCTGTTTTACTTTTCCTGAAGCAAACATTGTGTTATATATCACTTTTGTTAGATTGTTCATAATGACGGAGACCAATGATCTCCGTCATTATAATGGCATTTCACTCCGTCATAACGGCATTTCACTTAATTAGTGCCTCACACGTATATTATTATTTTGGCAACTATGTCTTGAGTTAATTTTTCATTGAAATCCTAAAAAACTGATGGATATACATTTCTTCTATATCTTTCTTCTTCTGTGACAGCTTTACGTTATAACAGCAAATCATTGAGTTTAGACTCTTCATTATTTAACTTACTGGCGCACATTTTCATTATTTCGTTTTATTATTTTGATCGTTTTCCAATGATACGATTCACAACGCTTTTCATATGCTATGCATTACGAACAGTGGAAAATACTACAGTACTGCAGCCAATCATTCAATTTTTTAGCAAAGTTTCTGCCTTTTGAAACGAGAATCGACCAAAGACGGAAACGTTTTGTGATCTTTCTTTTAAAAAGCAAAGGTCGGGAATGCAGAATTCCCATGCACACCTGGACAGGGTCTGCATAGTAACTTGGTTCCTTTGTTAACCATCTGTACAGGTAAAAATAAGAATTAGCGGTGGCTAAATGTATCTCAATGCTTAGTCTGAAAGCACAGGACTGCAGATCGACACAGATTTTATAACTTTTCAAAATACGCTTTCGGAGATTTCGTTGCTGAGCGAACAGCTAAAAGGAATGTGACGTATTCCATCCAGCAGGTATTAAGATGTACAATGAATTGTTACAGATCCTTACTTTTTAAATATAAAACTCGTAATTGATTTGGTGGTTTATTCGATTGTTCCAATCGGTCCGTATAGATCAATGAATCATTGTTTTTCTTAAAGGCAATCAATGGTAGTTTCTGATTTATTTATGAACGGCAATTTCCGATTTTGAATAACGAATCCATTCAGTAAAATTGGTTACCTGGCAACTGGAAGCTGTTCTCTTAGCATAAATATGATATTTTAAGATGTCATTAAAACGAAGTTTTGAAAAGTGAGCATAGAAGACATAATTTCCATAAAATGTTAAAAATTAGTTTCTGCAGGAAAGTAATGGTAAACAACATCTGGTTGTTGGATATTCAAACTGTTACTACGCATCCAGGAATCTAGACATATTGAGCTACACTCATATCGAGCAATATTATATTATGTGTAGAAGTAATGAGTAATGAAGGAACAGTAATTACGTAAATATCCATGCAGGCATATTCACGAGGCAAAATGATTTCCTAAACAGATGAACGAGCTTGCTACTACGTCGTACCGACCATGATAAAGTGCCGGCATGATGTATTCTGTGTGACGTTATGTGCATATCGAAGAAAACAAAGTTTGCAAATGCGCATTGAAATGGGGCACCCTCTGTATATCAATATTAAAGTTTTGGATTCCGGATTTAACCTCTGATTGGCCATGACATTTGTGTCCAGCCAATATCGCAGATTATATTAAAGACCGCATGATTCGTCCGGAACAGAGGATTTTCAAACGACTTGTAGCTGGTTGCGCGATAGACATTCTCAGCAAGAATGGAAGTGTTCGCCTGTTTTTCCGGTCTTGTGGAGTGTGAAAACTCTAAATCTATTTGAATCATAATACGAGGTATGGTCAATCGTTTGCGTTAATCAAGAGAATACGTATTCGCAAATACTAAAATGCACGTATTTTGGCAAACTTAAAATAAAGAATTTACATTTTGAATCACGTATAATATCTGTAATATTTTCTTGATATTTTCAATAAACAACTAAGAGCTACAAGACCATCAATCTCTTAAAAATCAGGTATTCCTTTTAAACGAATTTTTTTTCAACCTTTCAGGGTTAACTATTGCAGAATTGATGGAATCTAAGAACAAATTAAATAACCGGGAAATGGTCTAAATTTTTCTTAATATTTTAAATTTTTTTTGAAAGATTTGTATGTTTGCTATGGGAAGGCATAGTTGCACTGAACAATGTGATATTATCACAAGTTTCAGAATCTTCCAGTTTATAGAACAACATTGTATTATCTCATCATAGGAAAACAAAGATATAAGTTTCCCTGATTTTATGCAAAGTTTGTTCTTATATTATAAAGCAGCTCTCACAGAATGACGTACCACCTTGTCACACCTAGTTTCTTTCGTGTTACATAACCGCATACTTCAGCAATTCAGAGCGAAGAGTGTTTTCAAGTAAACAGGTCTCTGGGTGCACGACAGCTCTGTCAGCGCTGAACTTTCAGGCTGAAAGATTGGCAGTTATGCTGTTACTGATATAATGTACTTACTGCATATACAAGGACACAAGATTTTATATTCATCGGCCTAATATAATGATTATCTTCCACGTGCTACCAAGACAGCTCTTACAATACAGGCCACAGTCTCTAGAAAATTTCTGAAGGTGTCTTACCGTATCAAGTACCTAATAGGCAGCAGATTCTTGAAATTTAATTAGTTACCTAAAATGTTACTGTACCAACACAAACCACTGATTTTCCATTTGATTGAATGTGGAGTCCTTTGCAATTGTACGTAATCCCAACACTAAGACACAGTATTCTATTCCTACAAGACGGTGGCTCAGTGTTGGGACTACGTACAATTGCAAGATGACTAGCGTCTGGGAACGGCAATAGAAATGTCGTAGGAAGATCCTCATTGGTAGGAATAAAACGCAAGCAACCAATTGGCGTGCGTGATGTGTATCACTAGTGCCAGGCAAGTATGAAATATTTAGCAAACTTTCTATCTTTAATATAATTTTTAGAATTTTTTTACTGAAAGCCATTGATCAAATTACCGGGTAAATGTGTAGATTATCGTTCTAAATTATTTCGCGAGAAAAATGTTAGTACTTGTTAGTACTTCAGCAGCCGACTGTGCAGTCATGCACGTACGCTGTAAGATTTATTACCTGTATTTCATTTTAGTTTCGGTTGTTACCTATTCAAGCGCATTCTAAGGAAAAGTGTTTTTAATAAGCCGAAAACGCGGCATGACGTGGGTAATTTTTTTCGTTGCACGGTACACGCATCGTGCAACAATTCTTCACGGCCCACCAGGTGTCACTGCTGCCGTGGCTCGTCTGTGCTCCCGATATGTCGCCCGTCATACTCGTCTGGTCGCTGATCTGCAACCGAATGGCCCGGCAAGCACCACCCGTGACTACGCCTGATGAACTGTGGCAACGTTTGGAAGCAGCCTGGACCGACATACCCCAAGCCCACATCCAAAGCCACTTTTTTTATGCCGCGGCGTGTAGCGGCCGTTATTGCCAGCCATGGGGGCCAAACGAACTATTGATGTCTGCGTGTTCCGGAAGTCACACGGGCCTGTAAGCTCAATCGTTTCATCTTTGTATCTGTTGTTATGTGTCCAGTAAATCTGGCTTTGCTATCTCGTGTCCTTCTTTGTGTTGCATTTTGGGTGGCGAGCAGTGTATTTGGCTTTCCTCCTGATATCACTCGAATGTTATCCAACCTCGTGAACTTCACGATGCGTGATTCTAAACAAGAAATGGTAAATTTATATGTCTCAAAAGTATTTCTTTCCTCCTAATATCACTCGAATGTTACCTAATATTGTGGAAGTCCAAAGGTGAGACGACAAAATCCGAATATTGAGCAGCGCTTTTGGGATACTAAGTATGTTCTTAGTAATAAAAAAATATTAGGTTAAGTCCTTTGGAACGTTTCGTATCTTGCTAGCCATTCGGTACGGTGAATATCTTTAGTCTTCAGAAGTGTCGGCACTGGAGTCGTACGATGATGTGTCGCTTTGTCATCTATTAACAGAAAATCTTTGCTTGCAGCAATACCGAATAATCGGACATGACGTAATAGAACTTCGTTGCCATATCTCTCACCCGTTATAGACCCTTTTTCTTGCACCTGTAGCTCAATGCATCTATTAATTATAACAGTCCTGCAACCAAAAAAGTGTTATGAAACCAATAGCTGATTCCGATAGACTTTTTGATGCTGATTTCAGGAAAAATAGTCAAAAATTCCATCACGTACCATTTTTTCACAAATTGAAAATTTTAATTTTTGTAGCCACCAATCCATTGTGGTATAATCTACTAAGGAAAATGATCAGCATTTAGTGTTATAAGTCGTTATGACTGGCAAAAACTGGAGATTTTTAGGGCAGTCTCTGGTGCGAAAAAACAATTTTCAAGTAATAATATGTCCAAAAAAAGTTTTGTTTGGACAGATTTTACTTCAAAATGGCTCTTATTAGTCGAGAACCTACGTTAAAAATCACCATGATTCACCAGTCGTTATGATGAGAAGAATTCCAGGAACATCAAGTGTGACCAGAAATGAGTTAGTTGATGACTCACTCCCTTTCGTTCCTCTTCCCTACTCCACGCTTCCCGCTCTCTGCTCAGTTGTACTTTGATCTTTGAGTGAAACGGTTGTGTGCTGAGCAGTGCACTTTTTCTCAAGGTGTTATATCTGTAGAGGTTAAAAACTTTACCCACAGCGGATGAGTATACTCATTTCTATAGTTTTCATATTTAAAGTTTTAACTTATAAAATGTAATAAATGGCAGCAAGGGCTTCTCTTAATTCACCTGATTACTTTGGTTATATTTGTGGGGAAATTGTAGTGAAGATAGTATATTATGCATATTTCGGTATATTATGTTTTACAGTATATTATGCATATTTCGGTGTAAAACTTGGTGACGAGAATAAGTCATGGGCCCCATATAAAGTGTGTTACCCTTGTGTACAAGAATTGCGAAAGTGGTCAAAAGGCACGAAAAAGTCTTTCCGTTTTGGAATCCCTATGAACTGGAGGGAACCTAAAAATCATAGTGATGACTGCTACTTCTGTTCATGTAACGTGCAGAGGTACAATTTAATTAATAAGAGAGAAATATTTTATCCAAACCTCCCGTCGGCAATACGCCCTGTTCCTCATAGCTCAGAAATACCTGTACCTAAACCTACTGAGAAACTAGAAGACATTCCTGAAGACTCTGAAAACGAAAGTCAGGCTTATGACGAGGACTTTCACGGTGTTTCAGATAGCAGCGATCTCCAACCTTTTTCCCAGCTGTAATTGAATGATTTAGTCAGAGATTTGGGCCTTTCTAAAGAATCTGCAAACCCCCTTAGGCTCTAGGCTAAAGGAAAATAATTTATTGGCTCCTGGTACCTCTTTCTCATGGTTCAGAAAGAGAGAAACAGATTTCGTTCCATACTTTTCTCAAGATAGTGGCTTCGTTTACTGTAGCAATGTCCCTGGATTGATGGAGATGTTTAATATACAGTATAACGTGAACGATTGGGGGCTCTTTATTGACTCGTCAAAAAGAAGCCTCAAAGCAGTGCTTCTGCATAATGGCAGCAAGTATGCTTCAGGGCCATTAGGGCATTCTGTGTACCTGAAAGAATGTTACGCGAATTTAGCCTTGATTCTCACCAAATTAAAATATAAAGATATTGGATGGACGATATGCGGTGATATAAAAGTGCTTTCCATGCTTCTTGGACAACAAGCAGGATACACCAAGTACCCTTGTCTCTTGTGTGAATGGGACAGTCGAAATAAGGGCAATCACTGGATCAAAAAGAAGTGGCCGCATAGGAAAGCATTAAAACCTGGATACAAAAATGTAGTAAAGAAAAGTTTGGTTGATCCCAGTAAAGTCCTCTTGCCTTCCACTTCACATCAAGCTTGGCTTGATGAAACAATTTGTTAAGTCTCTATCAAAAGAAGGAGAGTGCTTTAAATACCTTGGCAACAAGTTTCCAGGACTGTCAGAAGCAAAACTAAAGGAAGGTGTTTTCGTAGGTCCAGATATTCGGAAAGTTTTTACAGATGAAGTGTTTGAAAGTAAAATGTTTTTGGGTAAAAAAGAGGCCTGGGGAGCTTTTAAGGAAGTCGTCAAAAAATGCATTGGGAACTTTAAGGACCCCAACTTTAAATGTATCGTGGAAAAAATGTTAACGAAATTCAAAGTCTTGGGTTGTTCGATGAGTCTGAAAAGTGAATTTTTTTAAATCGCATTTCGACTACTTTTCCGAAAATCTTGGTGCTGTTAGTGAAAAACAGGGAGAAAGATTTCACCAAGATATCAAGGAGATGGAGCGTAGATACCAAGGTTGGTGGGACGTCAATATGATGGCGGACTACTGTGGATGCTGCACAGAGAAGACCCGCATACTGCCTACAAGAGACAAAGTGCCAAAAGGAGCTTTCAGGGGAAAAGGAAAAGACAGCATAAGGACCTATGAATACCAGGATGTATTAACAATGGTAACTGATCTAATTAATATAATTTAGCAAATCATTTCCAATAGTTTGATAAATAATAAATTTGTAAATAAAACACTTAAAAATATTTTGAAAGGACCTACTTTTCGCCAGAATAAGTAAAATAGGCTTTCTTCCCCATATATTCAAGCCCATTTTGTGAAAAATCCTTACGTGATTGAGAAAAATGGATGCCATATTTGAAATCAGCGCACCAAGCAATATAAAAATCAGTCATTACATTGCAAACACTTTTTCGTGACTCAAATTTTGCTGGCCTGTGTTATGATTACGCTCCACAGCATGATCACGGCAACGTCGTATGTGCTTCTTTCCTGTACGTTCTCGCGCTGGTACGCAGTAACAATCTCACGCCAGTTCAACGGACGTCTAAAGTCTGAGGACACACTGAAACGACTCTTCTGTTTAGAGCCTATTGGCCCATTGATGACGTGTACAATTTCCGTGGATAACACACGGTAACTGTAAAGTCATCAATGGGCAATGTGGGCTACGTTGAGTTCTGGATACAGCGACGCAGATCTCAGGCCTTCGGACACATAACTCTATACGTCGAACACGTTTTGCCTCATATTCTCTGGATATGGTTTTTTTTGTACTGGAAGGAGAAGAGATTGCGTTTTCCTGTCCCAACTAAAAATTTGTCTTCATGATTCGCAGTAGAGCTAGGTCGACCTCCTAGCATGCATCTGTAACACATTTCATTGGTATGAAAAGCTAACTAACTGTTGAAGGAACATCAACCTAATTAAAGAAAGAAAAAACATATAGACCAGAAAAAAGTTACCAGATACGTATGCATAGTATTTACTCTAAGTTCTAAAATTTCCCTTCAACAGTTAGTCCAAGTTAGTTAGTACAGGTTTAACCCAGCCTGATAAGAAAAAAATTAGTTGAATCTAACGACAGAAGACAACGCTCATGAAATCACGTAAAACCCATGTAAACAATAACACACAGCACAACGTGAAATAACCAATCGAAATATAATCCGAGGTAAATATACATCACGGAAATTTCTGTAATCGATGCTCACCATGAAAAGAGCGGTTTCACGTCAGTTTATGAAGAAATCTTGCAGAAGATGGCTGGTCGGATGTAGCAGAAATGCATGCGAGTAATTTACCAAGATTAACAATTTTAGAATAGAGCCTACAATGGAAAAGAAGAAATATTACGATTTCGATGGAGAGAGCTAATCGTGATGAGGTTTGTTCCCGGCTTTGCTACCGAAGAAAACAGCGGAACAGGAAGTCATTAAACGGCTGGCCCTAAGAACGAAGCGATGAAATGTATTATAAATTAAGGTACAGGACGTTATTAAACTTTGCGCTGTTCCGACAATCCTAATGCCAAAACAGGACGTCAACAGAAACGTTGATATGAAAATACAATAGAACGTCGAATATCCGAACTAATAGGGACCACTGGTTGTTCAGATTCCTGATGTGTTCGGATTATCGAAAATGTAAAATAATACAAATACGTTAATATCTTTACATTATATTATCCAAATACATGTGCCAAAAATAAGCAGCTGTTTACAAAAAATATTACATAAGCCATATTTCTTTTATTATAATGCAATACGAACAAGTTTGTCATTTTTAGTAGTGTTGTGAAATTTTTTAACGTAAAGTACAAAATTTCGAAACTTGCTAATTATAACACAGTTGAAGAGCTGATTTACCCTTGATTAAAAAATAAATGCAGAAAAAAAGTTCATGCAATTTTTTTAGAAAAAATAATCACTAATTTTTTGTTGCACAATTTTCGAAATTCGCTTTTGTGCCGGTAAATCCCTCATTCTTTTCGATAAAAGAAGTAGAGATGAACAGCACTAAGTTTGTTGTTCAAACCAAGCCATGGCAGTCTACAACGCAATGATGCTTCAGCATGAGTATGACCGACATTGACGTCAGATTCACCATTTGCATCACTTTCAGGAGCAGGGCTTTTTATGATAGATTTTATAATTACATCTTCATTTGAAATGGGATATCTGTTGTCATCAATATCGTTTTGTTTTCACTCCTTTGCATCCCTTTCGTCACATTCTTCCAACCCAAAACGTGATTTGAATAAATCAGATATTTCATTCTCATCATCTTCATTTCGGTTTAACTCACCTCCAACATTTTCTTCCATAGGCCGTCATTTTTCCAAGCGTTTTTTTAAATTCCGTTTTGTGCTTGATTTCCATGGCTCAGCTAAATTATAGCAACAGTCGTTGAGATGTTGTCTTTTGGAATAGACAACAATATTGAGGGCTGGTATTGCCGTTTAAATGGGTCGTTAAATTTTACCCCGCAGGGAAGAAGTGACTGGGGAAAGTCATCGCCTTTTGTCTCTTGAGTATCAGAAGTCACCTCCAACTTCGACACGTCACCACCAAAATTAGGCGATTCCATTATCTTCAAGTTAGAATGAACGTACTATACTTAAACTTTCCACCACACACAAACACATGCACACAAAAAAAGAAGGGAGCTTGTTCGGAATTTCGACGTTTCCAATTTTTGAAATTACGATTTACGACACTGTACTTTATTTTGATTAAAAGGTATTTATACTGTGTTAATACAATAATTTATTTTGTAGAAATACGTGAGTAAACAGTGAAATTTACAGTTTCTTTGCTTTTCTGTAATAATTACATCTCGTTTAACAAAATGACATTTAAAACAGTTTCAACAAGTCAATTCTTGTCTTTATCATTCGTAGGAGTTTGTAATTTTTCCGATTCTTATGCATAATACTCACCCTAAGTTTTCAAAGTTCCCTTCTTAAAATGCTAATCCAGAGTTGACATTTAGTGTCTATGTTACTGAGAGTATTACATATCTCAGTGAAGCTTTTTAAAAGTGTGAAAATGAAGAAACTGTTAAGCGGAATTACAAGGTACTATAATGTACTTGGTAAATCTATAGCACATTGTTAGAGAGAAAGTAATGGAATTTTATAAAATTTCGGTTTTTGTGACTCATCCGAAACAAGGCACGTAACAACACAGGTTAACCGAAATTATTTCCTGCAAATAACAGAAAGAAAGGTTCTAGGGAAAATCAGCTATTACAGTTTGAAAAAACGCACAAAAGTATACATTCTACCAAAAAGGGGAGGGAGAGAAAGAGAGAGAGAGAGAGAGAGAGAGAGAGAGAGAGAGAGAGAGAGAGAGAGATATGCATGAAATGTTATTCACCGAGAAGGACCATATGTCCAAGGAATAAACAGGAAAATTCATAAAGTCACATTCAATTTTCATATTTGTCAAACAAAGAAAATCGCACTGATATCGAGTGAGAGACAGTCGCAAATAAAATGGAATATTCCATTGCGCATTATTAACCGCTTTGAGTGCCAAGAACTTGAAGAACAATAACAAAACATTTCCCTGAAACGAATAAGTAGAGCATTGCACTCAAATAATAGATTTCACTGAGTATTTATAGCCTGATCACGAAAGAGCTGTTTTGTAGTGAGATTGCCATCGTTTTGAGTTACTCATTTTGGAAGTATGGAAAGCAATACTTTATTTAGCGTAGGGAAATCATAGAAAGTAAAACATGAAAATCAGAAATACTGGAAATCATTGCAGATGGCTATGTTAGAAGATAAGTAATACTCCAAAAATCAATTGACGTAACAAACGACAACGTTGTAAACTAGTTATACCGTTTGTTTAAGGCATTACATCACTAAATGGAAGAAATGGTTTGACCGGAGACGTGCCTTCTACTTTCCAGGCTCTTTTCATCTACTATTTTGTTTCTTAAAAACATTAAATTTGTACAAGCTTTCCTTTCGCGATTACATTTTCTTAATTTGTGACATATTTCGCTCGAAGACGAAAGGAGACCAACGGTGTGTTCTTATGTTTCACCTAAAAGAACAGACCGAGAAAGCAAAATCTCGAAAACATTGTGTAGATTTCAAGATTCACTAAATCACCAGTCATTTCCAAATTGTGTCGGATATGATTTATTTCTTTATAATTTAAAATACTTCATTCAGCATAGTACTCAGTTTTAATGAAGATAGAAGATGGAGAAAAATGCAAAAGCTCATATTTTGAGGTGTTTAACTCCGATATCGGTCATGTGGCTTTAAGGAATATTTTTTCGAGCATTTACAAATGTGGTTTCCTCTACAATAGTAACTGCAGCGAATTTTCTCTTATGTCTCGTCGGATATGTTATATCTAATAACGAAATATTTGATAACGAAATATTCTAAATCATTGGACTTCCAATTTAACCATGCCACACAGTTCTAGAGCAAGATGAATGCAGTATGAATATCGCTAATAGCTAAGGAAGGCGTTTTGAAACTGTAGTATAAAATAAATCTTCACATGATCAAGTTTTTCCTGATTACTTCAATGACGGAAGATGTTATCCTATTCTTCGCGACAATGGTCCGTATCTGATCCTCTAGTCGCCGTTCGCTGACTTGAATGTCTCGGCATTGCTGTTGCAATTTATCATATATTCTCTTCCTGTACATGGACATTTCTGTCTAGATTTTTGTCACTTCGTTGTAGGTTCGTTTTATGCACATGTTCGTTTGTGGACTTCATCTCATGAGTTGGCCTGCACTTCGGTCTGGCTTGATCTTGGGCTTAGTAGCCACAGAAACATCTCCCGCGAATTGTTGACTGTTTCATGTGGTACCTATGAGATGGGCAACGCTACTTCCTTCATTGGTTCCCTATAGAGATTGTAACTTACTTGTAGAACGGGGCCCTCTACCTGAGGCTCGAACGCGAGTGACTTTACCCTGTGCCACACTCGATGCTTAGTAACTTAGTATCATACTAATGGAGTTCAGATTTTTCTATATGCAAGATTCTTAACTAGTGGATATTGTATCTTCTTAACTGATGTTGTAAGCACGCGATGGCGACACATTCCTGCAAATGTTTCGATTCATTTTTTAGGAAGGTAATCTCAAGTAGAAATGGTGTTTCGCTCCCCTGCTAAGAACCTAAGCGGCTGCTTTTGTAATCATCCGCGAGTGAATTACACGCCGCAGTCAGTTTTCCTTTCAACGGAGCAAAGCCTGACATCGTTGCGGTAGCGACGATGTCAGGCTTTGCTACCGCAGTGTCTCTTCACAGCATCGCTCTTACAGGTAAATATTACGATAAAAAAATCATTAATAGGGATTTAAAGCATGAAAATTCTGTACCATTTTCAATTAAGTTCCATAATCTAAACTCTGTACGTCCGACATTTTCCAGGTGCTGATACTTTTTCGACGAAATAATTTGGGCCGCTAATCAACACATTTACCGAAAAATACGGGTATCGTATAATTTTCCGTGATTCCACGTTACTTCCTTATAGCAGACGACGGGGGCCGTAAACCGAAGTACATCCGATTTTCGTACCACCAAATGGGCCCTCTCATTGGAGTGACGATGAATTTGAATAAGTACACGTGCCTTAGCATTTTGAATGACGAAGCAGTGCCCTTTGCCCTGCATCTCAACGAGCAGCATCACATTGCCAGTCTTGTGTTCCAAGACGACAATTGTCTTGTGCACAGAGCTGAAACGTTGTCTGAGTGTCACTACGGATAATCAGCAACAGTGTCTCACCTCAACTGGCCCGTCAAATCTCCCGTTTTAAATCCTATTGAAAACCTGTGGCATCATTTGGAACAGACGGTGTAACGCTAGAATAGACTCCCACGTGCACTGGTGGAACTTCGGGACCAATTGGTTCAAGAGTGGCTGCAAATCGGTGTTCAATACATCCAGAAACTCGTGGAGCCTCTACCGCATCAGATTCATGCTCTTATTAAGGCAAGAAGCGCGGTCACCCGTGATTACGAAAATTCTGACATTGGTGAAAATTATTTTGTCTGGTGTGCATTATAAATGTAACCAAGAAAAGAAAAATATTAAAATTTTGATAAATTATGTGAAGATTATCCTTAAGAAAATTTCGAATCAGAATAGTTAAATGATATTCTCGATCAAAAAGGAGTCTAAATGAACAGGAATCTTAACAAAATATTCATTTATACCTATTTTTCATTTTGTTTTAATATCATTGCAATCACTGTAAAACGAATCAGCATTTTATCTGTAAACGTTTTCGCTTGCCATCTCTGTTGATGTTGAAAAACAGTCAAGTATCCTGAAAAAATGTTGCCTGAATTCCTCATGTTTATTAATTTTTGAGTCACGTCGTGATATCATTGTCCAGAAATAAATGGATTTATCTTTGCAAATCTTGAATGCCAAAGGGGTTAAAGGTCATGAAGAACAAAAGTGTCTATTGTTAATTCTACACTGGAATTTTTATTGGTTTTTCCTTAAATATTGGCTGCGGTTTACTGCACTTGATTTATCGTTAATAAGAGAATACGGAATGAGACACAAATCTGAAAGTTTAAATGGCGGCTAAAGCAGAGCAAACGCATGGCAATGCACAGGGTTTAGTATTTATAATTTTCCAAATCTGTTCTAGTTTAACCTGCTGTTATGTAGGCATATATGATTCACAATTTGATGTGTTATTATCTATAAGAGATTACGTCAAAAGCAGTCATGAAGGGAGAAGCTGAGAGTATATGAACCAGTGACAGAAATAGTTCATCTGCACTGGGAGATCAGTAGAACAGTCAAGGATTTTTTTTTTTTTTTTTTGCTGTTTCACTACCATTGTAAGCAATTACATGAGCTATAAGCAGTTGCTCTTTCCTAATGTAGAATTACTGGTTCTAAGAAAGGGAGAGTGACAGCAGCGCGAGAAATACACAATATCCATGTTTCACTGGGATTCGGACACGGACCCATCTAGGACGAATGGTCGAAGGCCAAAGCTTAGACATCTGACCCTCGGGGGCAGAAAATTAATGCATATCGATATTAACAATCGTATCAGACTTACTGTTCGTACGTCCATTGGACGTTTCCCCGCAGAAGACAGAATTTTGGAGATTAGGGTTTTTGATTTTTAGTTCACTATCCTTAAGGGAAAATATTTTCATGAGTTCATTGTTACCGTTTCCAAAAGGATTTGCGTTTATTTCATGCTTATTACGTTCATCTCAGTGATACTTTTGTTAAACAACAGCATGATGCATTGGTGACGGATTCATCAAAAAAAGAAATTTTATCTCATATACTCTATAAGTCTTGAGGTCGAAGACTTTCAAAATGAACCGGGGAAAAATATATTTTTGAGACATGGTCCGTACACTTTATTTGTTGTTTTAGCTGTTTTAACACAATATCTAGCGATTCTAAAATTAATGCTTCGTGGTTATAACATATATAACGTTCTTTGGGTCCAAACATCTCCACGCCTGAATATCTCAAGAAATAAACGTTTGCACTGTCTTTGGAATACGCCTGTTAAAATAGTTTTTGATGTACTACGAAAATTAATATGCAACAATCGCAAACTGCGATTTGGTGAAACCAGCAAATCACAGAAGAATTCAACTGAACAAACACTAGGATTTTCAGGTCATAAAAATGAGTTATGTACAACCAACAGAGTTACAGGAACATCACAAACCCATCAGAATCGACTAAGATCCAAATCCTCCCTGCTTCTAATGGTAATTGCATTTCCACCCTCCTCCTTTCGGCAATAAATACGCCGGTTTTTATAACAACAAATTCTGATATTTTTTTCTCTGGAAAATTTCCGCGCTTTCCTGACTAATTCTCTGTTACGCACAGTCAAATTCTCATTAACATAAGTTCTAGTTTCCTGCAAATAATTAACACCAATATTAGTCAAATTCAAATCTTCCGACACCTTGATAAAATAATTTTTGTTACCTTTCTGGTCTGAAACTGCATAATGATTGGCGAGGGACCCCGTGCCCCCTTAGCTTTTATTCTATGAACGACATCAATGTCGTACACGAAAGTTCTCCAAAATCCAACCCTTTGGCAATGTTAAGCTCAGTATTCGAGAGATCAGCATTAGTCTCTTCATTACTCTCAGGGGTGCCATGTGTTTCCAAGTCTCCATTTTTCGTATATATATCGAGGTTGTTCAATTCCTGTGACAGTCTGGACTTTTCAACATACTGGTCCGAAATCCTCTGCTGAAGAGCAACCACTTCCTTACGAGAGTCCTCAAGCATCAAACTTGATTTACAGTAGCGAACAAAAGTATTTGGCGAAACACTTTTTCGACCATATTTTTTTCTGCTGCACCAAATGGTGTCATTCTGGGATATGATATGTGTTGATTCAGTTGTAAACATGACCCATATGCAGATGGATCGGAAACCTTAACACAGATAAGGTACCGAGCTTAATCGCAAAGATCATACAAATTGACCAACAAAGTAGGTGTGTATCACATTCATTTAATGCAATGATAACAGAAAACAAGTACGAGAAAACGACAAAACAATAACTAATACTTAGTGTGATAACCACGAGACTTAATAACAGCTGCACAACGGGCCGGCATCGAGTCCACTAGCTTCTCGACGGTGACCTGCGGAATTCGCGACCATTCTGCAGACAGCTGGTCGAACCTCTGGGCCCTCTTCCGGCAGGTTTTCTTCGCACATCGTCTCTCCAGATCCTCCCACATGTGCTCGATGGGGTTGAGTACCGGAGATTGGCTTCGCCAGTCTAGAAGTGTGACTGTTGCTGCTGGAAGGCTGCCTTCACTACTCTGGAGGTGTGCTTCGGGTCGTCGTCTTGCTGCATGATCCATCCGGGTGGCATGTTCTGGTTTGCCCATGGGAAGACATCGTTGATGGGCATGTTCCTGTAGATCTAGCCGGTCATTATTCTGGCAATCTTGATGAAGGGGCCCATTCCATTACGAGAGAAGGCGCCGTAAACCATGTGCGATAATTCTCCGTGCTTGACAGTCGGCTGAATAAACTGGGGTTGAATCACTGGACACACGGACGTCGTACGTATCGGATGCCATCACTTCCGAACAAGTTAAACTTTCTCTTGTCGGTGAAAAGCACCTTACTCCAGTCCGACGTGGTCCAGTGTCTATGAGGCGCGCAAACGTGACTCTGGCTCGTTGATTCTTGATTCCGATGAGTGGGTTCATGGCGGGGGCGTCTTCCATTCAATACCAGCAATGAGACGACGGAAGATGGTCATTCGGCTGTCGTTCAGGTCGTCGCTGTCGCGGAAGGCAGTGGCGATGTCCACAGCAGGCAAGGTGGGATGAACACGAGTTCGACGGTGGATGCGTCTATCCTCACGCAACTTAGTGGAACGAGGCCTACCACATCGCGGACTGTTCTCGACGGTCCCAGTTCTCTTATAGCGTTGCTGGATAGCTGAAATGGACTGGTGTCGGATCTTCAGGGCCCTCGCAATGTCGGTGACGCGCATTCCGGATTCCATCATGTTCACGGCCGCCTGGGGAGCTGCAATAGGGATCTCCGCCTTTTTTACCCATTTCTGAAAACCTAAGATTGGTTTATTATCACACTACGCATCACAAAACCCACAAAAATCACAAGAAAAACATTAATACATGCAGCAAACAAATGGGTAATAATTGGTGACTCTTGAATATTGCCCATTTCAAAAAACAAATTCGCTATGAGCGAAATATCAAACTACGCGGCATTGTAACCCACGAATCAACACATATCATGTCCCAAAATGACCCGCTTTGGTCTAGCAGAAAAAAAAATATGGTCGAAAAAGTGTTTCATCAAATACTTTTGTTTGCTACTTTATTTAAAGAAGTCAAAATGTCATCATTGTTCTGTGAAGAGAAATCAACTGATCTCTTAAAATCTAGTATCTCAATCTTTAATTCGTTTACAGCATTTAGCTTTATGTTGACAGACTCCAAAATCGACTGAGAATCACTGCCACCGGCACACCCTTTCACCAATTTCACCTCGGAATGAATGTTTTTTTTTTAGTCAAAGCCGCTTCCGCGGAATGGACCCCGGAATAATGTAATGTACCACGACAACTACCACATTGCCATTTCATTTTTTCTTCTTTTTTGACATTCGTCAGTAAACATTTTCTGCTATTGAACAACAAGCATAATGATATCTGCCGCCGCATCTGACGTAGCATTGAATCTCGTCTTCAGCATGGATTACAGCCGATCACATCAAACAATATTTTTGTGTCATATCTAGAAGTTAGTAATCATTCAACTCTCAAATGTGATAGACACCCCTGGCAGCAAGCGATGTAGTAGAAATGTACCTTACATCAGAAAAGCTCTCCATAGTAATTCGGCAAAGTGCAGAAAATATGTCAGAGAAGAAATATTTTCACATTAATATTTCGGTAAACTTCCGCTTGTTATCCTATTTCTTGAATTTAGTTTTTATCCGAAAAATTCCACGTTCAGCTAAGCATGAAGTTTCACTGGCAGATCCAACGACAATGGCCATTTGCTGCACGAAGTCTTAACGTCGCGTACACCCCATTTCAACGCATATATTCCATTGTCTGACGGACTGTGTCAGGTTTCTTTACTCTATGGACAACAGCTGATTATCTGAAGCGTTTCTCTCCTACGGTATCGGATATTGCTAACTTCGTAAATTGCTGAAAAGTTTCCCTGTAAATTACCGATTAGAATATTGAACTTAAGTGGCATTGATTATTCCTAGCTGTGTGTCCACCTTTCCTACTGGAAGCAAACAACTGGGGATATAACTCAGAGAAAGTCAGCGAAATGTCCTCTGATATTATAAGATGAGACTCGAATTCGGTAGAAGATATCGGTAGCCAATTGGTAGAACCAAAAAATAGATACATGATCTAAAGGCTTGTTTCATTATTTTTTGGTCATTGTTAAACTAAGGTTTGTCAGGGGAATTATACACAGGAGTCCTTAATTGTACTACCTGAGGTCATGTTTCATACTCCATGAAGTGATGTTCCCCGTGGTTTTTATGAAAGATCTACGCTCGTTCGCAAGTTGTTATTAAATGAAACATAATAACTCGCATCTGTTTGACAAGAGGCTGGAAACTGTCTAATACAACTTAGATGAGATATCACGTAATTATAAGCTGACTGAAGTTTCAATTTCTGTACAGATTCTCTAATGCTGTTTCTAATTATTTAAATATGAAAGCTGAATTTCAAGATATTGCATGGTCTCTAACTTTACTAAAAAGAATATTAAAGCCTTCAGTATTTAATTCGAAATCAAATAAACATTTATAAAATTGTAATTTACTTTTCTTTGAAACAATTGTCTCTTTGTATGCGCAACACCGTGAGGAAAGAATTATTCCTCCGGTCAGTTGAGGTAAACAGATGGAGCTTTAGAATTAGCAGTGAAGTTCTTTCTTGAACGTTATATGTAGAAACACAAAGCTTGAACAGAAATTTCGACCACATGAAGCATGTTCAAAGATTCGTATTTACGCTGACACTTCGACTACATGAAGCACGTTCCAAGTGTACTACTTGCGTATGACGCTATGTGAAAGTACACAGCTAACAGAGAAACTGCTACCACATGAAGCATATTCCAAGTTCCCTATTTTCGCTTGACCTTCTGTGGAAGCCTAAACCCTACATAGAAATTTCGACAACATGAAGTTAATTCAAAGTTCCTTGTTAGTTCATGTGCTTTTCAAAATCAAAGAATTATTTCGAATCCGTGATCAGTACGACTTGTGGGGAATAATTATATCCTAGGAACTGATCTTTTTTCTGCAGACTCCCTGTGGTTATGTACGCGAATACGTAGATCGTTCGTTGTGAATTCAGTCTCGGCCGAACTTTGTCTCTTACCCGTATGCAGCAGGAGAACGGCAAACCTGCTGCATTTATTTTCCAATAACCCTCATGGCCGCATTTTCGTCTATGTGGAACTCTACTCGCCATGGGTGGCCGAGATAGAGAAGAGAGAGAGAGAGAGAGAGAGAGAGAGAGAGAGAGAGAGAGAGAGAGAGAGAGAGGTAGAGACAGAGGGGCGTGGGGGAGGGAGATGGCGGTATTGTGATTTAATATGTTCTCCAACCTCAACCATTCTCCAATACTTTTCTTTCCTGTGTTAGTGAAACTTACGATACCTGGATTACATGCTGCAAATTGTTTACCGCACAGCAGGAAGGACA
Source organism: Macrothele yani (assembly GCA_039090855.1). NCBI lineage: Eukaryota > Metazoa > Arthropoda > Arachnida > Araneae > Macrothelidae > Macrothele > Macrothele yani. Next base: position 125,327,028 of record CM077034.1, read on the forward strand.
CTTTTGTAAATCGTTTCATACATTTTTCCTGGAGGTCGTGAGCTGTAAAAAAATTATACTGAAAATCAAACAAAAAGGAAATCTAAGGAAAATTCCCAAGGAATTTCTATAAACATTTTAATGGTATCATACAATCCTGATTTACAAACAATGCTGTGTAAATTGTCATGCAGAAATTTATTAGAAATAAATAGGTAATGTCCTAATATTTGAATATATTTAATCTAAATTTATGGGATACATACAACAATCTTACGCTTGCTTCAAATCAGTTTTGACCCCATGATGTTAGTTGCTCAAACCATGTAATGAGAAGGGCACCGTCTTCTGTTGTTAATCTAAGTGACTATGTGCTAAACCCAATCCAGGAGCGTGCCTTTCTACATGGTTCTAAGTTTGCCTACCCATATTGTGGCAAGTGGGTCGAAACCATTGTACCGCAAGTTGAATCGGTTATCTCCTCCTTGCTTGATGGTGATCGTATTTTTGCCAGGGTAAAAATTGCTATATACCTTGCCAATCAAAATCACCATGTTGTGCAATTAAATGACTTTAATGATGAAAAGAAGCAATTATCTCAACTGGTTAAAGACTCTAATATTTCTATTTTATCTGCAGATAAATCCTCACTGATTGTTATTTTGCACACCTCTTCAGATTCTGCAAAAATGCAGGATGTCTTTGGCACAATCCCACGCAAAGTAATAGGTTATGATACCTCTAAAGCAACAGTTGCAGCCCCAGGCAGGCTAAAGAAGGCCCACCTATTTCCTGATAGTCATGCATTTAACCCCCCCCTGCCCACCTGGCTACTATGTCACTGGTATGTTTGGACGTATCCAGTTACATAAAGAGGGATACCCACTTCGCCCTTTACTTTCGGGCCACGTGAACCCTACCAGGCCAATTGAAAAAGCTGAGAAGATATCTTGCTAAATTTATAGTGGATCCCCTCACTCAGTTACGAGTTTCACTAGGGCTTTAGAAAGAATTAGAGTGTTTCAGCCACACAATGTTCCTTTCATTTTGGCTTCCCTTGATGCAGTAGTTGATGCTACCCATCAAATTATTGAGGCTTTATTTGCTGACACCAATACCCCATGTTCTGAAAGCACAGTACTTCTTAATGCGTTACGTTTTGTCAAATAAGGATCGTATTTTAAATTTCAGAATTGCATTTATCACCAGTTAAAGGGCCCACCAATGGGTTCTCCGTTATCCGCAGTGTTAGCAGAAATTATGCTTCAATATGTTGAGAACAAAGTTCTCAATGAATTTCGACTCACCCTTAGTTTATACATTAGATATGTTGACGATATTCTGGTGCTATGGCCTCACACCCAAGATGAATTAAATAATTTCGCCAACGTATTATCTTCGGTCTTTTTCAACTATTAGATTCAGGGTAGAACAGGAGACAGATTTCAGATTTTAGATTTATGTGTGCACAGAAACCCTTGTTCCAACTCCTTAAGTTTTTCTGTTTACCGAAAACCTACAGCCATGAGTTCGATTATTCCTTTTAATTCATTGCACCCCTTTCAGTATAAAACCTAAGCTGTTACTTTTTGCCGTGCATTTACACATATCACCACAAAGTCCTTCTTCGACCAGAAGATCAGATATATCTTTAATTTGGCAAGTTGTTTTGGTTATTCCACCCATTTAGTTAAACGTATTTTTGCACGTGTCAGACCGAGCCGTACCACCACCCTTACAAAAAATGACACAAGGGACTACTGGAAATTTGTTGGCTCAATGGAATACATACCATACATCTGTAATTTATTATCTCGCTTGTGTTTTAAACATAACCTAAGAATTGGTGTTAGTACTAAATGCATGTCAACGTACGTTGTCATAGACCGATGCAAAACCGACATGCTGCAAAAATGGGGAGTGTACAATATTCCTATGCTAGATCCACGATCAGGTGAAACCATCAGTAATTACGTAGGATCTACCAAAAGACAAGTGGGCTAGCGATTACAGGAGCAAAAATACAATTTGAAGGCAAACCAACACAACACAGCCCTGACTAGGAATGTTATTTCTGGTGATATGTACGTAGACTGGGAAAATACCAAACTATTGGCAACCCCCGCCTCTACCCACTCAATACTATGCTTGGAGAGTGTATATATATCACAGACTTTCGAGACCAATGCTGCAATGATTACACCCTTGTTGAGTTATCTGGAGTTTGGGAAAAACTTATTCATGTATTACGTGACGGATTGCTGTATCAAGTAGTGTGACATGTTTTAATTTTAATATAATCTCGTACTCATCATGATTTGCATAAAAATTTCACAACAGCCACGTCATGTCACGCGACCACGTAGTAGGGTACCCATGGTGCACAAGTGGGTATATATATGATATTGAGATGGCGTTTATGTAAGTACATCTGAAGATGAAGTGAGAGTCACTTCGTAAGTACTAATGTATCATGACAGAAATACGGGATTACGCCATATAATACAAATTTTGAAGATGAAAATCCGATTTTTGGCGTAAATGTGACAAGGATGGTAAGTCAGATAATATCCGAAAACTTAAAAATTTGCATCGTCCTGGAGCGAGATTCAAACCCGCGTCTTCCAGTAAATTTTCAAATTTTTGGATATTATCTGACATACCATTCTTGTCACATTTACGCCAAAAATCGCATTGTCATCTTCACAATTTGTATTATATGGCGTAATCCCGTATTTCTTTCATGATTTATCTGCTTCTCTGGGCAAACACGGGATAAGATTCTTAACCTCCAGATTCGCTAAACATGAATGCCGGTTGCTTCGACTAGCGAATCCTGTGATGGTTATATTCAAATTGATCGGAAACTTGAAACTTGGTTGTTCTGGGTGGTGTAGTGGTTAGCATACCAGGGCGTTTTCTGGGAGACGCGGGTTCGAGTCCCACTCCAGGACCATGTAAACTTTCAAGTTTTCGGATATTAGCTGACTTACCATCCTTGTCACATTTACGCCAAAAGTCGGATTGTCATCTTCAAAATGTGTACTAATACACTGCTGGACAATTGCTAAGGACGGATCATAAACGGCTATATAGCTCATAAAAAGTAAGTGTGGTTGGATGCCAAGTGAAATAAAATAATGTCAGAATGCCAGGACATTACAAGAAAGACAATTTATTGTGCTCTGAAATTCAGGAGGCTTTGGAACGTGTTCAAGGGACAAACAGGCCATTTTGTGCAGAATACGTAAACGTGAAAAAAATGCAATTACCGTCCGCAGGCGTTCCGGCGTAAGATGTCAATACGGGATATGGCCACCATGGAGGGCAATGCAAGATTCCACACGTCGTGTCATGCTTTGCAAAACATTATCAAGCAGCTGTTGGGCTAATTTATCCCATTCCTCTGTCAGTGCACGGATGATGGTGTCCTTGTTTATTGGAGAGCATTGGCGACCAGCAAGACTCCTCCCTAAAGCATCCCACACATTTTCAATGCGATTCAGATCTGGAGAACGTGCTGGCCATGCGAGGCGTTGAATATCCTCGCTCTCAAGACACTCCTGGACAGCGACTGTTCGATGACATGTTGCGTTGTCGTCCATGAAAATGAATCTATCACCGACAGCACCACGGAACATGGGAACATGAGGTAGCAGAACATCATTAATGTATCGTTGGCCAGTCATAGTCCCAGTTGGAAGCACATAGAGGGACGTACGGCCATTGATCATGATGCCAGCCCGTACCATGACACTACATGTCGGATATCGGTCCCTTTCCTGTATGTTTGCTGGACAATATGCAGTACCACTATCACGCCAGATCCGTTGTCGTCGACAATCAGACGACAGACTGTATCTACTCTCATCTGAGAAGAGGACAGCAGACCAGTCGTTATCAGTCCAATTGCGATGTTGATGGCACCATTGCAAACGGGCGGTACGGTGACGTCTGGACAAAGGGATGCACACAACAGGACGGCGGGCGTATAGTCCTCCTTCATGCAAACGTCTGGCGACAGTTTTTCGGGAGATCCGCTTGCCAGTAGCAGCCATAAACTGATTTGCTACCTCACTAGATGTGCTGCGCCGGTGTCTTTTTGTTGATAGCACTATGTACCGATCTTCTGCTGGTGTCGTACTGCGAACACGACCTCCCCCGTGACGTTTGCTACACTCTCCATTTGTTTGAAATGATTTCCAAAGCCTTGAAACAACACTGTGGCTGACGTCGAACTCCCTGGCAACATCTGTTATTTTTAGCCCTTCTTTAATCTTGCTAATAATACAGCCACGCGTAAAATCATCTGGGTGATGTCGGGAAGACATACTGAAAATTGCAAGTTCGTCAATTGATTCTTTTCCTTTCAACTTTGCGTTTGAACAACAACGGTCAATACGCGTCAAATCCTTTATATCTCTTATCAGCGCTATGACGTCACGAACAAGTTCGGCAATCCAAAATTTGCATACGCACAACACGTCTTACTGTATCCCGCACTTATGCTAATTTCCACATTTTCCTGCCTTCCATTTTATGGTTGCTATCGTTGCTATTGCCATCCGTCCTTAGCAATTGTCCGGCAGTGTATATGCTTTAACCTGTAGTTTTTCATCTTTTAAAATAAATCGCGCTAAGACGTTATTCCATTGCAGCCTATTTAGTTCTGTTGCACGAAGTCTTCTAGCTTACATATCAGTTTTCTTAGATTAAAGCCAACATAACATAACGAATACGATTGTACTTTAAGTTTAAACGTGATAAAAGTACCTTCTTATCATTTTTGTAACGGTCTAACGCTCGTAGTTGTACATGTACCGCTTATCAATTTCCTTTTGGCTCACACGTATTTATTTGCAATACTGTCCAAAAATTAAGCATGATCAACAAAAAGTCAAATTACGAAATCGAGGAGGCACAGTGGAATAAGATATTTACCATAAATAGGTGTCTTTGTGAGGAACAAAATGCGGAATATATATCAAGTAAAAATATGATTTTCCCGCAAAACATAACAATAGTCTAGAATGATGAAAACAGCAGGACTTTTTCAGACGTGTTCATAATCTTGTACAACGGTCTAGTAAAGCGTATGGTAAACTTTTATTGCATTGTTAGTGGCGCACCGATGTCTGTCAAGACCACATCTTTGACAAGGGAAATAATAAGACTCAGTTGATGCATAGCCCACTCCTGAACAAGAGCAGATCGGGGATTTTCGAGCGCTCTGTCCGAAAGTTGGCGACTTGCAATATATCTCCCCAATATTTACCACCCTAAACGTCCGGAGATTGCGCTGGAAATAACATACGGTTGATATCTTCACTTTCCAGAAAGTCATCGAAAACATCAGCTCCCTGTTGTATAGCATTATTGCCCAGGAGCACATAAACTGTGTTAACAGCGCCTTAACAAAAGCCTCACGTATGCATCAAAGATTTCTCCTGTGTATCTTCGACGCTTTAAAATTGCACCAGAAATGCCATGGACCTGTGTGCATCCTTTGGACATAATGCCAACACAGACAGGTACATCACCTGCTCTGCAATGGAGCATTTATCGGACATTTGTGGGGTCATAACGGGGTACTGTAGATGTAAACAAGACTGCTGTCACACGTGTTTGACACTGAACCTGGATTCAACGGAGAAAAGGACCTTGACCCATTTATTTTCGTTCTAGTCTTGTCGTTTTATACAGCAGGTTACCCTGACATTTCTAGCTGATTGAGTGAATGGGATGTAAACATAAGATCTTCCCGCGCATGCTCCTTGTACGGTGAGCTGTCTGTATACTGCTTGCATTGAAAAAGCTGGGCCACAAGCTGCAGACAGTTCTGAACCAAGCAAGCTTCCTGTCACCGAATCGCGCCGCACTGTTAGTGCCATATACCTATCACCTGAGCACTTGGAATCCATGGACGACCTGCCCCAGGTTGACGATTTACATCACCGGTGTCCTTTTATCAATAAAGAGACAGGTTCAAGACAGTGGCTCTGGCAATATAACTAAAATACTTGATGGATTCCAGGATTCCGATAATCCGATTTTGACATACTGATTTATTAAAATCTAATTCCGCAACTTGCAGGGAGCGATAACGAAAACTAAGGTAACTTTCTCATTTCTGCAGCTTTTTTATAACTCCACAAATGTTTGCTGCTTCGGCATTTATTCGAATTAACGTTTGTCACATATAATTGCGTTATGATTTCCCTATTTGCATAATCCCACGTCTTCTGTGCTTTATTCCACTTCTTCAAAATTTGGTTTGTTATTAAATGCCTTTTAACTATGCTATAACTTTTGGACCCCGTGAATATGATTGCATCTTGGGATGTGGGGAGAACAATTTCTCGAACATAAACAATGGATAATTTTAATGTTTCCCATTTGTTATGGATGAATTTACAATCCATAGGCTATTTACAAAAGATAGCAGGTGGAAACACATTTACTATAATTTGTGTTCATGCTTATTTAAAAGCGTCAAAATAAATCTCCGCTACTCTCTATATGGAAACAATCACTTTCGAGAATCTTTTATGTAACTCATTTTGAAAATAATAAACCAGAAAGTAGGTGTTTTACGTATCTTTACAGTAAGGGTAATCATGATTTACAAAATGGCTTCCACATGGCGTATTGCTTGGTACATTCTATAATTTGTTCTTACTGTAGTTTTGTAATCGTTATGCATTATGGTTTGACATCAGATTAAAGAAAACCAACACTTTTTTTTTCTCTCAATTAAATCTTTCTATGCTGGAAGTTGTGATTTATGACCGGTATTATTAAATTCCTGATGAATTATTTCTGGCAAATAATTGAAGATCCCATCGCTATTAAAACACGAAACAAAACGGAAATAATTATTTTATGTACATAAAGATTCAACAATAACATCACACGAAATAAAATCATGAGGCTTGCATGGTCTCAAGCAATGAATTTATAAATGTAATGCATAGCAGTGCCGGCTCGTGGTTGAAAAATTAGGTGAAGAGCTATAAGAGCAATATGAAAATATATCTACTGCCTTCAATGAAATTCAGTATCCCAGGATTGACCTATTTTTTGTATATTAGATCAATTCTTCTTTCTTTTAAAGCTGCAAATCTGTCGATTATGTCGTCATAGAATGGTTGTTTCTTGGTGAGCAACAATAAAATATCTGAATAGAAATATTTGCCAAAGAAGCAAGTCCATCTTGAGACATAGTGTTCCTTGAGTAAGTTTGTATTCTTTTAAGGCAAGAAAAACTTCTCTCCACTGACACACTAGTAGATGGAATGATTAAAATGAGGGCAACCAATTTATATGCTTCTGTAAAAATGCCTTTATTTTCATGAAGCACTCAAAGACGTTCTTGAGTCGATATACTCCTTAATTTTTCTTTGGCATATACAAGGCTCAGTTCCTTTTTAAGACGCTGGAGTTTAGTTAAATATTGTTTGGTAGAAATGTTGTAGATTTTGAAAAGCGTGAGAGGGAAATCTTGAATTAAATTGTTCGAATTTGGTTGTGTCAGCAAGACAAACAAATTAAAGTTTTTCACAGTCTTCACATCTTATATCCATTTCCATAAGAATGTGGTCTAAAATTTCAAAATACAATTGCTTATAATTTTGAAAAATTGTTTCTTGTGTAAGAGCAGCATATTCCCGTTTACATCTGCTTATTTCTGTGATTTTGCTAGTTTTTCCAGTGTTTCAAATACTTCAAAATTTCACGAGTTTTTTAGTTTGAGTTACACAGTAGTTTAGGTCCAGTGATATTTTCTGAAAAATTTTGAATAATAAATCGGTGGGGCCAAAAATTTCATTACATACTATTGCCAAAAATGTAAATTCAAAAGTGTTCATATCGTTTAAAAACCCCTTGACAAGTTGAATTGATTTCTTGTCTGATTGTTCACTATTTGCCAGAAATTCGAATACTTCCTTCAATTTATCCCAATCTTCAACAATTACACTTACTAACTTCGAAGTGGAGGCCAAAGAGTTTGTGCTATGGTTGGTATGCGAATTGTGGTTGTAGATGTGAGTGTATAAGATCGCTTCAATGAGTGGTGACACGGCTAACTGGGATCATCAGCTATTGATGCTACTGCTTAAGGCTCCGTCACTCCTTATCCGTCAACGTTCAGGTAGTGTTTCATATTTCTGCCACCGGGGCGCTGAATGCCGACCCCTAACGCTTCTTGTCGGGAAAATTTCCAACTGGAATTTCGTTTTTGCGGAATCTCATCCATTCGTTCCGTAGGGTATTTTGTGGAACATTTTAACATGTAAATAAACAATCGTTAGATGAGAAGTCATTTGATTTGTCTTGCTATTAAATTTCTTCAGCTGCTAAAAAACGAACGAATTTGTAATTTTACAAAAGAGCTAGCCTAATGTTCCATGGGATGGAGTAAAGAAACAGATAGATGAGATAAACAAATTTGTAATTACCACAACAGTAACGAACTCTCGAAGAAGATTGTTTTTTTTTATTATATTAAAATATTTATGAACCAACCAAAATTTTGTAGTTTAAAAGGTGTTAATTGCGTAGTTCGCATAACCATAAAAAAACCATTAAAACTGTGTTTCCGGAAATATGGAACTGAATATACAAAACATCTGCAGAGAATCACAAGAATTACTTTCATATACAATTCAAATTCTGACATTGGCTTCTGATTTAAAAAAATGGTGATGGGAAACATGGGCAATATACTTGAATCTCCTTACGCAGAATTTTAAAGAAAAAAGTGCATAACATATTGTTTAGGAATCTATTAATATTTTAACAAATTTTTCCATTTGAACACACATTCATACATCCTTTTAGTAAATTAAGCCATTTAGTGGATAACTTTATAATAATAATAATAATAATAATAATAATAATAATAATAATAATTATTATTATTATTATTATTATTATTACTATTATTATTAATATTATTATTATTATTATTATTAGAGGATCCTTTAAAAATTGTCATTTTCTCATAATTCCAGGCAGAGCAGACACCCAACTGAGAAGGTGGGACAATGCACAAGAGTTTCCGCTTGTTACAGGAAGTATACATTTTATTTAGAAATCACATTTTTGAACACTCCACATATACTTAGTAAGAAGTTCTTGTTAAAGTCATTTCAGATAAAAAAATGGATAAAATTAGAGTAAACAAAATAATTCTTTTTAAAACATCAAATAATAGGAAAGTGGTGTTACACAATAGTACAGGAATTACTAAAGACAAGATGGAAAAGCACCAATGTACACATTTTTTCTGTAATTATATTATTACAAATTAATTTTTTTATGATATGCCATTCGTGTTAGAAAATTTCAGTCAATATATTATAGTATTATTCAGTAAATTACTGAAATCCCATTGATATCGCCAAAATTGATTTTAAATATAAATTTTTATGTTTCCAACAGCATACTGACACCACTTCGGGAACAAAAATAATATTTGTTTAAGAGTTTAGTTTACTAATTTATACTTTTCAGTTTTAATATATTTCACATTTTTACCATTAACATTTTAAATGCTTTATTCTATTATTTTATTTAGTACTTTTGTTCCTTTTTTATATATTACTGGTGCTAGTGCTTTCCATTTATTAAAAGATTTGTGAGCTCTAAACGTTCTAGTTTCAAACTCCAGTATTCATCTGAGATCACATTTAATAGCTAGTTTAATCTGCTCCGTATTTTATTATTTTTGTTCGTAAGATAAGGCATTTCGATTTTTCCATATATTACGTTTTGTTATTGCTTAAATAATGAATTGTTAGGTTTTTAGATTCAGAGCAGTCTAGAGGTACATGGTGCAAAATGGTGTGTCTAAAATGGTATGTCTATAATGTAAGTATTGTTGTAAACACTTCCAGATCTATTTTCCAAATATGTAAGCTACAACTAAATGTTAAAGATTTTCTTCTGAAACACAGTAGTTAGAGTTAGGATTAGATATTAGTTTAATTCGATACAACCATTTTCTTGTCGGGATAATATTGTGCGAAATTTGAAAAGTAGATTTCTATTATGAGTTCTTAGTTTTATTTTAATTGCAGTGTCCAAATACTATGTACCATATTGTATTGCAGTGTATCCACACCCAAGGCTGTTACAGATAATATCACACTAGCATTCTCTTCTTCATCCGGAGTCTCTGTAATTTTAACGATTGGAAGACTTATACTTTAACATTCTAAAATTATATTACTAGTGGAACATGTCTGGCATGGCAGGAATTCAGAATGTCTCAGAAAAACCTTTTTAGGGATTTGTTTTCCTGGAAATTTCCCATGAAGACATTTTTTCTCAAAATGTGAAACAAATCGAGCACTTTTGTTGTTAAATGTGAGAAAATAAAGTTTTTTTTTGGAATTTCAAAGTATAGAAACTTAAACAATACTTTTCCAAAAGCAACTATTTTCTCGAAATACAGCATTGACTACATAAAAACTCTAATTTATACTCGATATTTAATTTATAAACAGCTTACGTATTTTTCAAAATACAAACCAGAAAAATCACAATCACAAAGTTTCCAAATCGTGCGGCGAAGCCACAAGATAAACATAGAGAAAAAACATTCAAAGTACAGCAATCAGATAAAACATGTATCAGAAATAATCGAACTGAAACGAAATTGCAATAGGAAACGTCGCCCAAATAGTGTGTGTGATCGAACCGATAAGCCTAACTAGAACGCCAACTCAGCAAATTCGCAATTTGAAACTTTCCGAATCAGAAACTATCCCCCGTGTCTAAGGTTATTGTTCTGTTTTTGTGTGACCTTGCCACACAATAACCGAAGATACTCAATAACCTTTGGTTTTCCCTTTTTTAGAGTTACAATAAGGTTCACAGCAGTACACCATGGTAGCAACTGAATTCAATCAAGATAACTTTTGCATTTGAGTACGACATAAGCTATAAAATAAATTCTGCACTTTATTTTGCGTTCATACAGTTGCTTGAAACTTGATTTGCCTCTCTATAATGCACCTTTAAACAGGACGGCACATGAAAAACTAATTATGGTCAGCCAAAAAAAAAAAAAACATTAACTGGGGTTGGAGTCTGCACCCTCTAGCGACGAAAAGTGATATTTTTCTTGTACGCGAATCCCCGGAGAAATCGCCGAAATGACAGAGCCTTGAGCAGTAACAGTAACAGTTGATAATCCTAGGTAGCCGTGATGGTGAAAAAACGAAGGAATTCCACTGAGGCTTTCATAAAATATACGACACTTTCAAATTTTAGAAAAACTGTGCTGTAATACAAGGTTCAAACGATGTGCTAAGCAATGAACAAAAACAGCTTGAGAAGATTTATCCTTGCTTATTTTCTGGAGCCCATTGATGTGTCCAGACATTACACTTGCCTCATCGTAACATTGTCCTATTAATTTGTGTTGATAATCGAATTGTTCCAAAATTTTGTCTAGCATTTTGTATAAAGCTTCTGACGTTCGATCTCCACTCTCATCGTGGAAACCCAAAAATCGCTCAGCCAATGCACCTTCCGAATCAATAAATCTTAGTATTTAAGAGCACTTAGAAGTCTGATTTATGTATGTGGTGTCATCTAATTGAATAGAAAAGCATTGAACTTCATTTATTTAATTTTTAACGTGATCGTTTATATATTCAGAATTACATTCAATTAATTCATTTTGGATAGTTGTTGAGTAACCTGTGAAGACATTTTTTATCTTTTCGTACTGGTTTTGAATTTCTAAAGGACTTCTTAATATCAACAATGAAAGTAATTCTTTGAAATCTCCACGATCTGTCGAGTCTATGCTTTCGCCATGGCCCCGAAATGCTAGTTCTTGTTTGCTCAAATATAATACTGCATCAATGACTGTCTGCAGGAAAAGTCTATGTAAACGAACGCTTTCGTGGCAATGCATTTTCAAAAAGCCTAGCATTCTCCCTCAGGACATCGGCAATGGTGTACTGATTTTTTTCAAAATTCCTTAGAATTAACTCGCATTTCAGGTGTTCGCTGGAATCAACATGTTTATGCAGCGAGCGTGTTATACTTAATAAATCTTAGAATCCGTCTATATTCCATGCCGAATGTTTATTACTAAAAAGTAAGCACAGCCTACAAAAAAATTTTTGTAACATAGAAGTACTACAAAGCCATTAAATTCAGTAAACGAACAATTTTTAAAATTTATATTGTAAGATTTACCGCTCTTCCTAATTTATTTTTTTTAGCAACAATTGTCAGTGAATCAGTCGGTCGTCCTTGAAGTAAAATGTCTCTTTTATCTTCATCTTTCCACCGATTAAATGGAGTTGGTAAGAAATTACAAACAATATCGTTCACAGGATACATACTTTAATTAAAACTGTCACTAACTGTTAAACTGTACACGAAACTACATTAACAGCTAAACTGTTTGACAAATAATCACAAAGCACGAAAAAACAAATCCCTTTCGGAAAGCATGTACCACAAAACCGCAAGGAAAAAGCACTAGTGGATAGCTGGGTACCCTGGGTAAACAGTCCCGTTTCACTGTGATCTCTTTCGTAAGTCACGACACCAAATGCAGAGCCTCGGCGCCGAAAGCTAAAACACTTCACTTGCGCACCAGATAGGGGAAGTTGTCGTCATGGTTACCATATCAACTCGGTCGAAAGCTGCAGACTTCCAAGGGTTTTCATTTCGGCTCTTCACTTGCACTGTTTTGCGTATGAGGACTTGTTTTCAGTATTGAATGCGCTATGTAAATTGATATCTAATCAAACCTTTTGAGTATTTTGTAACACAAGAGAGGCAAAAAAGAATATATTATACAAATTACTGAATAAAACTTCATTTTAAGTAAAATAGGTGAAGAGGCACTTCACCTACTTCACCTGAAAAGCCGCCACTGTAGCACTCTCAAATTCCTTTCGATATTTCGGGTGATTGTTTTACTTGTTCCGCAGTTTCTACGTGCAACTGAAGCACCTTGTTTTCCTATAATAAGAATCTAACTATTTCAGGGGGTAAATAGCTTATTTCTAACAAATACTCAATAAGAAATGTGGCGGCGGAACAGGTTTCTTTTCCACTTGTTGGTTGGTGTTGTGCGCTGACATTTAAACATGAAGAATTGACACACAGAACTAATCTATGCTCTAAGCTTTCGAAGGCCACTCTAAATTTCTGATGCTGAACGGAGGACCACGATTCAGGGAGCTGATATTTGACGGCTCGGGGTGTAAGAGATTAGTGGGAGGTTTGAGGCAAGGGAATAATTTCTATCCCATTTTAATCGTGACTTACATTGCTTGGTTCAAATTTCCGAAAATATCAACCTTGTCTCCAAAGATCAAGACACCCCATGGTACACACTGCAGAGTGTAACCCGTTGGGGATGTAAAGTACCTGTATCCCTCTCCCCAGAAGGCGAGGGGGTTACAGAGATTAATTGACCGAAAACACATTAAAACCCTCTTCGCCTTTCAACACGATGAACAAGTTTGAAGTTTAACTCTGGGAAATCCCATTTATTCATCCACATTCACAAGACCTTTTTCCTCTTCTAAGCAAAGTCCTACTTGGAACCTTGCTGAAGAATGAGAGATTTATGAATTGCTATTTAGTACGGAAAAACCATTTTGAAAATTTTAATACATTTTTTTTAAGTTTTAGCGGTTGTAAAACATTCAAAGTTAAAGGAAACATTTTTTAAAAAATAAAGACCTGAAAAGTTGCTTATTTCCGAAACATGAACTCACAGTCTTTAAGAATTAGTCATCGTAATGGGAGTTAACTGTAATACTATATATGTTATTTAGAAATCATGGTCAGATTAACTTTTCGTCACTGGGATCGTTTTATAAAGCATTCATTTGAATATGTTCAGAAATTCGTTGCTGACATTTCATTTTTACACAAAACGACAACTGAACGCAAAAAAAAAAAAAAAATAGAAATGCACAGCTTATTCCATTCGAGCTCTGGCAAGGGAATCACCTTTGCGTCAGCGGAAAAAAGCTCGCTCTGCGCCTCGCACAACGATGCCTCCGCGTTTTTCACATCATCTTACTTGTAGGTTAGTGTTACGTAAATATTTCTAAAATGCATCATAAAGATGATTTGTTTTCACCATTTGATATGAAGTGCTTACTTTAAAATATGGGTATCCTTTTGTGATGATGTGAAAACCATTAGGAAAAAAAGAATTGAAAAAAATGCCAGCGTCGCACAGAAATATAGGAACTGCTGAATGTAAAAAAAAAAAAAAAAGGTAAACGTGGGAAAAATCAGAAATGGGCAAGGGAACGCCATTTTTTGAAGTGAAAAGCGAGGAAGGGAGAATGACATCCATCTTGGTGTCCAGTTCACAAGGTCACAACAAGCCCAAGAATTCTCGGAACTGGGAGCCTGGAATTCTTAGAAGAGCAGCCATCCAGCGGATGTAAACCGTGGGAAGCAGGACGCGGAGAGTGAAGGATGCCCAGCTAGGGGGGGGGTCGAATGCGTTCTTGTGATTGGCTAAGCGCTCGCTGGGGCTCAGAAAAGTTTGGGGAGAATTCAGGAAGTTAGTTTTTTGGCGCTCTCTTCTCGTCTAGTTTTCACCAGAGCAGGACGTCAGGTCATCGCGTGGGATGATTTTGCCGTAAGAACAGCGCTCGGCTGCGGTCGAGTTAGCTAGGTATAGATATCAACTAACTGCGGTTAAGTACAATCTATATTTGTTCCAAGGGATCAGGCCGAGGTCTAGATCCATTATATCTGAGATCGAGTAATCTCATATCTTGTATCAAAAGTGCATAAAAGCATAGTGCTGCTGTGTAACTTATGAATGTATCAATCAAGTACCCAAGAGGAACTGAACGGTGCTACCCAGGAAGCACCATAATTCTGTTGTTCTCAGCTCAAGTTCCATTGTCATCTGAAATTATTCTGTATGCAAGGTGTCAAACCAACCTTAATCCTACCCTGAGTGGTGGAGAATAAATTTGTTAGTTATTTATCTTCGGCTCATTTCTACACCAGCTTGGAAATCTTCAAACACGCCTCTGTCTCAAACAAAGTGATCTCCATAAGGCGTCTAGACCTTACCCCAATCTAGACTGGTGGCAGCAAGAAAAAACAAGTAAGTGCAGCATATGGTAAGAAATAGAAAATATACACAAAAGCGAATAAGACTAAATAAACAACGACATTCAGATCATGACAGATAGCGCATGACACCTTTCTTTTCGAAATGTTTTGCCAAATAATTTACGACGCAAAAATACGCCTTTTCTAAAGAAAATATCTGTAGACATTTAAGGGCCGACATTATGCAGAGTAAAACCTTCGTTTAAAAATTTATGTGCAAAAGCTTCGTTTTAAAACTTCTGCGCAAAAGCTTCGTTAAAAAATTTCGTTATTCTTTCAAATTGTCGAGAAGATACAAGTCCGCTCGGATAACTTTTGTTAAACTATGATCTTTTTTACTTCTATATATATTTTCTGGGTGTCTGCCAAGATTTATAACAATTTAACAATCAAGCAAATCTTAGGTTTGCTGAAAGTAAATTTATTGCTTTAAAAAAGGAAAAATCATTAAAGGAAACAAGATGTTTTACATAATTGCTGTACAATTATATAACCGATACAGCTGCAATGGAAACCATACGTAAACATTTTGCATGAAATATATGTGGAACATGTAGGACAAAATTTGACGGAAATCTGTGTGAATGAATCAAGATAAATTTAGAAATGAGGAAAGCGATTATTTAATAGTATAAAAGAAGTTATTTCTCATTGTAATTCCAATGCAGGCGTGAATGACAACAGTTTTTACTCGAAGATAGCTTCTTAGATATATTTTTGTTATAATGATAAAATTGCGCTACGAAGAAGTAATGGTTAAGAAGGTTGAAGATTCACAGACTGTCAAGTAGTCACGTACAATGGTGTAATGCTATCCAGACAAAAAATAATCAAGTCAATGAAGCTGAGAGTGGGGAGATAAATCAAATGTGTTGTATGTTGTTCACCTACGCAAATTTTACTGAACCTCTGCAGTGGAAGCTGATATTGACAGCATTATTCCTCTACTCCACTCATGTTTCAATCGAAGGCCATCACACGGATAAGGATTAAATCTTAGTTTCGAGGAGCCACTGGCCACCAAAATATACCTGGGGAAGCAGGGTTTGTTGTTCGCAAGCATGTGATTTTTAGTTTTACATTCAAAGCTGTCCTATTCTCAAGTTTCTCGAAATAGTTTGCTTTCCAGAACAGTGGAAACACTTACTTGGGGGAAAGTCAACAAAGGTATGACAAGGAGGGTTTCGCAAGGTTCGTTATGTATCTTAAAGCAAAATACTTTTGATGAATGAAGTCATTAAGGCGCAAACAATGGAAACCGAAACAAATTCACAGAGGCTACAACTGTTTTCGGAATTAAAATATTTCAAAATGAAAGAAAATATATTTATATATCTTTTTTATTTTTAATATAAGAGTAATATCAAACCGTATCGCATATGAACTATATTTTTGTTGTTATTTGTTTGGGAGTTTAAACACCACAGGTGAAAAACTTTACGGAACATAAGAAGACGCTCGATATGATTAACTCGATGGGCTGTAAGTAGTCCGCAGCAAGTGTTTTCACATTCTGAGAGTAAAATTACAGAATGATCTCATAATTATTTTGTAGCATTTTCAAAACGTATGTCTCCGGATGCAATTTCTATTGCAAATGACTGAAAATTAAGTACCTAGGATGTTGATGAAATACTGCTAGAATAGTGGGCAATCTGCAATATTTCAAATTTAACAGACTGAGGATAAAGAATCGCATAATTAGCATTATCAGTGTGTACCGTTCATCAAGTCCATGCAGAAGAGAAGTCGCAATACGTTCATTTTATCTTTATTTTAACCATTAGTCTTAATACCTTTAGAACTTCTTGAAGTGTTTGAAAATCGTCTGTTCCGATATTCTATTCGTTTCAAAATACCAACACTATAAAATCAAATCTGTGTTGTTTCTTTGAAATCACATAACCAGCCTGTGGCACATTTGGTTTGATAAAGTAATGCAGTCCGTACGGAAAACGAAGTCGCGTGCTTCTAGTTAAAACATAGGTGTAACATAAGATAGTTTCTCGTAGAGAACAATGGAAGACAAATAGCACTGAAAAGGACTTTTCAGTTCGAATTCGGAAGAGTTATTTTATAAACGTTACCGCGCTCTCTAATGATCCCCAGGAAAATATTCTCCATATCAATATACATGTATAACTAGGGATGGGACATTCGAATCATCGAATACCGCGAATCTTGAAAAAGATTCGAGATTCCAAAACTCGAATCTTCGCGCTTTTTTTCTCATTCGAATCTTAACCTAAAATACTTGGAATTTGATGCTTGTTCTGGAGCAATATTTGTTGCAATATTTCTCAGGATGACGAGTTCTGACATTTGAAAATAATCAAAAAAGATCCCCTTCTTCATTGTTTTCAAATGTCAATGAAAAGACTATCTTCTTCAACGATTGTATTAGTGGGTTGTCCATGATAGAAACCGAGAGGCGTTTAATCATATCGCTCTGTGAGGTTGAGCGAAAATGTCGTAGCGGGAGAGAACTGACTCTAAAAAAGGAAAATTGTTGAATGTTATACTAGTGGGTTATCTATGAGAGAAACCGAGATGCGTTTAAACATGCCCAAGTCAACTGTTTTGAATATACTGAATACGTGGAAGACACATGGCGTGCCTGAAGCAGGAAAAAAAAATACGGGCAGACCAAAGAAAATCAGTGACAGAGGACGTCGAAGCCTCAGGAGAGTCGTTATAGGTAATGGACGGAGTACTGCACAATACTTCAGTGTACAGGTGAGTAAAAATGCTGGAACCTCGGTATCTAAACGTACCATTCGCAGAGAATTTCATTCCGTGAGTTACCGTGGTCGTGCGACTGCTCACAAGACTTTCATCTCCACTCAGAATGCTACTCGTCGTTTAGCTAGGTGTAAAGAACTATATCGTGGAGCGTAGATCAATGGAAACTGGTCCTATGGACTCGTGAATCGAGATATACGATCCATCAGTCTGATGGCCGTGTGTGAGTAGGGCACCCGTCGGGGGAAAGCCATTTTCTACTCTTCATACGGTCACGTTTGGAGCTAGCAGTGTACTCATGTGGAAGAGCTTTTCGCTCTATCGTCCCGCCCGTTGGTTATCGCGGACAAACCTGTTAACCAGCACGTCAACCTCAATATTCTGGACAATTATGTTCTACCAAATCTGTGGTAATACTATGGAACCGAGCCTTGTTGGTACCAGCAGGATAATGCAATAGGATATGAAGCAAGGACTGTTACTGCGTGGTTTGACGATAATTCCGTATCGTGGGTGGACTGGCCAGCACAGAGCCCTATTCTTCATCCCATAGAGCACCTAGGGGATAAATTAGACCGCCGCATAGGAAGTTTGGAACCAAGGACTACGACTAAACAACAGGTAGCGGCAGCCTTATGTACTGAATAGAAGCGCATACCCATCGCTGTGTTCCAAAACGTTGTCGAAAGCATATCTCGAAGAGTCCGTGCATGCATTAACGTCAAAGGGGGACAGACACTGTACTAGTGTAAGTCCATAAATGTTAAGTTGTGTTTCTCTTCTAGGTGGCCGGCGACTTTTGTCAAAATAGCGTAGATAAGAATAATTGAAATTATTCGTATGCCTCACATATCAGTTCATTATTTTTATGTGTGGAGCATGCCTATTAAGTAATTAATTTCACAAGTAAATAAACCTCTTAGTTTCCGCTAAATGATTATATGTTACGTGCAATTCAACAGCCATTTTAAAAACCGTAACAGAAAGGAAGCTACATAACAATTTGAACTCAAAGAGTAGACATTGCTTTCAACTGACAAAAGCTGAGACATTGCTTTTCCAAAAATCGCAGTTGTACGATCAAGGCACACATCATTTGGAAACGAATTTGTTTCATAAATGCTGAATATATATTGATCAACATCATCTTTGTACAATAGAAGAATATCTACTCGGTTGCCTTAGCTCTAAGATAGGGCATGAGTTTCTGCAATTAATCAAAGAAAGCCAAGGTTTTAATATGAATACCATGATAATCCCTGTTATCATATACAGTATAATTTATGACTACTATTCTTGCGGGGTTAATATAGAATAAAAATACCAACGTTTTTCACAATGAAATGTTTATTATACATCCACCATAATTTCGCAGAGCGTTTCGCTCGGCTTCATCAAGACGAATGGAGCATTAACATATAAATTATTGTGACATCTTTAGAGTTATGACGGTCACGGATTTTAGAGATTTTTTTCTACGCGCTTAAAAGAAATGGAGTCGATGTCAAGCTTAATATATTGGAAGCTTTCCACATACACCGAAATTCTTCACGCCTTGTCAACGACATGACGTCGACTTCATTTCTTTCAAGCACGTAGAAACAAATCACCAAATTTTGTAAGCGTCAGAACTGTAATGATGTCACAATGATTTAAATGTTTACGCTCCATTCGCCCTGATGAAGCCGAGGCAAGCTCTGCGAAACTACAGTCGCTGTATAATAAACATTTTATTGGCCACCCCGGAGGCGCAGTGGTCTAAGTGCTGGCTTAGACCACTACGCCTCCGGTGTGGCCAATATAGACCACTGCGCCTCCGGGGTGGCCCTTTTTGGACAATTCGTCCAAAAAGGGTCCAGTTTCGAATCCCGGTCGAGCACGGATATTGTGTTTGTCTTTCGGTGAGGGTTCTCTCCCTTCCCTGGAACCAATGACCCTAAATCAGGGACGGGAGACTGCTTATAGCCCATGGAGCTGCTCATGGTGGTCGTTTAACTTTCAATCACAAAAAAATTATTTTGAGAAACATTGGTATTTTTATTCTAAATCCCTCTTATCCTTGTGCTGTGTACTATTTCTTTCTGCGTAATCATCACCTAATTCTGTCATAAAATAGAGTGCAAGTGAATTGATGTTAGATAACATAAGCCAAATGTCTGAAGTGTTTATTTTTAACAGATTGAAAATTGTGATGGGGCCATACAATAGAACAATGTTCTATTTCTTCCTTGAGATTTTTGATTTATCGTGGTTTTTCAAAGGTCGGTTAAAAAACCCGGCAAGAAAATCTTTGTGGTATTTTTTCTTCGATTGCAATCTTGTCATCACCGTTTAAACCTATAAAGAGGTTTTGAGTTGTTAAGTGCAACTGGATCTCTCGATAAATCTGTTCCAGTGTGCCTGAAAGCTTCTAACATGCTCAAATATGGAACAAGAAGATTATGAAAATATAGGAAACTTTTATGAGAGTGAAAATGATGAAGATGAGTAATATGTAATTTTGTTATCAGTTAACAAAGTGTTCAGACTGTCAGCTACACCCATTTGTGGCATTGTCTGTGTTTCTGCAAACATATTTTGTAGTACATTTCATTGTATAATTCTATATAATATGCACTATTAAAAGTAGAATTTCATACTGATTAACACTTATGTCAATATATTTTTACTTTTAATCTTTAGATTCTGTTATACAATTGCTTTTGTGACTACTATAAATGGCGTTTTAAAACGACAGCCATTTTTTACAAATGGGGCCCAAGAAATAATTTAACTACACATTTAAAAATTCCATCACACATTTTCTAACACTACACACATACAACTAACTGAAAAACTTTGTTGGAATTTTTCCCCCTATTTGGTACTCAACTTCAAACTGGCAAATGGACTACCAAGGGGAAAAAATGTCATTGCAACATTGAATACACAGCAAATACCTGTAGATAATACAAATGGATGATTTGATCGCTCTCTACACTTTATTTTATAAACAACGCATATCAACTGAAATATTGTGTTTCGATACCGCTGGGAACGAACCCTAGATCTCTCGATAACTAGTCTATTGCGTTCGCATTTACGCTACACTGCGCACAATTCTCAGCTTCATGCGTGGTTTATTAAAAACCACGCATGGCGCTGGTTTTTAATAAACCACGCATGTTTCACTGTGTATATATTTTGTTTTCTTATCTATTGAACTGTTACCGAAAAAATATTATGCGTTACTTTCGATCCGCCCTCGTATGATAGCTACAAGCTACGTATATGTCATTGTAGATCACTGTATTTTTCACAACAAAGGTAATCCCATCCCGTACAGGATTTTGTTGCAATAAGTGTTTCTTTGTTGGTAGCATGATGAAAGATGGTACGGGAACAAGCCGGCAGTGGTAGTATATTGGTTTGGATAATCTTGGGCTGGAAAACCTTGTGTCCAGTCACACATATGCAAGAACTTATGATTACTACAACCGACCTACACGTTATTGTAGACCACTATATCCTTTCACAACACAGGCATTTCCATCTAGTAGTGGATTTTGTTGGAGGAAGTACTTGTCTATAGCAAAAGTTGCCATCAGGATGAAAGGCATGACGAGAACAAGCCGACAGAGGGCGTGTAATGTTTAGACAGTGTTCTGCTGGAAACCCTTGCGTCCAGTCACTCATATACAAGAAACTGTGATGACTACAACCTACCTACACGTTATTACAGACCACTTTATCCTTTCACAACAAAGGTTTTCCCATCTAGTAGTGGATTTTTCAACAGGGTAATATGACATGCCGTACTGCCCAGATTGTTCGAGAATGATTCGTGTAACATGCGGAAGACTTCCAGGTCTCCAAATCACTCAGACATAAATTCAATAGAGCATTTGTGGTTTTTTGTGGTTGAACAGCAAATCCTACCTGTGGTGGCTCAAGCACGGAACTTACAAGAGGTAAATTTTATGTTGATAACGTGCTGTTATCTGATACTGTAAGACCCATTAGAAATCTTGTAGAGTCAATTCCTCGTCGGGTAAGAACTGTTTCAGCTGCACGTGGAGGATCTACATCACATTAAGAAGGTCTTCATAACGTGTTAGCTCTTCGGTGTAGATAATGCTTCGAAAATACGAAAATACAATGTTTATTATTGGATACGTAAATAAAAACTTCACATTACTTTCAGCAGAAACTAAGAGCAAGATTATCTTCGAATAAAAATATAACTACCAAACAGATATGTTCCATTAACAAGCTACATCACTTTCATTAGTAACATTAATTTACAGTTCAAAAGCATTTACCTTTAGACATCCAATCATTAAAAAAATATTCATTTTAAAAGCATCATATATTTCGATTAGCTATACAATGACTCAAAAGTTTCGCCGGAGAGATAATTTTTGCAATACGTATAATAAATAACAAGATAACCTGTCCACTGGTATACATATTTTAGAAATTTGTAGAATAATTATTCTCTGAAATTACAATTATTTTTCCAACAGATGCCGTCCGAAAATACGAGTGCTTTAGACATGTTGACAAAAGAATATGTTATACCTTTTAATTTTAGTTGTGCTTATATTACTAGAAGCAACTACAAATGGATTTCAAAATTTAAAAAAGAAAAAAAAACTTCGTACGGAGACTTAAATAACTTTCATGTTCAATTTTGTTCAACATATAATAAACAATAAACTACATAGGATATATTTAATTTTTTACGTATGTTAAACATTTTAACTAACGCGCCAGCGATTATTCAAAGCGAAAAAATTTACACTTTTATGTCATTAAACTTAATCTTAAGTATTTCACATTTTAAATTCTGTAGGAACCAGTAAGCAATTCGTTAACTAGTTCAACGTTGCCTTTCGTCAGGCTTTCTAACCAAAGTATTGTAGCTAAGGTAGCAGCCCTTTTTACCCAGGTGCGTAAACATGAGATATAATGGATAACTAATGAGTATGGCTTATCTTTCTTCAAATGCAAAATTTTCTTTCAACTGTAATTTTACGCCGTTGACAAAAGCGATTCGAAAACAAATATGAAAATGAAATAGACTAATTTAAGAAACGTTTGCTTCCCACTATTACAGGTGTAACATTCCTTGCGTCCAGGGATTTAAGAGTTGGCATTGCCCCGTGCTTCTTAAGTTAACAAGTTGAGTAAAACATTCGTCCTGTTTGAATCTAAAAATTAATGGTGCATGATAACCATACACGCTCATCTCTTTCTTGAAAGAACAGCCGTTTTTATTTATAGGTATCCTTAATAATCGCCCTCTTTCATACGTTCGAACATAGCCACGAACAGCCGGTTTGTACAAATTGGCAACAGCTACAGAACACGGCAGGTTTCAAAGAGAGAAACTATGATGCCAGATGTTAGGTTTCACATCTGCCATTGAAGCGAAATGCCGTCTTTGTTGAAAAATGTCGTTGAGTGAAAGAAGGTAGTATTTGGATGCGGAAAGGTCAGTGTTGTACAGAGAATGAGGTTCGATCTCAAACAGATTAGCTTCTGCAGTTTCTGGCGGACTATACAAGGGGTATTGCCTGGGGCACTATCGGTTTGGAGCACAGCCCAATTCTTAGTGATGAGTTCGGGATAACTTTGGCGCAGAATATCGTGGCCTCGTTTGACTGGTTCGGCATGGAGATTTCTGTTCACTACCTGATCATCTGCTACTAATTTCAGTACACAGGATGATCGTAATTTTATTGAAAGTGAAATATGACAACTGTCTGCAGCGAGAGATACGTTGTTTCACCTGATCTTGTGCTCATGCATCTGCAGATATCGAATGGCAATTGAACGTGCAGCCACTATGGTTAACTTTCCACAAAATCCAAAGGAGGTAAATTTGGAGTTATACTAGATGAAGATATTTTGCAAAAAGGAACCTTAAAAATCGCAGAAATAATCCGTGAGAAAGTGAATAAATAAACTAAGTTTACAAACTTTATTTTTCTGCAGCATTTCTTTTTGTTATTATTGTTTTTAGTTACTGTAATTCCATTGAGTTAACATGGAGAATGGAATCGACGGAGCGAAGATACATTGGGAGGTGAGTGAATATGTGAGTTTTGTGTCGAATTCGACGGCATCATACCTTGACACTCGAGAACCAGTTTGATAAATTATCGAGTAACAAAGATGGAGACAGCTCTTACGCTAGTCTCTTTTCACACAGTGCAAATTCTTTTCACGGTTGTCCCGTTCACACAGAATAACAGCAGTACTTCATATATCTCAGATGCAGACCCATTAACACAGACACTACCTTCAAGTCGCCACATATATGCCAGCCATACTTACGGTATTGAAGACAGTCCAACAGCTGCTTTACGTTTTCATAGGATTATTTCATGTCGACAGAGTGTCCGACTGGAACAGAAGAAAGCTGGTTTCCATTATACAGCAACACCACTTTGTGACTCAATTTCGCCAATTCTATAAATAGTCGCCCTTCGTGCGGGTCATATTTGAATCGAAGGAAATTCACCAAGCAATCTACATCGTAGTAGAACATAAGTCCTTCTTCCTTTAGGATGACCGAAGCAAAATGCTCATGACATGTGCAAAACAAAGTCACGTAGACATTTTCCTTGAGATGATTCCATTACAGAGGTATTGAAGCAATTAACTCCGCTTTGTCGTTGGGCAGGTCCAGATCGCGGGAAGATCACTCAGTTCTATTTGTGTGAGAATGTATGGCACAGATATGCACCGTGGCTGTCATACGGTTCATCGTTAGAAGCAGAAGGCTCAGAAGAACTCGACATCAGTTCACCACAGTCCTTATCGTGCTATGAATCGATGGACCTTTCTTTCGGAGGTTCGGCGTCGGTAAGACCTTCGCCGAGCGGCTCTGGTAGGTTTTCCGATGGCATATCCTTGAGCTATATTGTCCACTTATGTTTCCTTATGATGCCTCCTGAAACAGGTGGTACTACCATGCAGAAGTAGCAGTCATTTTCATGATTACTTGGCTCCGTCCAAACCAAAGGAACAGCAAACGGCATCGATATTTTACCGCCTTTCAGCCACTTCGGACGTTTTCTAGCACACGGTGCCTGTGCTAGAAAACGTGACGCTCATTCGTTGTCCTGTACTCCGATCTTGCATCCCAAATTAAACCGATACGAGATTTTCTTTATCGGAGTGATGGCCTTTTTGTGACTCGCAAACTTCACATCCCCGCAAATACAAAGGCAGTTCCTTAAAAACTGAGAGCAATTTCTTTTAGGAGTTGGCGACAGTTCGAAGAGGGAAACTAACCACACAGATGAATAACTGGATTAAGGAGGTATCTTAGGAAGCAGCTATGAGCCGTTGCAGACGATCTGAATTTGTTATTGCGCAGCTGTTTATGGTGCGTCTGTATTTCGCCATACAACTTGGAAGTCAATCATTCAGAGTCAAGAAGTGAAATGCGTTGTGCGATAAAAGTTTGCTGTCGTTTGGGTTAACCGGCTTCAGAAACAGTTGATTTAATAAAAAAGCGTAACAAACCTACATGTTTGGGAGAGTCAACGACTTTAAATGGCACGGTGATTTCAAAAAATGACGTTTGTCGACAGAACTCGTTTCTGTGCCCGATCGACCTAAAAGTGTTCTTACGCAGCGTATTGTTAACAGTGTTTCAGCAATCCTGCTAGAAGATCGACGAATGACGAGGGAAGACGTAGCGGCGTCAACTGATATTTCAAAAACCTCGGCATTCCCCATTCTACGCAACAAATTACTACTGCATTAAGCATGTTCCAGATGGCTACACCTTCACCTGACGAGAGACCAATTGTTAGCCTCAGTTCAGGTGTGTCATGAATGGAAACAAATTATTGCAAATTATCCAAACTTCCAAAACACAGTCATAACTGCCGATGAAATATGGGACCACTATTACGACTCACTCACGAAGCGCGCCGCGAGTGTCTGGAAACACACAACTCGCCTCCTCTGAAAAAAGTCGGCCAAACCAAATCATCTGGGAAGGTGATGATGATAATTTTCTTTGTTCATAAAGGTGTAGTCTACCAGCATGCCATTCCTCCACGTATTACGTTTCAGTCTTGAAGCGTATGCGACGATACATATCGATTATGCGACCCGAAATGGTGGGCAAGTGGACCCTACACCATGATAACGCCCGACCACATGTGGCTGCTTGTGTTCAACAGTTTCTTACGAAATGCAGTATTGCAATCATGCCACAGTCTGCCTACAGTCTAGCATCAGCCCACCGTGCGACTTCTGGTTGTTTCCAGCAATGAAGAAGGAGTTCCGTGGCGTAACATTCAACACAGATGCCGACAGTATTGAAACTGTACAGGGATCGCTGAAGCAGCTTCCATAAAAGGCCTTCGCCACATGCATTGAAAAGTGTACTGAACGATGGGACCGTTGAATATCATCCGAGGAGCGATACTCCGAGAAAGAATAATGTTGTTTTGATGTACCTATATATGTTTCTTCATTTTGTGTGATTTTACTCTGTTTTTTGGAACAGCAGTTGTAGAAAAAGTTATTTTGATTATTAACACAGTTTCAAGGCATTACTACTGCTGGATGTACCCTACGTGGATCATTTGTGCATATGGGGAAGGAGTAAATGGGAGTGAAGACCAGCAAGTCGCACATACACTTGCTCACGCTACGAGACTTCAGTTGATACTAATGATCGCATCCTCTTACGTCAGCGATATCATGACTCAACTACATAGCGTCAGGCAATGATGGAATATCTCCTCGAGTGGTGTCCATGATGAACTGATGCAATAGAACGCAATATGCTGGGATCTGAATGTCTCTTAAACAAGAGCCAATTGATAGATTTTTATTTCATTTTCATGGTCAGCACATTGAATTCAGTACAGATTCGTTATTTTTATTTCAGAGGCAAATTTTGTGCGTTGGCCAGTTTTATTAGAGTATTTTAAATTTTCTCTCCCAAAAAGAAAATGGAAAAAATGCAATCATTGTCCTAATTCTCTTTATGATGAGTATCTTTATATTTTTAGCATACTGCCCGGACATGATAGAAAGGCATATATATCATGACGACAAATATAATTCAATTCAATTCATTTTTTTGCCGAGCTAAAAACCAGTGTCACAAAAATATAAATTAAAACAAGGCACAACAAGGAAGCAGGGGGACAAGGCCAACCAGGCCTGACAGTATTCCATGCTCCCTAGGCTAGTTTTACACTGAGATCAGTAGTTGTTGTTATAAACAAATCAGTGTTTCACAGAAACAAAATAAAGGAAAAAGTAATGATATATGAGAAGATAATACTAGCTGATGACTTTACCTGCACCGTCAAAGTGCTGACTTCTCAGGGAAATGCGGAACTCTCTCGAATAGTTTGGGATTGATAGGATCCCTGACGGCGTTCCGACAGCTAGCCTGTCAGTCACCGGAAACCACAGTCTTCCACTCGGACAGATTCGGTCTAGTGACCTGTGGGGATCTGCCTCCCCACGAGACTGGTACCTTACACAATTCTGTCACAACCCGTGTGTGTGACGTGCTATGGGCAGTTGGGGTAAGCAACGTTTTTAAGAATATCCCACCTCGTGGCCTGGAGATCGCCCGTCAACGCGAGTTTTTGGGACAAAAGTCCTTTATTTGGTATCATAGTGTGTTACAGACATGCACATTTCACTATGAGGGTCTCATGCACCACTCTCACAATATTTAGACACTAAAAATCACACAAATTGAAAATATTTACATCGTTCACAGCGCTAGGGTCAGTGCTGTGGTGATGACCCCGGGCCAGGGTCATCATAAACACCTTGGTCAATAGACCCAAAAGCTCGATGTCGAGAGCTGCGTACCTCCAAGGGTACTACCATCCGTCAACAATAGTTGACCCGACTCTTCCTTTGCTCACGTTCCCTAATAAGACTAGGGCATGTCTTACTGAAGCTATAGTTCGAGACGTCCAGTTTCAGGCGGAACTTGGCATTCGCAGCGGTGCCGTTGCTGCAGTTCGGTGCGGCGGCACACTGGTGGTGCTGGTGCCCAACATCACCACAATTGCCGCACCTTGCATCTGTCTCAGGCCAGTTGCCTCGGAAATGGCAGAAGCCATTACACCGAAAGCACCTGTCCTCCCTCAAAATTCCTTTAGACGGAGCACTGACCAACCCAAGTTCAGTGTCTTCCGCCTCACCAAGTGCTTGAAGGCCTTGGGCTCCACGTCTGCCACCCAGTGGACCCTACCTCCCTTGCCCTTGATAGTAAAACAGGCTTTGAACCCGTTCTCGAGCTCTGGGTTCTGGCCACAAACCGCCTGCTCGAACTCTTTCCCTGAGAGATCCCCGTCGATCCCATACACTATCAACCGGGGGTTTCTCTTTCGTGGGGCCGTGGGGATGTGCAATCCTTGGTCATCGGATTGCTTCTGAACTCCTGGGCTAGGCGGTCGACCTCCCCGGGATGGGAACATTCCCCCGCGATCCCTCCTTTCCTGATGCTCCGAATGCTCTTGACCCCTATCTGCAGTTTAGTTGGGTTTACTGCAGTTTTCAGGGTCTTCTTCGTGTCATCTGAGGACGCACTCTCGATTGTCGGGTAGACTAAAAGCACGTGTCTCCTGTCTCCCGACTTTACCTTCTTCTTTTAATCTCAATCGGGGCGGGCGAAGGCCCTTTCGCCTTGTTAGCCCCCTTTCTAGCCACTTCGGCTTCGCAGCCCGACTAATCCCGCACGGACAGCCTGCCTTCGACATAGGCTACCCGTGCTGCTTGCTCGTAACAAGCCTTGATAATACTGCTCAAGGCAGCTTTCACCTTTTCTCTCCCGGAGGAAGTGACCCTCGTATCCGAGAGAACGGACTCGACTTCCCAAGTGAGATTGAAAATGGGGCTGACAAACGCCTAAGGTGTAAGCACCGGGGGTTTCCTGGGATGCGTACCTCCCACCAAAGGTACCTCTGGGCACCCCGCGGACGACCCCTCAGGAGCCCGAGAGGGTTCGGGCTGGGGTGGTGTTTTACGCTTCCTTGCCATGGGCGGAACTGGCAAGGGGGTGCTTACACCCCTAGCTGACTGAGACTGCTCAGTCGAGGCGCCTTCGTGGGTGTACCGGCTTTAGATCCCTTCGCTTGGGGAAGCGTCTTTGACGGTTTCCCCCTGGCATCGGGCTCTATTTTCCGGCTGTTCTCGGAAGAGGGGCTAACCCCTTTAGCACTGCCAACAGGGCTTGGTAGTGCTTCTGCCGCTACCTTCTGCGTCCGGGATGTCCCGGACGTTTTGGGGACTGACCCCTTAGGTTTCATTCTACCCTTGTGGGTAGCTGACATCCCTGTGAGAGAGATGAAAAACACAAAATTTTCTTCTAAGTACTGAGTGGGTACCCAGCGGTTCTCCCACTCTAGTAAAACCTTAGAAGCCGGGCTCTTGTGCTTTGGGAGGGCGAGGGATCAAATAGCCCCTTCGCCCGCGGGACCAGAACGGCGACGACGTACCCAAAACTGATACCAGAGATCTCAATTCGGGTTAAACGGAACTTCGCCCTCACAAGGGAGTTTTTACCAAGTCCCGTCACTGCACTAATTTCTGGGAAACAGAAGGAACCCCGTTTCTAAAAGAAAAAATCGCGAGATCGGGTTGTAACCCCGTCTCGCGGTTTAAATCTTCAGTTCTGCTTTACAGTGCAGTATTGCTCAACCAAGTCACACACTAAGAACTCTCACCCGGTCGGTATCAGAGCGACCGGTCATATATGAGAAGATAATAAACATTTCAGATAATACCATCGAAAAATCAATTTACATCGCGATATACAAGTCATAGTACTAGTCATAGTTACCCTAAACTGCAATCTTCAATTTGAGGAGCTACAATTCATTATGAAGTTTTTAATTTTTTTTTTGAAAACGGTTAATTTTATATAAAGAATTCAGTTCTATTAGTAATGAGTTCCAGTAGTGTGGGCTAATATAATTTATACTTTGCTTCACGGTCTCCGTCCTCGGATCAATAAGCCGAATATGCGATTTTGTGCGTGTGTCATGTTTGTGTATCTGAGGTATAATTTGTATGATGTCAGTATGTAAATTATTCTTAATGCGTCTGAACATAATTTTCTCGATATTGAAGTAATATAGTTGGTTAATCGTAAGGAATGTTGTATTTGTTTGGGAAAGCTCTTGTGCTATTGTATACTGTTAGTTTTGTATTTCTATCATATTTTAGGTCAATTAATCTTATATATTTGTTGTGAAGATTTTGAAGTTTTTTGAAATTACATTTAGTCGTTAGTCCCCACGATAAGATAGCATAATTAATATGAGTCTAAAACATGGTATAATATAATTGAATTAGTTGTTGAAAAACAGTCGTGAGGGACTAATCCCAAACTTTGGTGGTCATTGTAATGAAAAACTGAAGAAATAAATTATAATTTATTTCGTCAGTTTTAATATATTATTATTGGCGACCTGCAGGTATTGTCCAATTCTGCCAGAATCAATAAAATAAAACTTTCACGATGTAATTCTCAGAAATACGATTTTATGCAGAAAGCCTCAGCATGACCGTTATGTATCCTGCATTTGCTTCGAATTAGGTTTTTTGGAGAGCTACATACCATTGGCAACGTCCATAAGCTGTTTAAAGTGTTCCTCCATTCCACTTTGTGAAAACTTCTTTCAGGGCTCGTACTGCGTCTTCGATGATACCTTCATCATGACTCGTGAATACCAGCACGACCATCATGGAGGCGGCAATGTCACACGTATACATGCGATTTCTACATTAATATTTCATCATACGTTTACTTGAGCATCACTGACTTCTCTATGACAATTTTCGAAGCAAAACACAAAATGTGAGCTTTGCACGTTACTCCGTAGTTAACATTTTCATTTGTGAAGTAACTAAATGAATGGTAAACAAAAACATTACGGGTATTCCACCCTGACAGAAAATACGATGACCCCACTTCCCGACTGACGAATGACGATCGCGAGGGGAATTCAGCGGTGTCAGGTGGTGTTGCTGAATACTGACAATCCCCTCGCGATCCTTCTTTCCCCAAATTTCGAACGGTTCCGGTGTCTGTTTGAATCCTCAAGTGAGGATGTGACACATAAAAATGTAGTTTAAACGAATTTAAATTATGTGCAAAGTTCAAAGCTTCATTTGATTTTATTTAAATCTAATGAGTTTCGTGTAATTTATCCCTTCTGTCAGTTCAAAAAATTCTTTCAATATTCAGGTAAAAAACACAGTAATTCATAATGATATGCGCATATTTGATGGTTTACAACTTTATTTGGGGTTATATATGTACATGATATCACAATTCTACGCTTCACAGAAATATATATTTGATTTTCTGGTTTGGTTCATAGAATCAGTTCAGCTGCTGGGTGATCAAGTTATTTAGCAAAAAGCTTTGGGCAATACAGATTTGTTGTGGCTCAAAAAGGTAAGAAGGTAAACATTGAATTAATAAAAGCATGTTATGCAAAAATATTTATTAAATGCTATCATCCGTAAAAAACTGACAAGAACCAAATGAGAAAGCTAGATTTTTGTTCACTTCTTTTTTTTAAATTATAACCTAGATGACGGACCGGAAAACTATGAAAGTTAGTGAGGCATTATTTCACTCAGTTCATTATGGTTTAAATGTATCTTATTTATTTTAGCATACAATTAATTAATTTCGTTTCACCGCTTGAGTAATTTGAAGAAAAAAAGGGGTACTAACTATATATATTTTTTTCGTCTGTGCGGTTGCGGTGTAAATGTGTGGATATCTAACAACCAATGAATGCCTTCTGAATTATTACGAACTAAACTGGAATCTAATTTGTTGGGCTCTCACGATGCAATAACATACTTTGTTCACCAGGAGTTAATCAGATAACACTCTGCATTTAAAATGTTTTTCATCGGAACTCAAATTATGCTTCCCACTAGAAGTAGTTGAAAAAAGTTCTTCCATTGGATCATCCGTTACATAATTGTCGACTAGACTTATACCAAACTAATTGTAAGGTCATTTATAACAAGACAATCGAATTACTTTCACCTAGAGCTGTTTTTGGAATACAGAAACTCTTACTTTCTCACTTTCACTAGCTATTTTGCCTACATCGACGTATGATTGAAATACACTCTTTGCACACACACACACACACAAACACACACAATATCAAAATTATTGGGACAGCACAACGTTTCGGGTCAAATGGCTTTATTCCCACAATTGTTATTTAGTCAATCTATCTTTTACTCGTATGAGAACTTCAACACGTCGAAGTATACTATCAACCAATGCGCGGTAGGTGTCGACAGAAATGTGTCTCCACTGTGCTCCACAGCTGCTACCAGAGTTGTGAGCGAAGACGGACGTTCGATTCAATTTCGTATCCGTCGCTAACGTTTATCCCAGTGGTATTCTATGGGACTAAGATCAGGACTTTGAGCGGGCCAGTCTAACAATTTTATTTCATTTTCAAGAAACCAGTCCTGCACAAGTCATACAGTGTAGCAGTTTGTTCGAGCGTTTGGGAAGGGACAACGCTTATTTCCATGGTATTGCCACAATTTTGGTCCGGCTTAATTATCCAGAATGGCGACTTACACTTCAGTATTCATGGTCTGTGGTATAATAACCAACGTGCCGAGTCTCATCCGTAAAAATAACTCTATATATAGGTGCGTCCTCTGTTGCATTTAACAGTTCGAAGAACACAGTCCGAGGAAAATTGTTCGCCGCGCTCTTACCTAATCCAAACCAGCCCGTCAGATTAAAAGACTGAGAAACGTGACTCATTACTCCAAAGAACAACTTTCCAAACACCCACAGTCCCGGAACGACGGATGACACCACTCGAAACGGAGCTTCGCATTCACGACAGTTATGTGTGGCTTGTGTTCCGCTTCTCTCCCATGATAGCCCACACTGTGCAACTCTCTGCGGATAGTTATGGTACTAACCAAACCATTACACACATTTTCTACAAGCAGCGTTGGAAATGACAAATGAACAAGTTGCAGGGTACGGGATCAGCTTCGATATTCTCGCAGCATTACACCGAATTGTAGGATGCATTTCTTGATAATATCGCAAGGGGTTGTGAAACGTGGGCTAAATTGGTAAATGACAAACGCAGTAACACAAAAGCAAGAAAACTTTCTAATGAATCTACATTTTAACACGTGCAAAGGTATATAGGGGCGCATTGTTTTCGGAGTGTAACACTCTTTTAGATCTCAGGGTATTGTAAATTCTCCGCGGAAAAATCGGATGTTGAAGAAACAAATGTTTTAAGAAATGCAAGATTTACTTTTAATTTACTAATCCGGTATTCATTAATTTCTGGATTTTTGGAAATACTTTCGTGTTCCCAAAAAGAGATAAATTCACATATATACTGCTTTCCGTTGTCACGTATTATATAAATTTTCCAGTACTTTATTTCAAAATGGGTTTATGTTTACCACAAAAGATATATGTCGTGTGCGGTATATGTACATGAAGACAGATAGGAGTTTGTATGATATTAAAATGTCTGATAACAAAGCCAGAAGATGTCAGTTCAAACTACATATTTTCTCAGGATGCAAGAAACCGTTCCTTCAGGAGAAAAATTTGAAATCGATGAAAAGGAGCAGCGTATTTTTGTTTCGCCTAATACTCGTCCTCCGGAACTTCCCTATCAAACATTTTTTTACCAAACTTCCCTATCAAACATTTTTTTACCAAACTTCCCTATCAAACATTTTTCTACCGAACTTCCCGTTACAACTTTAGAACGTGCTGGAAGCATTTAATATCTATACATACCAACAGACATAGACCTGTAGCATTGTTCTCACAAGAACATCAGACCTGCAGTTTCATAAACTGCTGCTCTCAAGGGTAATCGTCGGGCACTCCACAGCCATAGACATTGGACAAGTCTATTGCTACCCAACAGCTGCGTACCATGCTGCTGGCAAATGTAATCGTCGGGACATAAACAGTCAGAGCTCACTATCGATGTTTCTCAGCTTAGTATACTCCCATAGCTCCACAAGGTGCTGTTGTCAGGGGTATTCGACTTGGGATCCAACAACCATAGCCAAGTGGCGATACATTTCGCCCTCTGCATCCCGTAGCTCCCTAACATACGTAAACGCTTTTATGCTGTTTGCATCATAAATTTTCCCCAAAAAATATTTAAAAAGTAAGAATTTAAAAGGAGGTAGACAAGGACGAGCCCCATCTCATTGCCCGTTAAATCAGAATTCTTGCATAACAGTTATTGTGAAATAACTTTACTGCTTCGATGAATTTTTCACCAAATGAATGTTTACTGAGAATTTGAAGAAGAGCATGAATTAACCTTTATCGAAGGCTTTGACTAATACAGATGTGCAATTCTCCGGGTTTTGTGCATTCCCTTCCGCCCTCCGGATGAAAGTGAAATTCTGCTGATTTTCACCGAGAATTAGCCGTCCGGATGGTCAAATTTAAATCAACCACGATGACTTTGAACAGCCTGTGAAATCTTTTTCTTCCTGCGGTAATGCAAAGCGCCATTACAGTCACCAGTTTCGCACTTTTTCTCTACTGCTATCTTCAAAAAGAAACCCGCACCAGAAGTGCTGTGGTCTAAGCGCTTGCTTCTGATTCATTGTTTGAAATCGGTCGGAAATTATTTGCTTTTAAAAAACTCCTCCCAGTCTGATTGTCATACGACGACTTCGGCAAAGAGTTCACCCACTTTGGCACTAGAAGTGACTGACAGACCCAGCTGCCCTGACTTTTCTTGCAGTTCAGTCTTTAAACCCCTCGCCTCAACAAATCCGAGCGGGTTATAAGAGATCATAAACAGTTGAGTTGCAGGGATGGGCAGCGGGTGGCCTATTGGGCAACGTTCGTGACTGCCACAGAAAGGGACGCAGTTTCGATTCCAGGCAGGTACGAACGCTCGATCAACTAAATATTCCCCGTGCTTCTGATGGGTACGTTAAGCCGTCGGACCCCGGGGACTGGCCCTCCGGTATTATATAAGGGCGTCTTCCTTCCCCATTTCTACTTCGCTTCCGTGTCACTTTACTATCGGGCGCTCAAGCCCAAATCTCCCAGTTTCCTGTTTCTTAGGGTTGTTTAAGACCTGGGGTCACACATTTCCTTCCTAATATCCTCTACATATGATCTAATCTGATCTGAGTTGCAGCGATTTCACTTACTGACAAAAGGGTTAGTTGCAGTTGGCCACGTCTTGAAACGAAAAGCGAAGTTACTACTATGCTTTCTCTCATCTTCGCATTTGCTCACAAACCTAAAGAAGAAAGGAGAAAAAAGTAGGCTGCTATTTTATTCGTAACAAACAACAACATGAGGGGTCATTTTTTTATACTATTATCATTTTGTGGAACACACATACTTGAAAGCGAACTTCAGCAGGCATGTTTATTTTTCGCGGTCTTTTTTTTCTCCAGAAATTTTAGTGGACTAAGAATGCAACTTCTTAAAATTGTTCCTACATCTCGAAAATGTCGATAAAAAATAGCCCTCTTGTGATTTTTTTAATTCGGAGGTCGTCATGGCTGCTAATCTATCAAGAAATTTTACAATTTAACTTTACTTTACGCTGCTGGTGTATTCTACATATGAAAGAACTATTTTGCTCGAATAATGTGCAGCGATGAAAGTGTTCAAGTGCAACCAAATATATTAAATTTTAAGAATAAATTAGCAAATACTATTGAATTTTTTCCATCATTTGACTTTCGAATTGATCACATGTTTGTGGCTTTTTTCAGTTGTAATAAAATTCATTGAAATTACTAAGATCTTTTAATCCGCTCCATACACACCCCTCACACACAAACAACTGAACAGTAAATATATGCAGAAGAGTGACAGCAATTTGGGAAGTATAAATTGTCCTATTAAATGTGATTGAAACTTAAAACTTGACTCACATAATTTCTTAATATGTAGTTTCCCAGTGTTATCTGGTTAAACGCATAAGTAACTTCTAATTAAGAAAATTGTGTATGCATAAGTGGAGGTGCGTAACTTAGTAGTCCCCTCAAAAATATCCCACGCTATAGTATTTGCATTTCTAATTCTTAATAATTACCATGAAAAATCATGGAAAATTTTCTTTCGGTAATAAATATTACCATTTGCACAGGGCAGATATAAAATACTATTAAAGACCCTAATGTGCTTTATCACATAATATCAGTAAATTTGGTAGTGAATGTTTTGGATTTTTCCCACAAACCAGTCCGAAATTAAACAGAAATACGACGAGAAAATTTGGTTTAGCTTCAACAAGGCCAGTCTTTTCGTCGGTTATGAAGAAGAGTAAGGTATTCAGTGCTTTGAAGTCAGAAATCAATAAAAATGGGTAAAAAAAGACTCATAAAGTAAGCATTCGTGTTTTCAGTACCGATGAAAGTTAAGAATGTATAAGAAATATCTACATGAAGCGAAATCCGAAATTGTTTTGATAGGTAAGGAATTTCCGCTCTACACAGTGTTTTTATTGAAAGTGCTAGCGTACCAGTTGTTATCCGTAAAGAAGGTATTAAGGATTGGAAATTCATAAGAAATAAAACAAATTTCAATTTAAATCTACGTAGCAACAACATTTAAACACATAGAAAAAGACACTGCGTTATGCATTTAGAACTCTTGTTTTTATTTGGTGGTTCGGGAACACTAAACGGATTGCGGTATAAATTCTGAATGGTGCATTAAGCTGGAAGGTATTATCTACCTCTGCGACAAATATGCACCCAGAAGAGAAAAATATACTTAGGGGTGATGGCCAGTTGACATGTGTATCCCCTGCGCATAGTGGAGCATATCCAAACCGGGTTCAGGCAATAATTAGGGTTACATCAGGCCTTCCCAAGAGTGTATCGCAATTGACGATCACGGGTAACCCACAGATGGGTAATTCTATCTCCGAAGAGGTAAAATCCCGAGAGATTCTGACTGCAAAAGTGCCAAGGACGTACAGCGGATAAACCAGCGACGAACGTACCAGTGCCTAGAGAGAAGGCGATGGTCGACCACACGGCATTGATGACCCAGGTCGAGGCAGAATATCCAGACCGTTAAATACCGAGAGATTGGCAACGACAGAGAAAAACACACTCTTCCATGTCAAACGTCGGAGGACAAAGCAGCTTCTGCGAGCGAACGGTAAGGCGCACATTGCACATTTTGTGTTATTGGAGCTGACGCCCTACATGTCTGACACAGTTGACTCCTCGTCATCGGAAATCACGCCTCGGCTATACCAGAGACCTCAAACCCGGACTCCGTAGAGTTGTGACGTGTCTTAAGTGCCGATGAATTCCGTTTTAAGCTGTACCAATCGGAAGGAAAGGTGCGTGTGCGGCGTCGAAAGCATGTGCCCATGACTCAGAAGGGTCCGATCGTCTCAGTAAAAGGCGGTGGCGTTTCGTGATGGTCTGAGGAGTCTTCTCATTGGACACATTATTTCCCTTAGTGTGTCAGTGGTCTGCGCGCTACCAGCATGTAATGACTGATCACATGTACACCTTCTTCGCCTTTGCGCATTCTGCAGCCGATGGTCTCTTTCAGCAGGAAA
The DNA here is from genome assembly GCA_039090855.1 of Macrothele yani. Taxonomy (NCBI): domain Eukaryota; kingdom Metazoa; phylum Arthropoda; class Arachnida; order Araneae; family Macrothelidae; genus Macrothele; species Macrothele yani. The sequence continues at coordinate 125,364,479 of CM077034.1, forward strand.
ATACACATCCCGACAGACTGTTTGTCTTTAGCTTGTTCCCTCCATGTCAATCCGGCATGATTTTGAAATTTACCTGTCCGTCTCCCATGGGGCCTTCTTCTGAAACTTTTTCTGTCCCTTGGAATCCAGTCCAAATTTCCAGTTGTCCATCGGTTGTCTGTTCTTCTGGCATCATAGTCAGCCTATTACCACTTCAGTGATTTCATTCTGATCATTGTGTCGTCCACTCTTGTATTTTTCCTTAACCACAAGTTCCGCTTTTTAGCTTTCCGGTTTACACCAAGCATGCATTTCTCAATTCTTCGTTTAGTTTTCTGCAGTCTTTGTATATCTTTTTTAGTTAAGGGCCATGTCTCTGCGCTATATGTAAGCACTGGAAGGATGCATTGATTAAACACTTTACTTTTAAAATTGTATTGGTTCTTCCAAAAGCTCTCCATCTGTCATGGCGAAAATTTTAACCTCTGGTGAATTTCAGAGAGACCTGCTCAATCTTTCTGTTGGTTTATCAGAGATTAATTAATGCAAAAATTTTCTTCCATGACATACGTTAGAAGAAAATTCCTGGTTGAAAGGCAGGGGAATTCATGCGCAAAATTCGCTTGTCTTAATCACTACCAGGAAAACAAAATTTCATGTTGGTGAAAAAGAAAAAAAAAAAAGAATAATATTTGATTTAACTGACTTTGGGGTTTTGAAAATAATTATTTTATCTGTTCTTTTATCGCGATAGGAAAAGGCGAGTAGGTGTGCAGCTCAGAGAATCAAAATTAATTTTAGTTTAACATCACGGAACGAGGAAAAAAAAAGAAAATTAAAACTAGTGATTTTCTGCAAAGCAAGAATTCGCCATTTTTTTGCGTTCCTGTTTCCAAGCGAGAAGTCGCCCAAAAGTGTAACATCTTTTCGTCTTTTGGGGTAGGGAATTCAGCAACGAAATCTATTTTTAGACCCCAGGGTCAAGAAGAGCCTGGTCTACACGTGTGAAGGTCAGAGGTCACTCGAGGCGTGGGAGTGAAGATTCCGTTGGGAGGCCGTGAGTTGCTAGGCTGAAGTTTCGACCAATGAGAGGGGTCAGCGGTTTTCAAGCACCCCAGAGTTTTTATCCGTTGAGAGTCACTTTTGTTCTAGTACTTCTGGCTGGCAGTCAGAGAAAGAGAGGACGGCGGAGTTTTTTCTCCTCGCCTTTTGGCGGTGGAGGAGGCAGTCAGGCAGTCAGAATGAGATGCACTGGGGTCTGTTGGCCCTGTGTGGAAAAGAAAAATCTTTTTCTTTGGCCTGGTCGGCAGTAAGAATGACTGGCCGCTAGCTGTGTTCCCGTATTCTGAAGAGACAAAAATCGGTCAGCAAAAAAAAAAAAAAAAAAAAAAAAAATGATTATTTTCAAGGATCTCATTGCCGGAGATGAAATGACCGCTGATACACCCAAATTATCAAGTAGCGGTCGACTGCCGTGTTGGTTGCAGATGGCGGAGAAGGATCAGACCCGATTTCTTACTTTCAAGCCCAACATGCCTGAGGACCAAAAGTCCACCTATTGTTGTTGCTGCCTCCATATTTTAACGCTGGGCTGCGCCCAGGCTTCGGGGAGAAAGCCATGCCTATCATGGACGGCCTTGTGAATGACATCGCCTTTGCATACTGATTACAACAAGGGGTCCACCGGCAAGGTTCCAAAATGCCCGTTTCCTGTTTCGTTGGCCAAACACGCTGTCTCAGAAAAAGAAAAAAGAAAAAAAAGCACCTTGGGAGTGAAGTGAAATTCAACCGGGACAGTGGTGTTCTCTCAGGGAGAGTTTATTTTTTATTTATTTATTTTATCTATTATTAGGCTGTGAAACCTTTTTTTTATTATTATCGACGGTTAGTGTGCTTGGCAGGAAGTGTTGTTGCCCCCAGTCCAAAAAGGTAAATTTCTCTCGGCATTTTCTTTTTTGTATTATGTTGTGGTTTCTTTAAAATTATAAAACGAGTTGATTTTAAAATTGGGGGCTGTCGGAAAAATATATTGCAAGGAAAAAAAGAGAGGGGAGTTGAAAATGCTTTCATTTATGTTTTTTTTTGTGTTGTCATGTCTGGTAGTTTAGCAACTTCCCAGGCCAGTAAATTTTGATGTATCGGAAAAATTTAGTTTAATAGTTGGGCACAGTGAATTTTGGTGCATCGATAATAGTTTAGTTGGGCATGTGATAATTGAAAAGCATTGTTATTGTGATGTCGTGGGTGATAAAATAATTGTAAACATTTTTTCTCTAGCCTTTTTACAGCGTTGAGTTATTTTTTTTTTTTGAGTGAAAATAAATTATGGGATGATTTATGTTGGAATTTTGGGAACATATTATAGTGTGATGAAATTGGAAACCTAAAGTGCTGTTTACATTCTTGGAGTGTTGAGTGTCGAAATTGAGATGGTAGGAGTGTTAATTGAGGACCAGTATTTTACATGCTCCAGATGAGTGTTAATCTCCCATTGGAAAGGGGTGATCTTAGGGCAAGCAGGGAACTTGTCCTAGGGCAGAGGGCTCTGAGTAGGGAATTTTCACCAGGATGCGATATGTGCAGAATAGAAGTTAAAGTATTTTTTTGTTCTCAAGTTTAGTATTTCACAAAAAGAATGAACATCATGGGTTGAGAAGACACACTTTTGCTCACCAGTTCCAGTATTGATTGTTCTTTTCTTTGGCCTAAATTTTCTTGTTTTAACTATAAGGTTAAAAGTCTAAATGTAATTTTAATTTTCAATAAGGTGAAAATATTTAGTGGGTTATGTAAATGGTCAGTGTTATTGTCTGAAGTGGACCTGCGCATTGCCATGGTGCAGAAGAATTTCCTTGCTAGTGATTTTTCCTGGGATATATGTGGAGAGAGATAAGTGAATTTTCCTGGGATATATGTGGATACTGTGATTTAGGATTTCTTGGGATATAGAGAGATAAGTGAATTTTCCTGGGATATATGTGGATATTGTGATTTAGAATTTCTTGGGATATATACAGAGATAAGTGAATTTTTTCCTGAGATATAGTTGTGTTAGTTCTGGGCCAGATGTGCCTGGAGTATTTAGGGTTGAAGTACGACAGGCTCTTGCAGGCGTGGTTGATCAAGGTGGGATCATGCATTGGTTCGAAAAGGGGGAGATCCTTGAAGACGTGGTTTTTGGGGGAAAACTTGTCTTCAACCCCCCCAGTAGTTTCGCTGCTCACGGAGATATGTACTGCCAGCGAGGGTCGGTCGAGCGTTGCTTCAAGAAATGTGGTGAGATCATGTTAGAGGAAATTCTGTGCCTGATGATGATGTGTCACACTTGAGGATTTTTTCCTTTCCCTTTGCATAGGCTGAAAGTGGATTCACGACCCAATTTCACGCCTTCAGCCTGACTTGGTATTTTCTTCCTGTGTTGGTTCTCAAAACCCAGGGTAGTGTCTGATCTGAGAGTATTTGCCTCACCGCTACCTCAGTAATTCACTGCAGGTGTTAAATTCAAGTTTGTTTGGTGATTTAAAGTATCTAAATTTATTTGTTTATGATTTGCTGTAGTGCTAGGGATGTAAATTCTAAATTCTGGTTGTTGGTGTTAGTGAACTTGATATTTAGTTTGGAAATTTAGTTAATTGGTATTTTGAGCTTTTGTTTACAGTATAGAGTTATTAAGTATCCTGAGCTATTATGTGAAGTGCAGAGTGAGGTGATTTTTATGAGCAAGCTAGTGCAAGAAGATTGTTTGAATTTCTGAATTATGTTGATGTTATGAATAGTGATAATTTTTAAGATTAGTTAGTGAGGTTTCTTTATAAGTGAAGTAGGTTCATTCAGGATAGTTCTATGGGTTATGTAATGTTAATTAATGCTTGTGCTCAGTGTAAATTCTGTTTTGAGGATAATTTACTTGGTTTGTTTACTTGCTGATAGTAGATTTGTTAAAGTATAATTTGTGGCTCTTAAAATAACTGTAAATTTAATTGAAGTCTTTGAATCTGGTCTGGGAGATTGCGGAGTTTGCTAAGAGTGTTTAAATTTAAATCAATAAGTGTAAAATTGTAAATTGGTCATTGAGCTAACTGGGTGAGAGAGAAGAGAGTACGTTTCAAAAGAACAGAATTTGTCCACATTGTAGAATTAAAAATAATCCAGTATTTTTTTTTTTTTTTGTAAGCTATGTGAATCATGGTATAATTTTGGATGCATGCCTAGTGTTCAAACCAACTGTGTTGAAATATGTAAAGTTGTGTTGTTCATAAGGCCAGTGGCCAAATAGAAATAGAAAGAAAATTGAGATTCTGTTTTTATACTGCTGTGTTTAAGCAAGCAAGAAAAAAGGAAATACCATCTGTTTGTCCATTAAAATTAACTGGTTAAGTTTTTAAAGAAAAATAATAAATACAGGCAGTAGCCTTTCAAAAAAAGTTCAAAATGAGTGCAGTGTGAAAAATTTTTGTGTGCTGTTGTCTTCCATGACTTGGTCCCATGTACCCCACCTTAGCTTGACTAAGGCTATCGATCCGAATCCTGGTATTATAAGGTTTTTCATAACTGCAATTTTTGTCCTAACCTTTTTAAATTGACTTTCACCGCCTCCACAAGTTGTTATTGAACGAATACATTTTATCGTATGACTTATAGTGACACATTTTCATACACATGCAACAATATCCACTTATTTTTGCACTTTCAGGTGACTCAACTCTGCTTGAACACAAACAACGCAAACTTTCCAATAACTTCTTGTGGAATGTAAACTTTCAGATGCATTTTTGTTTAGGATGTTCATGGCCTTTTCTAGTACTTAGAAAATATTTTTGTTTCGAAATGCATCCACCCATCTCCCAAATTTAATTTTTCTATAATTTCCATATGAATTTCAATACCAGCATAAATATAACGCCTTTAATAAATAACAATCAATCCAATTCAATATACCCAAAATGAATTAAATTCAATTTTTTTTTCACCAAAACATTTGGTGCCGTGACCATAGGATACATGCCTTGTCATGGAATTCAACCTGTACTGCACAGTAGTTACGAAAAATCTTGAGTATGGTTTCATATGTGAATTATTTTCTCGTAGTGATAAGTTCTGGTAGTCTCTCTCTCTCAGTGACCAAAGTAGCGAAAGTGCATATTTTTTGATTTTAGCTGAATTTCTGTGTATGAGTATTATAATATTTCAGTGGCAGTGTTTGTAATAATTGAATAATTTTGGGCTTAACATAAAAGCCAGTTAGGGCTTGACACACATAAAAATATTTTTTTTTTGTGTTGGTGTAATATTTTCAGTGATATATGAGTAATTTCAGTAATTTTGTGCTTGACACACATACAATTTTTTTGGGGGTGTTTACCTACATGAGTTTTCACACAAATAATTTCTCAAGCGTACCTGCATAATGTATAATTTGGTATTTCGAATATAACTAATGCTAATTAATAGTTGCAGTGTGTCATATATATAAGCAATTTCATACTTTTCCAAATATTGAACTTCTAGGTGTATTTTTCATGTGTTGCAAAATTTTTTTACCTCTACAGTCCGAGTGTTGAATTAAGTGTAATTTTAATGTGTTGCATTCAGGCAATTTATCATATTCTGTTGAACTAAGCGAAGAAAGTGTATTGTAAAGTAATGGTGTCATTCGAAAATGCCTGTTGTTGGTGATGTCAAATTGGTGAAAGCATGATGCAAAAATTGTAAGAGGCGTAACTTCTCTTCTCTCCTCACGCTGGTTAATTTAGTGCCCAGGTGCACTGGTTAGTTATTTTAAGTTAGGTTGTTTACTATTGGAGTGAAGTGTAGGTTCAGTGTTGGGTAAGATTAGTATTACTGTAGTAATAGCCAGTGAGTTAGGAATTTAATAATCAGTTAAATTTCTTTTAATTTAATTTTCTCAGTGTAGTTAAAAGGTTAGTATTTGAGCCGGTGCAGAATTTTTTTTCCTTCGTTCCGTGAAAATTTTTTGGCTTGAAAAAATTCTTTCACCTCTGTAATTAAGGTCAGGTGATAAGTAGCTTCGCTTCAGAACATTTGTTTTCCTAGTTCAGTGGTAGCCATGTTGGAACGGAAGTCAGCTCACCGGAGGTAGGTGGCGCTGCAGGTTTATTTACATTCATCGGTTTGTTGACATGGTCGGAGCACGTGTGTGTTGAGTAGTAGGTAGAAGCGAATTTTCTGAGATTTTATTTTATGTTTCGACTCGCTTTGCTCGTCTTTTTCGCAGGGGGAATGTATTTGTCATGGCGAAAATTTTAACCTCTGGTGAATTTCAGAGAGACCTGATCAATCTTTCTGTTGGTTTATCACAGATTAATTAATGCAAAAATTTTCTTCCATGACATACGTTAGAAGAAAATTCCTGGTTGAAAGGCAGGGGAATTCATGCGCAAAATTCGCTTGTCTTAATCACTACCAGGAAAACAAAATTTCATGTTGGTGAAAAGAAAAAAAAAAAGAATAATATTTGATTTAACTGACTTTGGGGTTTTGAAAATAATTATTTTATCTGTTCTTTTTATCGCGATAGGAAAAGGCGAGTAGGTGTGCAGCTCAGAGAATCAAAAATTAATTTTAGTTTAACATCACGGAACGAGGAAAAAAAAAAAGAAAATTAAAACTAGTGATTTTCTGCAAAGCAAGAATTCGCCATTTTTTTGCGTTCCTGTTTCCAAGCGAGAAGTCGCCCAAAAGTGTAACATCTTTTCGTCTTTTGGGGTAGGGAATTCAGCAACGAAATCTATTTTTAGACCCCAGGGTCAAGAAGAGCCTGGTCTACACGTGTGAAGGTCAGAGGTCACTCGAGGCGTGGGAGTGAAGATTCCGTTGGGAGGCCGTGAGTTGCTAGGCTGAAGTTTCGACCAATGAGAGGGGTCAGCGGTTTTCAAGCACCCCAGAGTTTTTATCCGTTGAGAGTCACTTTTGTTCTAGTACTTCTGGCTGGCAGTCAGAGAAAGAGAGGACGGCGGAGTTTTTTCTCCTCGCCTTTTGGCGGTGGAGGGGGCAGTCAGGCAGTCAGAATGAGATGCACTGGGGTCTGTTGGCCCTGTGTGGAAAAGAAAAATCTTTTTCTTTGGCCTGGTCGGCAGTAAGAATGACTGGCCGCTAGCTGTGTTCCCGTATTCTGAAGAGACAAAAATCGGTCAGCAAAAAAAAAAAAAAAAAAAAAAAATGATTATTTTCAAGGATCTCATTGCCGGAGATGAAATGACCGCTGATACACCCAAATTATCAAGTAGCGGTCGACTGCCGTGTTGGTTGCAGATGGCGGAGAAGGATCAGACCCGATTTCTTACTTTCAAGCCCAACATGCCTGAGGACCAAAAGTCCACCTATTGTTGTTGCTGCCTCCATATTTTAACGCTGGGCTGCGCCCAGGCTTCGGGGAGAAAGCCATGCCTATCATGGACGGCCTTGTGAATGACATCGCCTTTGCATACTGATTACAACAAGGGGTCCACCAGCAAGGTTCCAAAATGCCCGTTTCCTGTTTCGTTGGCCAAACACGCTGTCTCAGAAAAAAGAAAAAAAAAAAAAAGCACCTTGGGAGTGAAGTGAAAATCAACCGGGACAGTGGTGTTCTCTCAGGGAGAGTTTATTTTTTATTTATTTATTTTATCTATTATTAGGCTGTGAAACCTTTTTTTTTATTATTATCGACGGTTAGTGTGCTTGGCAGGAAGTGTTGTTGCCCCCAGTCCAAAAGGTAAATTTCTCTCGGCATTTTCTTTTTTGTATTATGTTGTGGTTTCTTTAAAATTATAAAACGAGTTGATTTTAAAATTGGGGGCTGTCGGAAAAATATATTGCAAGGAAAAAAAGAGAGGGGAGTTGAAAATGCTTTCATTTATGTTTTTTTTGTATTGTCATGTCTGGTAGTTTAGCAACTTCCCAGGCCAGTAAATTTTGATGTATCGGACAAATTTAGTTTAATAGTTGGGCACAGTGAATTTTGGTGCATCGATAATAGTTTAGTTGGGCATGTGATAATTGAAAAGCATTGTTATTGTGATGTCGTGGGTGATAAAATAATTGTAAACATTTTTTCTCTAGCCTTTTTACAGCGTTGAGTTATTTTTTTTTTTTGAGTGAAAATAAATTATGGGATGATTTATGTTGGAATTTTGGGAACATATTATAGTGTGATGAAATTGGAAACCTAAAGTGCTGTTTACATTCTTGGAGTGTTGAGTGTCGAAATTGAGATGGTAGGAGTGTTAATTGAGGACCAGTATTTTACATGCTCCAGATGAGTGTTAATCTACCATTGGAAAGGGGTGATCTTAGGGCAAGCAGGGAACTTGTCCTAGGGCAGGGGCTCTGAGTAGGGAATTTTCACCAGGATGCGATATGTGCAGAATAGAAGTTAAAGTATTTTTTTGTTCTCAAGTTTATTATTTCACAAAAAGAATGAACATCATGGGTTGAGAAGACACACTTTTGCTCACCAGTTCCAGTATTGATTGTTCTTTTCTTTGGCCTAAATTTTCTTGTTTTAACTATAAGGTTAAAAGTCTAAATGTAATTTTAATTTTCAATAAGGTGAAAATATTTAGTGGGTTATGTAAATGGTCAGTGTTATTGTCTGAAGTGGGCCTGCGCATTGCCATGGTGCAGAAGAATTTCCTTGCTAGTGATTTTTTCCTGGGATATATGTGGAGAGAGATAAGTGAATTTTCCTGGGATATATGTGGATACTGTGATTTAGGATTTCTTGGGATATAGAGAGATAAGTGAATTTTCCTGGGATATATGTGGATATTGTGATTTAGAATGTCTTGGGATATATACAGAGATAAGTGAATTTTTCCTGAGATATAGTTGTGTTAGTTCTGGGCCAGATGTGCCTGGAGTATTTAGGGTTGAAGTACGACAGGCTCTTGCAGGCGTGGTTGATCAAGGTGGGATCATGCATTGGTTCGAAAAGGGGAGATGCTTGAAGACGTGGTTTTTGTTGGAAAACTTGTCTTCAAACCCCCCAGTAGTTTCGCTGCTCACGGAGATATGTACTGCCAGCGAGGGTCGGTCGAGCGTTGCTTCAAGAAATGTGGTGAGATCATGTTAGAGGAAATTCTGTGCCTGATGATGATGTGTCACACTTGAGGATTTTTTCCTTTCCCTTTGCATAGGCTGAAAGTGGATTCACGACCCAATTTCACGCCTTCAGCCTGACTTGGTATTTTCTTCCTGTGTTGGTTCTCAAAACCCAGGGTAGTGTCTGATCTGAGAGTATTTGCCTCACCGCTACCTCAGTAATTCACTGCAGGTGTTAAATTCAAGTTTGTTTGGTGATTTAAAGTATCTAAATTTATTTGTTTATGATTTGCTGTAGTGCTAGGGATGTAAATTCTAAATTCTGGTTGTTGGTGTTAGTGAACTTGATATTTAGTTTGGAAATTTAGTTAATTGGTATTTTGAGCTTTTGTTTACAGTATAGAGTTATTAAGTATCCTGAGCTATTATGTGAAGTGCAGAGTGAGGTGATTTTTATGAGCAAGCTAGTGCAAGAAGATTGTTTGAATTTCTGAATTATGTTGATGTTATGAATAGTGATAATTTTTAAGATTAGTTAGTGAGGTTTCTTTATAAGTGAAGTAGGTTCATTCAGGATAGTTCTATGGGTTATGTAATGTTAATTAATGCTTGTGCTCAGTGTAAATTCTGTTTTGAGGATAATTTACTTGGTTTGTTTACTTGCTGATAGTAGATTTGTTAAAGTATAATTTGTGGCTCTTAAAATAACTGTAAATTTAATTGAAGTCTTTGAATCTGGTCTGGGAGATTGCGGAGTTTGCTAAGAGTGTTTAAATTTAAATCAATAAGTGTAAAATTGTAAATTGGTCATTGAGCTAACTGGGTGAGAGAGAAGAGAGTACGTTTCAAAAGAACAGAATTTGTCCACCTTGTAGAATTAAAAATAATCCAGTATTTTTTTTTTTTTTTTGTAAGCTATGTGAATCATGGTATAATTTTGGATGCATGCCTAGTGTTCAAACCAACTGTGTTGAAATATGTAAAGTTGTGCTGTTCATAAGGCCAGTGGCCAAATAGAAATAGAAAGAAAATTGAGATTCTGTTTTTATACTGCTGTGTTTAAGCAAGCAAGAAAAAAGGAAATACCATCTGTTTGTCCATTAAAATTAACTGGTTAAGTTTTTAAAGAAAAATAATAAATACAGGCAGTAGCCTTTCAAAAAAAGTTCAAAATGAGTGCAGTGTGAAAAATTTTTGTGTGCTGTTGTCTTCCATGACTTGGTCCCATGTACCCCACCTTAGCTTGACTAAGGCTATCGATCCGAATCCTGGTATTATAAGGTTTTTCATAACTGCAATTTTTGTCCTAACCTTTTTAAATTGACTTTCACCGCCTCCACAAGTTGTTATTGAACGAATACATTTTATCGTATGACTTATAGTGACACATTTTCATACACATGCAACAATATCCACTTATTTTTGCACTTTCAGGTGACTCAACTCTGCTTGAACACAAACAACGCAAACTTTCCAATAACTTCTTGTGGAATGTAAACTTTCAGATGCATTTTTGTTTAGGATGTTCATGGCCTTTTCTAGTACTTAGAAAATATTTTTGTTTCGAAATGCATCCACCCATCTCCCAAATTTAATTTTTCTATAATTTCCATATGAATTTCAATACCAGCATAAATAATAGCAACCCGTGTTTAATAAATAAGAAAATACAATTCAATATACCCAAAATCAAAGTAAATTCAATTTTTTTTTTCTCACCAAAACACATCCAAGTTTTATACTCTGATTAATTCCTTCTTCAATTTGATCCTCACTTGACATCTGCTGCCCAAGACATATGTAGGTTTCGGTTATTTCAAGCTTTCCTCCAAAAATCAGTAAATCTCCTTTTCTTTTAAAAACATTTTACATCACTTTTATCTTCTGAAAGTCCTCTTTTAACCGTTTAACAACCATGGCCCGAAATTTTTTTGCATCACTCTAAATATCGTAAAGCCCGAAACTGTGTGCTGGTTTACTTTTTTGTGTAGTAACAACAATAGTGACAACTGATCTCTCATAGGTCGTACAAATTTGAAAAGCAGGTATAGATATCTTGCAGTCACAGCCTTGCTATTATCTCATTGTAGCCCTACGGTGCAATGTGTAGTTTAGCCAATTGCGCGTTCCTTGCGTACGACTTAATTCACTATCAAAGTGAGGGATCTGCTGTAATTATTATTAAAGCGCGTCATATTTCGTCGATTTTGTGGCCTCAGATAAGACCTATACCGATATTCAATTGATCTACACTATGAGGATTTCGATTTTCCTCCAGGGATATATGCATGAAAGTAACATACAGTAAGAAAGGACCCGTACATCAGCACTTAAACTTACACAAATTATTGAGAGTGCAAAACATGTTGTAAGTAACACTCTGCAGTACTGTAAAGATGCGCACGCTAGTCGCTTCAACGTTTATCATTATGAAATGCAAAATCAGAAAGCAAAGGCTCGACAGTAGAGAAGCACAACTTCAAAGATAATCAATTCCTCATTGCACATTTTCAACTGATTTTTCTTAGATTTAAGTTATTACTCTGTTTTTTCCCGTTTTTACTAATGCTGTGCATTGTTTTCTTTTAAAACATTCTTAACTGACGTTTTATAACACCTATTTCTGGTGCAGAAACTTTGTTTTGGAATGAAATAAACAGTGCTGGTTTTAAAACATGTTAGCAGACACGGCTTAAATCATTACTTTTTTGAAGTTCATTCATCATTTACAGATTTGAGTTATTCGCGATCATTCAATTCCACCACTCTTGGTTGTTTCTGTACACTCATTGAGTAAATTATTGGTTGCAGGGGTCCCATCTTTACAACCCCTGTGTAGATTGAAAAATCACGTAAATGAACGAGAAACGGGAGTTTTTTTAAAATCATTCACCGTTCACAAGTACATCTTAGAATCTAGCGAAAATACCATTTAGATAGGAAGCCATATTGGTAATCAACGAACTCCGAAAATAGAAGAAGCTTAAAATGTTTACCACAGTTTGCCAATGAATCTCTGCTCGTTGCGATCACACCATTCGAATAAAGGACATTGACGCTTTATTTCCATTCTTAAATTCACAATATTTCCTAGTTGTTACAAATCAAAATTTATGCTGGTAATTCCTACACAAACAGTAAATCTCAAGAAAATCAACTTACGTGAATAACTTGAAAATCAATAGGAAATAACTGAAGAAAAAAGACCTGATTCAAACAATTAGGCACTGGCCGCCGACATAATTCAGTTTGAATATATTTATCAAACTTTTTAATCTCCTAGTCCTAAATATTGAGGTTATGAACAATGAAAGTTAAACAGCAGGTAGAATAGTAAACTTAAAATTTACCCTCCAACAATGTAAGGACAAACCAAAATTTCCAAGGTGCCCAAAGGAGCAGGAGCTTAGATTAAAGCCATTCGCCGTTCGCAAAAGTACGTCCCATAATACGGAACCCACCATCAAACTTCAAGGCTAGAATGGGAATAGTTCAACTCTAAATTATCAGGAGATAACAATGCACTTACATTTAATGAAATAATCTACATTTCTCGTGAATAGATAATTTACATGAAGGTTTATGCGTAACATTTCGATTTTTTTTAAGTTTCATATTTTTTTCTAAATTGCTCTTACCAATGAAAATTATTAAATCATGTATAAGCAGTAAATATTCATAGATATGAATAAATATGATATTACGTTAAAAAGGCAGCAAGTAACTAGAAACGTGGTCCAGACCAAAGTAACGTTTTTACAGAAAAACGGCATGATTGAGGTTAAATATGAACACCAACATTTCGTAGTTAATGGTCTTAAATATAAAATTTATAGCCAGTCAAAGTTTGCGACAGGGAGAACAAAAATCCCTACAATTTCTCCCTTAGCGGACTGAAGATTAGTCAGAGCAGTGACATCAGTCACGGCAAACAATCTTTCCTTGTGAATGAATCGTTCAAGATTGCTACAGGGAGTGCTTGAATGTTTTTCTTTTCCAACCGACGATTTTCAATGGGAACTTTATTCCCGCAAAAATACCCTACATCACAGAAATAAATTCTGAAACTCAAATATTTATTTGAATGATAGACAAAAAGTTTCATAGAATTTATTGAGACTTTTGCACTTCTGCGAGATTAACTTCCTTTCCCTGTACTTTTTGGAACTTCATATATGATTGCATTTTTTTAACACTTTAAAATGAATTTCTTTATCCTGAATTATTACTTTCAATCACATCAAGAAATTGAAAATCTAATATGATTCAAATTCTATTCCCTAACTGTTTGTTCTCGCTTCAATTCAAGCAGGTAACGGACCCTTTTGACAGCCAATCCGTTCTGTTTTAAACCCTGCCATCTTTGAACAATATATTACTTAAAGTACGTTTTAGATTTTTAACAAAGTATCTATTAATGAAATCCCTAGAATTAAATACATATACATAGATTATCCAGATTGCGAGCACCAGAATTCCTTCGAGTAAACGAATGTGAAAAATAATTTTAAATTTTTGTTTGCAATATATACCGATGTTCTATTACATTATGACCACACCTCTAGCATAAAGGAATGAGCACGCCTGGAGACCAAACGGTGGTGAAGGTGAATTTCACACAGCACTAGATATACAACCCGAACACAGGCTTTTGGTTAGTATATTACCATCACTTAGAAATTGTTTTGATAAGCAATTAGTATTGTAATTAATAAAAATACATGGCAGGTGAAAACTCTTCTATAAGGGAGGAAACATTACCTTTTGAAACGTGTTTTGTCGGACCTAATTTCATTATTTTATAATATTAAATAGCACGACAACGTTTCCTTTTCAAACGATACAGAAAATTAAACGTATAGTATGGACAAATTGATTACGCTAGGAGAGCTGTACTTTAAATATTATGTTAGAATATGTAGACAACATTAAAATAAATTCGTGTGCTCCCATTGATTATGTTTTATCGTTATGAAGGCAGAAATGACCCTGATATTACAGTCATTCGCATGGTCCTTTTGATAAAAGAAAGTTTCGTCTTTCTTTTCATGTACTCTGTCATTTTCATCTACAGTGCCGAATGCAAACATATATGCTTTATATAAAGCAGAAAGAGATACAATTTAGTTTGATAGGAAGCATGCTATCTGAAATGTTTGCATACGGCAGAATATTGGCGTTAACGTTTGCTTAAGACTCAAAGAGGAACTTATCGTTTCACGTTTCCTTTGGAAGCTACAGCTGCAGATTGTCATGATTCTGCTCAAATTTTAAACTCAAGTTGTTGGGTATATAACTGCATAATATTTAATAAACAGTAAAAGTTTTTAGCTTTCTATTGTACGTTTTTCTGAATATAATATCAGAAAAGAGTGATTAAAAAGCATTTTTTCCAAGTGTTTTTCTGTAGTCTAAAACTTAGAGAATTTATATTTGACTGCGCACTTTACTACCATGTCATGATCACAGACGCTATCAAATGAACATCACAATATCATACGGCAGCTCATGTGTTGCAGTGGTCTAAGAGATGATTTCTCACTTTTCGTCTGAGATGGGTTCGTGTTCGGATCCCGGTGAAGCCTGCATGTTGTGTTTGTGTTACGGCACTGGTTCTCTCCCTTCCCAGGAATCAGTGGCCTTATATTAGGGATGGGCCAAATTAAATAGATAGAACAGATAGGTCCATAAGCCGATCGAGCGGTATTAGCTACTTGGTACCACACCCCTGTGACGTCAAAGGTTCACAGAATCCAAAGGATCGAAGTTTTCTGCTTAGCGTTTTATAAACTTTTGAGAACACTTTGGGATTAAAACAGTCAAGTCTTCTTATGACAAACTCTTAATTTAAATATTTCCGAATATGTTCTACGGCATTATTAATGGGCAGTATCTTCAAATAGATGGCAAAAAACTGTATTTCGATTTACAAAAGGAATTTAAATATATTGAAAAACAAAATGTTGAATAATCAGAATTTGCGCTTAGAAACTTTTTTAAAATCAAAAATAAAATCTCAAAAAAATAAGTAATTAAGAAGACAGTATAAAAGATGCAATTCTGCCATTTATTATAAACCACGCAAATACTTTTGCAACTTTTTTAAACTAAAGTTTAAGAGTTGTAAACTCTATGAAAGTTGATAAGTTTTGTGTTTGATTTTCAGGTATGTGCATGAAATTTATAGCTGTTTTCAAACTTTTAACTGGGCGTTGGGTGTTGAACATTAAAAAAAGAAAACATTTCATTCTGTGAACGCGTTATCAAAAAAAAAAAAAAAAAAAGAATATCAAGTACTAGAGTGTTATCTACAGATAGCTGCAAATAATGAAAAACATGAGTCATTCCGAATAAAAAAGAAATTCTAATGTTTATGGTAAGATGCTGTATGATATTATTTGTAACGTTTAGCAACTGAGCACATATTCCTTCATTCTCAGTAAGAAAAAATGACACATTAATGTAACAGAAATGCAAAGAACATACCTTTTTGAGCTTGAAATACTTCTCAGTATGAGTTTGTTTTACTTTTATTGAGAACTTTTTGCCCACTGTTTAATTTCGTGATTTGTTTTTATATTTCTCACTTTCGTCATACAAGTATTAAGGAATTTAATTCTAATAAAAATCCTCAATTTTGCGTAAAGATGTACGATTTTTTCATCTCCTTCTGGAAACACTTTTTTGAATTCCAAAGACAAATGATTAACTATACCGTGATATTTTAAAATGTGATAATCCGTGGATTTTGAAAAAAACAGTTTCGAATTTTTGTACAGTTTTCATTCAAGAGTTTGCAGGATAGTTAATCCCACCTCTACTGATATGCAGGATTCAGTTATTAAGTTCCAGAGACTCCGGATTATCACATTTTAGTTGCGGATTCCCAGAACGAAATGCCAAATAACCAGCTATGTATTGGAGAGCATCTTCTTTTGTTTCTGAGCTCAAGAATGAAGCAGGATGATTGTGTTTTAATACGCTGCAAATTTCCTGTTTCACAAATTGATGATTTATTGACAAAAATCAATTTCAATTTTCTCAGCTTCTGATTCATCGGATGATGGTAAAAGTAATCCACGTAAGTATATGGAAGTCAAACATTTATTCCCTCATCCCGTACGTTGGAATCACACGAAGGTTCTGGAAGCTGCCCGCTCAATAACAGTAATCTGAACCTCTATTTGAATTCGCACAGAAGAGGATGATCATATTCACCTCCCATACCTCGAATTTGTGAAAATAGAGTTTCAAGACAGTCTTGTTTGAGACGGCAGGTTAGTATATATTTAATTCCTACATTTTGTAAATAAGCATATACATGTTTTAAAGATACGTAGAAAGAATGAAGCCCTGCTGGAATGGCAAAATCTTTTTTTCCCCAAAATGCGCAATTCCTTCACAGTTTCTTTCATTCTGTTCAATACTGCAACCTGTTCATATATATGTCGTCCATACCCCCTTTTTAATAAGTTCAGCACGTCAAACGCGTTATTCTCCAATTCAATGAAATCTGCTGTTGGACTTTCATTAGGAAATAAATATCTTATAGCTTTCGCAACATGCAAGGAAAATGTCTGTGCAGCAAACGCAACCTTCATCCTTTCTGCCTTTTTACTTAAAAGTTGTTTTTCTGAAAACTTGTGACAAATTTTCAGTTCGCCTTTATTTCTTTCAGCAACCTGAAAAATAACTTTGCTAGTGATTACTTCACCAGTTGGAAGTTAAATGCCTATGTCCAAAAAATGATTCCTTAGCACCTCCAAAAAATGTGGAACATCAGCAAACACAAAAATATTCCTGGAGTAATCCCAAGGATTAGGAAAGCTAGTTCTGTTAATGCTCATTTCTAATTCCTTCCACAAAGCATGATTTCCGCATCCTAAATCCGAAGTTAAACCGACCCCTTGGAGCCCGATCTTTTCAATTTCCAAAATTATTTTTCCCAACAAATCTTTACTCATTTTACAGTTACAGTCATAAAATACAGGCTGCTTCCATGAATTTGTTAAGCTACGTAACATTACTACTTGTACTGATTTATATGATCCCAAAATAGCATCTTCAGCATGATCGTATGACATTTTCGCATCAACACTCATCTCATCCATCACTATATTGCAAATTTTGTCAAACATGGAGCCAGTTTTTGCATATTGGGCCAGTAGTACGAAAACGTAAGAGTCCTGGGGAAATTTTCATTCCAGACACCCAACGCTTCAAAGTGGTCACACCAGGTAATGGAATGTTTATCTGATTTCTAATTACACTGTAAGCTCGTTTTGACAAGCTTCGTAATGATAAAGCTGTTACTATATCAAAAATCGACCATCTCACATTTTGTTTTCTTGAATGGGAAGAAATCTGATTTTTTGAAAATATTCTACTAAAAATTTCTTTTGCCTTTTCACCTTTTTTTTTTCTGCGTTAACAGACAATCTTTTTTTTTTCTTCAGCAATGCATTTTTAGATGGTAAATTTCTGGTTTTCAAATAATTTATTTTAACTTTGCTTTGCCAATACTGAAGTTTCGATCGTAACTCAGAATTTGCTTTGTTGAGCTATTCTATATAATTTTTTAAGTATAAAATTTCCTTTTCCGGGACTTCCATTTCTGCTTCCGAGCTAAATAAGGTAGGAGAATCACGATCAGTTATCTCGTCAGCAGGTTGAACTTGCAAATCTGGACTCAATCTTGCCTCCTTTGATGTAAAATTCTGCTTTACTTCCGACAAAAATTGCTGAGATTTTCTTTTTTCAGCACGTTTTGAACTTTCTTGATTTGTGCTAGAAGTACAACTGCCTAATATAATAACGTGAGGAATCACACCTTTTTTCAGTCGACGGCGAGAACTGCATCCTATTAATTCGCTTTTTTAAATCTCTCTAAAAATCCTCATCATCAAAATGGGCAGGGCATATTTTGTCGTTGTGAGGGTTAAATGCGTCTTTTTGTCGACATGAGTTAATCCAGGCTTTTCTCAAACTGCCCTTTTGGGATTCGATGAAAAGTTAAATTGGAATATGTAGATATTTCGCTGTTGACACAACACGCAACAGCTCATCCAGGCATATATGTTAATACACAACGAACAAAGAGCTGCTTTGAACAAATATATTAATAAAAATATTTCTCAACTGACCATTAACTCACTTCAAAACGTGTATCACTTGCAAAATACTGGACAAAAGTCGCTGAAACTTTGCATAAATAACAGGAAGAACGTGCAATACAGATAGGTTGGGAGTATTAACTTTGACACACTGGTAACTCCGTTTGCACCTTCAAAAACCTGCTCTTGGACCTACCTTCTATAATCTACTTACCTTGGTCAGTTCGTACATGAAGCCAAGCATGGCGATCGATAAAGTTCATTTGCAGCACTGTTTGTTATTCATGTTTAATTTAGAGAAAAGTGCGAGTGAAGCATACGGATCATTATGTCAGGCGTATAGCGAAACGGTTATGGTGAGCGGACGTGTCGAGAATGGTCCAGGTTTAAGAAAGATAATCTAAGCTTGGAAGACAAGCCACGTGCAAGTAGACAGCAGGAAGTCGCAGACGAGGAGCTGAAAACGTTATTGCAGGAGGATACCACACAAGCGACCACTCAACTGTCGAAAGGTTTGAAAGTGGCTCAATCGACGGTGGTACGACGTCTACAGGCCTCGGGAAAGATCCAGAAGATTGGAAAATGGATTCCGCATAGTTGAAACTTTAATGGAGCATAATATTGGTCAACGATTGCATATATGCATGTCGTTGCTGTAGAGGTTTCAAGGGAAGACGTTTTTGTGGAAGGTTATCACCGGGATTGAAAAATGAGTCTATTGTGACAACCCCGTACGCAAGCGATCCTTGGTCGACCCAGGCCAGCCATCAATATCCACTGTAAAACAGGATATCCATGGAAAATAGGTGCTGTTGTGTTTGAGGTATTATATACATGGAGTGATGTACTTCTAACTGTTAAAACTGGGCGAAACAGTCACTGAACAACGATATAGATATCAGCTGACGAAACGGAACACCGCAATCGAGCAAAAACGCTCATGGACCGGTAAAGGACGTCACCCAGTCTTCCTGTTACACGATAATGCCAGACCACATGTCGGTGCCACCTCGAAATCAACCCTTGAACAGTTACACTGGAAGGTTTTACCTCACCCGAATTACGCTCTGGACATTGCACCCTCAGACTTTTATATGATTCGCTCTGTGGAACATGTCCTAGCCCAACAGCGGTTCACCACAATTCCAGAGGTGAAAACTCTCGTCAAATCCTTCTTCTGTTCATACCCCGAGTCCTTCTTTTACATGGGAATTGATTTGTTGCCCGAAGAATGGCCAAAGGTCATTGATGCGAACAGCCAATATTTCGTTGAATAAATACTTACTGGTTTCCTGATAGGTACTGCCACCTTTTTCTTTAAAACGGCGGAAACATGTGCATACCCGTAATAAAATCCAGTCATTATTGACGGGTTTACTACTAGTTTTAAAATAACTTGCTTAAACAACAGAAATTTTAAGATTATTAATTACATTTTAAAATAACCTGCATGCACAGTGGAAGTGTACCATCTACCCCAGGGGTGGGGAACCTACAGCCGTAAGGCCATTAAGTGCAGCCTTTTGAGTGAATCCAAATTTTGCAGAACAAATTCTTTTATTTTTGTTAATATGTTTTGTTTGTCATTTATTGCTTTTATTTTAATCTTTAAAATGACCATATTTAAAATAACAAAGGGTAAAAGAAAATTCAACAAAATAATGCTCCCTGACTGACAGCCAGAATTAAAACATTAGTAAATCAGAAGGTATACCTGAAACACTAATGATTTCGTTCAATGGCCCCAAGAGGACTACAGATAGAATTGATTGAGCTCTCAACAGATGGCAATTTAAAGTCCTTATTTGACACTAAGAAAGATATAGTTGAATATGGAAAGCGCAATAGAATACCCATGCCTTCGGCAGGGCTTGATTTCACCCAATAGTTATTCGCAAATTGCTAGCAAGCAAATGCATTTTGCTAGTGATAAAAAGTGGTCGAAGCAAAAATTGCAAGAGGAACAATTTTGAATGTTTTAGTGTGAACTGTAAAGCGCCACTGTATTGCGTGTGTGGAATATTTTAGACACATACAAAAAGGAAAAACTGCGCTCTAGAAACTCTAAAAACATTTTGGCACTAGTAGAAATATCCAATGTACAGTATTTACATTATCTACTTCTGAATATGAGGTTGGGTTCAGTTTCATGAAAAGAATCCCGGGTGTTTGGAAGGGCAGTTTAATCATCTTTTGACAAATATTTTCCCTCCACCATATCCTTCTTGTATTGAAGGGATTATTTCAAGAAAATGAATTTCCTTAATAGAAATTTACTGGAGCCATGTCTTATGCAATGAAGGAGATTGCTGTACATTTTTTTAGGAAATCAAAGAAACAATGCATGCTTATGAATGAGGAAAGCAGAACGAAATTTATCAGCTGAAAAGTTGATGCACAATGTAACATAATTGTTTGGTTCATTTGGAAATCAGGATTTTCAAATCGGAAACTGAGCTACGACGTACAGGAATTAACCGATGTGGTACAAATTAAAAAAAATGGATCCATTGAATAAGCTGATTCAAACAATCTCAGCCAAAACCCATCCTCAGTTTCAGAAGAAATATCCGAAAGATTAATCTGGAAGAAATATTCGCAAGTGCGGTGTGACATCTTTCGCTAATTTGAAAGCTAAGGGAGCATGCCCAAAGCATATACGGGTGATGTTTACTCTTCATTTGCTCTTCAAACGAATAAGTGTCATTAACCCCAATACTGTTAACACGTTCCTGGTTGTTTTTGATATATAGCCAACTCGATCTAACCAGGCACTCCCACAGACCTAAAGCAGAAGTTCGCCTAAGATACATTATAACTCTCGCCTGATAACCGTGCAGCAAGGCGATCGATCCCAGGCCGGATCCAACTCCATTATGCCGGTAGAAAAACATTTTTTTCTCCATTATGCCGGTAGAAAAACATTTTTTTCTTTCTTCAACATGATTATTTGAAATATCCGAAGGTAAGATTTCTCATTTTTCCTTCGTTAAGTTTCATTAAAATATGAATGAAATGGGCATTTCAAATTAATTCTTAAAATTACATTGAAAAGGGACTTCTATATTTTTAATCATTTCATTTGTTAAAACACAGTAATGGAAGTACTGCACATTTCATTTTTGTGAAAACATCATGGTAAAGTTCAATAGTTCATTATGATATTGCTGTTTACTCTAACGATTCATTTGTAATGATTAATATTTCTTATTAAAATACAACAATGTAAAATAAATATAAATATCATCTACTTCATAAAAAAGAAAAACCTGAAAGAAAAATTTGGTACACACTGTATATGAATGCCTCAAAAACGACATTTAATTTTCCATTTTCAAAAAAAATTTAGAGATGATGATATGTAGAGGATTTTCAAATGATGATATGTAGAGGATTTTAGGAAGGGAGTGTCTGACCCCAGGTCTTAAATAACCCTTAGAAATAGGAAGCTAGGAGATTTGGGCTAGAGTGCTCGATAGGAAAGTGACACGGAAGTATTTAAGAGTAACATGGCTTTCAAATAATATATATATACATATATATATCATACTTTCGCAGGAATAAACTAAAAAAATTTTCCTTATGCTTTTAGATTTACATGACTTTCATCCTATGCCAAATAATTTAATAAAATTATTTCAAAGGACACTGGTTTAGATTACTCTCATATCGAACTCCTCACAATTGCATTTCAGAAAAGTTTTTAGTGGAATTATAAAACTTCTCTCTTAGTTGTATTTATAGTTACTTTGTATATATTTTGGGGAAACATGTCGACGTAGACGTATGCTGAAATGTAATAATTTAACACCTGCTTTGCATTTTAAAGTTGAATTTTAAGCGAGATGTTAGGCATATTTTAAAATCCGTAGAATACTCTGGAAAAGGAAAATGCAGCTAAGTTCTGTTGCCTTAACGACTCGTTTTCATAACTACGCAGAAAAACGAGTAAACGAGAAAGATGACATCGAATTTTTGGGTGTAATAAGCACGTCTTTTGAATCCGTTCTGATGAAAATTTAATTTATCAGAGCTATTCAAAGTCAATGGAACCGGTATGGAAAACATTAGTATCTGACGGAAGAAAGAAGTTTTTCAATCGGATTTTTAATCCCTCAGATACTGCTATAAACGGAATCGTGAACTTACACCCTCAGGTTGCAGACTTGTGCGTTAAGAAAAACCTGAATTTATATGAGCGACATTTAAATCTAAAACACCGAAATAATTTTTCAAATAGGACTCTTAGAAACAAATATATCGACAAAAATAAGATGTGACTTTACGTCTCCTGGAAAAAATTATTCTCAAAAAGTTTTTCCATATGAACGGGATCGGTCCAAGAAAAAAAAATTTAGTCCAGTTTTGAGGATCCCAGATTTTGTTACAAATACATCAGAAGCAGAAATTATACCTTATGCCTCCTGGTGGCGAAACCATTCTTCACGAAACATTAGAAATTCTTTGAAAAATATTTTTCATCGGTCTTGTGTGCGTTACAGGAAGAATTTTTCAAATAGGAGTTTTAGAAGCAAGAAATAACTCCGAAAACGTAATTTACCTTTGTGTCCACTCGCGGAAAAATTATGATTGACTTGCAAATTTTGAATTTATAAGAAAAACATTTCGCATCGGAAACACTATTCAACAAAGAAATAATTTTTCAAATCGGACTCCTAGAAGTACAGATATTGACAAAAATATGATATACATCTACGCCGTCTGCCGTAGAAACCATGCATTATTTCAAGAAGGAAATGTTCCTGAGATGCTTGTCGACATGAGTAGTATTGATCAACAAACGAATTTTTTTAATCGAGATTTTAGATGCTCATATTTTGCTGCAAATACATCAGAAGCGGAAATTAAGACCTACGCCATCTGGTGTGCCAAACAATTTCTTACAAAAATTCGAAATTACGTGCAAAGGATTTCCCATCAGGAGCTGTATCCGGTGCAGAAAGAATTTTTCAAATCGGAGATTTAGAAGCAGAGATATAGGGGGAAAGCAATATACCTTTACGCCCCATAGTGGAAAGTCTATAAATTACTTAAAGTTTGAAAATATACGAAAAACTTGTCACACTGGAAACAGTATCCAACAAAGAAGGAATTTTTCAAATCGGCCTCCTAGAAGTACCGATATTGACAAAAATAAGATATACATATACGCCCCATGGCGTAGAAAACATGCATCATTTTAAGAAGAAAATGTTTCTAAAAAGGGTTTGCAGAAATGAATAGTATCAGTCCACAAACGACATTTTTTTTTCTTCGAGAAATAGAAGCTCATATTTTGCTGCAAATACATCAGAAGCGGAAATTAAGATTTACGCCTCCTGGTGGCCAACACAGTTTTTTTTGCAAAAATTAGATATTATGTGAAAACCATTTCCATCAGGAGCTGTATCCAGTGCAGAAAGAATTTTTCAAATCGGAGATTTAGAACCAGAGATTTAGGGGGAACACGATTTACCTCTACGCCCCCTAGCGGAAAGTCTATGAATTACTTGAAAATTTTGAAATTATATGAAAAACATGTCACACTGAAAACACTATCCAACAAAGAAGGAATTCTTCAAATCGGACTTCTACAAGTAGATATATTCACAAAAATAAGATATACATCTACGCCCCTCGGCGGAGAAACTGTGGAATATTTGCAGAAGAAAATAATCCGGAAACTTTTATCGATGTGAGTGGCATCAGTTCACGAAGTAATTTTTCCAATCAATATTTTAGAAGCTCAGAGTTTATGGCAAATACGTCAGAAGCAAAAATTAACTCTTACGCACCCTGGTGGCCAAATAATTCTTTACCCAAAATTTGAAATTATATGCAAAAGGTTTTTCATCAGGAGTTGTATCCGCTGATGAAAAAATTTTCAAATCGGAGTTTTAGAAGAAGAGTTATCGGAAAAAAATAATTTACTTTTACGCCCCCTAGCGGAAAATCTATGTGTAATTTGAAAAAGTAATTATATCTAAAATTTTCTTCAACATAAGTGAAATCGTAAGATAAAATAACTTTTCAATCGGATGTTTAGAAGAAAATATGTGGGATAAAACGTATTTTTGAATTCGACATCATCTGCCTTTGCGCCCTCTAGCGGCGAAATTGTACATCGTAAAAAAAAATGAAATGAAGGATCATCTTCGCATATTTCAAGCTTCCGAATCCAAAAAGAATTTTTCAAATCGGACTAATAGTTGCAGAGATATCGCGGGTACAGGCGGACGGACGTGCTGACGAACCGGCAACATAAGCATGATCTTTTTTAACAAAAGACGTGCTAAAAAAAGAGGAAAACAAAAATTATTTGGGCTCCGTAACATAAGGAGCAAAAAAAACAGGATAATACCTTACAATAAACAATGAATTTTGTTAATGGTAAATATGGTTTGAATTAATAGTGAAAATTAATGTTTAACGTTGGTTAAAATAATAAAGTAAGCTCTAAGTTCAAAGTTCATGATGTTTAAAAATCCATCAGAACGGTTTTAACAAATCAAATTTTCGTAAAATCAGATAATTGTTGAACGGCATTTTTAAAAGTATTTCTTTACGTACTACAAAAGTGCTCCGCTGACACGGTGATATAATGGGACTGCACCCTTTAACTGAGACTTTCGCAATCCTTGACAATGAGTATCATGCTCACGAGGCTTTCATACATGCAGCATTATTGCTGCTAGTCTTTGTAAAAGAAACGCTCTTTTACTTTTTTCTTGTACATAAACCATTTTCAGGATTCGAAGTCGTTTAGTTGCGAATTATTTTAGAAGTAGATTTCATTCTTTGGTTCTGTTACTTCAAATCATAAGAGATTGTCTCGGAAGCCTAAAATACACAGCAATGTACAGACAAAATGAAATACGGCACTGAAGAAAATGCACATTTAAATTTGTAAAAATTAGCAAAAGTAATTTTGCACATTTCTTTTCTGCATCCAATTTGTTTTTGAAATTAACTTCATGAGAAATATGTAATTATCATGGTTTAGTCTGTAACTAATGACAGGGATACGTATAATCTTACTCTGATGTTTATTTTCAGAGGAGCTCGCTAGGTTTATTGCTGGAGGGCGTGTGTTTTTGCATCAAGTGTGAACAAACACATGTGATATAGTAAAATAATATTCTTACTTTTCTGAAGAAAATGTTGACAACTACTACTCAGCATCCTTAATAATATTTATTTCATAAAATAGTCCCAAATTGTTAATATGCATATTTTTAGTAAATTAAATTTTATCGAGCTATTAGCTTTCACTCCCTGTAGAACAAACAATGTAAAATTTACGAATTGTTTTTGACCTAGAATCGCAAACAGAACTTTTTACGGTTCGCAGTATTTGAAGTTTCCTACATGGTTAGACTAGATTCACGTGCACATCATCAGGGCCATCAGAGCGGATACCGATACTTTTGAGCGAAGGATTAAAAATCGTATTATATGAATGAAAGAACATAAAGCCGATTTTTCCAAGGGATTATTAAGCATAAAAAAGGGTAAACGTTTTGTTACTAAACAGACGTTGCATCGTTTCTGATTTCCAAAAGTTTTTCTAAAAAAATGGCCAAACAACAAGCATCACTGTATCGTTGTAGCTTCCGAAAACCTCAGAGAATTAGTGTAAACATATTCCCTCAGTTTCTGTTCTTTGGCCGACCAGTTAAAATATGATATCACAAGAGCTAGTTCCTGGTTTATCCGAAATATCCTCAACGGAAATACATGCCATATACTTTCCTCAAAAAATAAAAAAAGTAAAAAAAAATATTGCCAAATCAACCATTGTGTTTCAAGGAAAGAAACATATCTCCCAACAAGCTTTCGGAGAATTTCGTTTAGGTTTCTATTTCTGTGGTCAATTCTTCTTTCGCCTCTTACATCAGAATGATTTTGGCAAACGGATTACCAAATGTATATTATTTCAAAACAGTTCAGAGCACAATGTAAGTTCTGTTGTCATTTGAACTTCCGGAAAAATATTTTTTTTATTAGTTTTCGTTTTTTGCCTTCGCATGACGGGCCTTGTAACTGATCCCAGGCAGAAAACCATTGTTGTAGTTTTTTAATTCAACTGATGTGCGTGAGTTACAGAAAAACAATGTACAACACATAAATTCTTTTAATTGATGCCAAACGAAAATTGGAAATATTCATATTACTTTAAAAAGTAAACGTGATGAACCTTTGGAACGGATTAGCTCAAGACATTGTTGCTGACTTCATGGAAAGGAGTTAAACGGACGGAAGTTATTGTATCTGCGTCTTCTTACTGCCTCTAAACCCTAATAAACGAAAACATTTACATTCAGACCGTTCTCCTAAGCATACAATTTTTTTTGATCTGCGCGTGCTATTGGTGCTGGTGACAGTGTATCATATTTGTTATATGGTATAGACTTTGCTGATTTAATTAACAAGTTAATAAAATCATGCAATGCATTGATTGTGATACGCTTTCCAACATACCAGAAATGATTACTCAAGTTATGAGGATAATGGCGGTGGAATAAATCTCGGTCCTGTGCCCTGACCTTTGATCCCATTTCGATTATATTGTACAGAAACGGTTCAGTATACTTCCGAAATAACAGGATAAAGTTTTGTAGCAATCGAAGCATTTTTACCTAAGTTATGATGCATAAGGTCTATGGAATAGATCCCGCTCCTGTGTCATAACCTTTGACCCCATTTCACCTATTTCAAAAGGATTCGTCCCCAGGCAGGCCCCAACAACATGCTAAAATTTCATCCAAATCGAAGCATTTTTACGTACGTTATGACGCATAATGGCGATGGAAGTTATTCCGCTCTTATTTCCTGACCTTTGACCCCATTTGGCCCATTTGCAATAGGTATTGTCCCTAGGTGGTCCCCTGCCACATACTAAACTTTCATCGAAATCGAACCTTTTTTTTTCGTTAGTTATGACTCAAAAGGGCAGTGTAATAAATCCCGCTCCTATGTCCTGACCTTTGACCCAATTGCTTTCACTTTCAATAGGGTTCCTTCCCATGTGTTCCCCTACCATATACTAAATTTCATCGAAATCGAACGATTTTTACGCAAGTTATCGTGCGGACGGACATACGCACACAACGCGTGACGTAATAAGGCAGATGGGAATCGCGACCATCTGCTCGCAAGAGTGTGACGTCATAAAACTTTAATAGGATCCACACACAACGCGTGACGTAATAGATAGATGTCGTGACTATGCGACAACGTCTAAATCGCGAGAGAATGACGTCATAAGGTTTCTAAGCATGGGTAACATTAATGGGACAACCCCATGACACTAAAACGTGGTAATTCTGGGTGGTTATTTAACTCACTAAACGAATTTTCCTAAAGTCGAGATCAAGCTACATAGATTTCTAGTACCAGAAAACAGTAGGTTAACGACTTTCATCAAAATCCTTAGAGCTGTTTTCAAAATAAAATTTACATACATAAAAGAATTGCTCTTTAATATTATGGGAAAAGGGTGATGGAATCGATACGGATCCCATGTCCTGACCTTTGACCCCATTTCGTCCATTTTCTATAGGGTTCGTCCCCAGGTGGTCCCCTACCACATAATAAAATTACATCGAAATCGAACCATTTTTACGCACGTTATGACTCATAAGGGAATGAAATGCAGCCCGCTCCTATGTCCTGACCTATGATCCCACTTCACCGATTTTGAATAGCGTTAATTCGCTGGTTATCCCCTACGACATACTAAAATTTCATCGAAATAGAACCATATTTACGCATGTCATTACGCATAAGGGAAATGGTATGCATCCCGCTCCTATGTCCTCACCTTTGACCCCACTTCACGCGTTTTACAATAGGGTATGTCCCTATATAGTCCCCTGTCCCGTACAAAAGTTTCATTGAAATCGAACCATATTTACGCAAGTTGTGACGCATAAGGTCAAAGGAATGGATCCCGCTCCTAAGTAGTGACCTTTGACCCCACTTCACCTATTTTCAATGGGTTCGTCCCCGGGTAGGCCCATACCACATACTAAAATTTCATCGAAATCGAACCATTTTTACGCGATTTATTGTGCGCATAGGAAGGACGGACAGACCGACAAAGCTGGAGCATATACGGTTCTTTAACCTACTGTTGGAAAGCGCAAAAAACGGATGGACAAAACATTAACTTATGACCCTAAACTTTTTATTCCAAAATTATTTTATGTTCCAAAATAAAAGAGTATGTATGCAAGGAAGAGGGGATTGCACGAATTCCTTTGCTGCCTGTAGTTAAAGGCATTATAAAATATATTTTTCGGAGTTTTTCGGAATTAAAGTTGCATTCAAACTTGACCCAACAAAATAATATTCGTCCGACCGTCGCCCACTCTGATTCCGAAAGCTAGAGATGTCTCTTCAACACCCAACATGAGCAGTGTTCTTCTTAGTTTATGAGACTGGTTATAAAAAGGAAATAATACGGATTTCCTCTATCAGTAAAACATGTACTCATATATGTAAATAACAATTTTTGTCCGCATGCGGCTAAAATGTGTACTTTGAAAAATCAAACGGAGCACATAGTAACATTTTTATTATAGCGGAGTTATACGAGGAATAAGTGACATGAGAAAAAAAGGTGATATAACATTACGCCCCCTATCGGGAATTCTGTGAGCTACTTAAAGCAGAAAATGAGTGCAATATTGTCTTCACAATAAGGAGCAGCCGCGTCTTTGACGGTACTCATTTGCGTGCAGTTGCGAAAGAGTATATTTGCCTCCTCAAAATCAAATATTGACATGCTGTATATAACGGTTATTAAAAGTGTCCCTTTATTTTTCAAATATGGAAAGTAACTACCGAATTGACGAACTCTATTTGTTCTTCGTGTAGTGATCAGTATTAAGTTTACAAAGATATATATATATGTATAAAACCATTGCTTTCTACTTGTACTTGGCTGTCACTGAGGTATCAATGCTCAGAAATATGGTTTCCC
The DNA here is from genome assembly GCA_039090855.1 of Macrothele yani. NCBI lineage: Eukaryota > Metazoa > Arthropoda > Arachnida > Araneae > Macrothelidae > Macrothele > Macrothele yani. The sequence continues at coordinate 125,393,600 of CM077034.1, forward strand.
TCAGACAGAAGTCTTATATTGCATCTGCTAAATTTCGGATGTTCGTGGTAAGCGAAACCCCTATATTCTAAGAGTAGAATTATCTGCGTTATGGAACGGATGTATTGCGTTACTGGCCAGCAGGGGAAAATACATCATGGAAACACCATATGTTCAGCGATCACTAACAGTAGCCATCCTACAGACATGATTTTCCTTTTTAGATGGTGAACATCTGAATAATTCATTCATTTATGTTTGTAAACGTCTAGTTATCAACACATGAAGATTTTCATAACAACTAAAATTTGATGTAAATTTGAAAATAACAAATGTTTTAACTACAGCAGAAAAAAATAATTGCTATATCAGAGAAACATTACAGCCGAAGTGAAAAGAAATTGTGACTGCTCGTGAGAAGCAATGGGTGAGCTTTGCACTGTTTTTTTAGTACCTTCCTGCTTCATTAGTAATTAGAAGCAGGGAAATTCACCGTGTGGAATATACTACTCTAAAGAGTGTTGGATAATGTTTGTAACTGAGCGAAGTACGTACGTCAATTGGGCGATAAATACAAACTAGTAACCTATTTTCAAGCTACAGATTTTTCTCCTACCTTAACCCTTCTGAATGGAAGATACCAATTTATTTTGAAAGATTATATCTAGATGGGAGGTTTAAAAAGAACCAAGTTTGTTCCCACGCAGAGAAAGCAATTGAATGTTATAAAACCAGTGTTGATTTTGCGAGCAGCTTTCGCAGTTTATGATTCAAAAATTTAGAATAATTTTGTAACAGAAAATTTTGAAAGGCTTTGCGAAACCCGGAAGGGGCAGTGTGTGTGTGTGTGTGTGTGTGTGTGTGTGTGTGTGTGTGTGTGTGTGTGACCCAGGGATGTCGCTATACTTCGAAATCAGGGTGGAAAATGGGTGAGCGAATATTATTTTTGCTAGACCAAGTTTGAGAGCATCTTTATTGACCAACCATTGAAAAAAAGTAATTTTTAATGCTTCATGCTGTAGGCTAAAAAGGAATTTATGCACACAATTTCCATCCTCCGATTCATACGCATTAATTTTGGAACTGTCTCCAAGTGTTTGCACTTTATGGAATACAAAGAATGTAAAGTTTGGGGACGTACTTTGTAAAGGTCCTTCCACTCATTTTTAATAAAATGAGTGGAAGGACTTTTTAATAACTCATTTTTAATAAAATGAGTGGAAGGACTTTTTAATAACTCATTTTTAATAAAATGAGTAAATCCGAAGATTTCCATACTAGTATAACAAACATGACACACTGACACCAACACCAGTAGCACACACTCAATAAGAGGAAATTTTATGGCTAGGAGAAGAGACTGAAGACAAATGTTTTCGTGGATCATCGTAAGGGGAAATAAGAGCCCGCAGATACAATACTTGCACCTTCCTCAACTCCTTACCTTCAAGCCATAAACCCTGCCTTGCACTCATCTCTTCCAAGGTAGTCGCAGCTATGTCCTGTTCATTCACTGCTACTTAGTAGCACACACAGTCAGTAGAGCTATTTGTAATGACCTCCTTAGTGAACTTCTATCCATCGTCCTCCATGACCCCTGGCCATAATAATACGAAAAAAAACTTGAAACTGAGATTTGGAAGAGTCGATAACAATTTAAATTTTCATGGCCCTACGGATTCAAATTTGATAACTTTTCTACGAAGAGTAAAACGACCCACTTCCTGGGACAAAATACGTAGGGGTACACGGAGGAAAACACGTGATTCATTGATGGGCGTACATAGAATATTTTCTGGCAGCCGACAAAGAATGGAAGTTACTGAAATACACCAAAACCGAATAAATTGAAAAATATAAGAAACAAACAAAGAGTTTCTCTCTGATGTTAGTTGACGCGATTTGATTAAATTATACCGTTTTCTTCTCATTCATGTTTCATTTTAACCCAGCATATAAAAATAATGAAAAACTTTCGGGGAGCGTCACGCTCTAAATACTCCCATGGTTGATACCAACACTTGATTAGTTCATGTATTCTGCAACCGTCCAAGTTTCTATGTCTAGTCAAGGGACGACAATGGTCAGCACGAACAGATATGAAGTGATCTGAATTTCTCTTACCATTATGTCGTTTTCAGAGCACAATATCAGTTCCGTTCTTCTTTCATGGTGGTTGTCTAATGACCCCACGGTCTGTATGTAAATTCAGTTTGAATTAGAATGAATTGAACTTATAAATAAGTAATTTCAATCGCTTGCTTGACGTTTATAGCAGCCAATGTTTACTCACAACTGAGATAGGTACGAGTACGTTAAAAATAAATCGTTTTGTCAGTCTCTGTAAAACAGTATATCGTGTACTTATTCTGACGATTCGAAGCCACTATTTTCTTTCACCATCATCAGGTTATGTGTTGCACTATGATCAGCTGAAACTATTCAGAGCACCCAGGCGAGTGATCTGTAGGTACAATCTTAGCTCAGCAAACAATACCTTTGATGTTGTCTAGTTTTTTTACAACAGATTAATTTTCTGCTCGCGCGTGATTTATTGTTGAATTGCATTAGAGGAATGAGCGCGTTTGGAGACCGAACGGGGACGCAGGTAAAATTTACACAGCAGTACATGTACAACCAGTGGACCAAATTTCGGTTATTAGAGTGTTCAAGGTAATGTGATGACACGCCGCCTCGGAACTGCGATCTCGGAAACGGCGCGGCTTGTGGTTTGTTCATGTGCGCTGTAGTGAGTACTTATCAAAAGTGATGCACAGATGGTCAAACGACGAACCGTCGTCCAGCCGCATGTCGTCCGCAGCTCATTAATGACACAGGATAGTGGAGATCGTCGCGCATTGTTTGCAGCTACCGCAGGGCCACAGCGCGACAAATCACCCGCAGCTTCATCAGTGGTGATCAAAGCAATGCTTCCCAGCACACAGTTCATTGCAGCCATTTGTACATAGGCCTGTGTAGCCGAAGATCCATCCGGGTCCTTATGCTCATTGCACGTCATCGCCAAAATCGTATGAAATGGGCCAAAGATAACCGAGATTAGATAGCGGCTGATTGGAAGAAAGTAGCGCTGTCTGAAGAATCAAGATTCCTGGTGAATCAGATAGACGGTAGAGTGCGGATGCGCCAATTACCAACGAAGGTTATGGCACCTTGATGCATTGTTGGGCGGAAGAAGGCCAGCATTGGCAGTGTTGTATTGTGGGCGATGTTTTCTTGGGAAACTTTAGGCACCAGATTCTTAATTAACACAATCCCTGACAGCTGGTAGATATCTGAGCATCGTTGAGGACCACTTTTACCAATTCGTGGCAACTCTGTTCCCTGCTGGTGGTAGATATTATCAACGGCATAATGCGTCATGCTACAATACCAGAATCGTCAACGAGGGGTTCGAAGAGCATGCTGGTGACTTTCTATTAATGCCATGGCCTACAAATTCACCTTCCATGCACCCAATTGAACATTTGTCATTCAAATTGGAAAAGTGTGTTCGCTCTAAATCTCCACCACCCCGAAATGTACAGAAACTCTAGGACCAGCTGTGGACATTATGGTCTCCTGTACCCCAGGACACCTATCTCCACCTCACCGAGTGGAGGCTATTTTGAGGGCAAATAGGGGTCCTACAGCTTATTAGGTAAGTGGTCATAATATAATGGTTCATTGGTGTATTTATTACAATATAAAATTGAAGCCCATGTATTTTCTTTTACCTGTGATAAAATTTTAAAATTATAGGTAAATGGCGAAGAAAGGGAGGATTCTCCTGCCGGATTATAAAGATCAAAGCTACGATCCAAATTATATTTCCAACTCAATAACCCCTTCTTTATACGCTATTAACATCAAGTTTGTGCAACTGATCAAGAAGATAAATATATATAAAATTGAATATGCAACATCTGCTTAATTTTTAATTATTTTTTTTCCTGAACTGTAAGACCGTATTCTCTAACAAGTACTATCAGAATGATGAATTCTTAACTAATTAAATACAACTTTATGGCGCCAAATTTGACCTCAATATTTCTGCTATACACTAGATTTTTAACAGTAAAAAACTGTGGACTATGAGAATGATTATAATCATTCTCACAGTTCAAGTTTCTAAAAGCGAAACAGGTTCATTCGGACCGTCACAGACAGTGAGAAATAAGAATTTACCTAACTGTATTTTGTTAAAAAAAAGAGGAATAATTATTTTGTGCGATTTAACGGGTTTTTGTCTAAGCTCACTCTTCCTTTTGAAACTGATACTGCTTCTTTATTAACTATTCAGAGACATTTGCTAGTTTTACTGTTCGATTTTTAAGTGAGAGTTATGTCGTAGAATTTATAGTACGGGTGAATCACACCAAGAAAAATGTCTCTAAATTCTTTTTAAAGCACAATTTGATAGAAAGGGACATTACACACTGTTAACCGCATTGAAACAGATTTTTTGTATTTACTATTTTATAAGTAAATATTATCGAAGATATTACGAGGAAGCGGTGTAAATTTCAAACTTTTATCAAAGGTACAGAACTAAAAAACTTCGCGAAATTCAGCTGTAAGCTTGATTTACATTTTAACTATCACAATTATCCGTTTAGTTAAGGAAATAATATGTGGTTTCACACTTTCTATTTCTCCTACCAGTCTTCAGTCATTAAAAAAAATAGTTTCATTGTGAAGACAGATAATCGATAATCGGTTAATAGTAGATGTCCAAAAGATCTTCGTTCGTCATTGTTTTAATAATGTCAACGCTTCTAAAGTGTTTTCAATTTCATTCTTTATCATATCACTAGAAAAACGACGCGGCGTTGCAGTGGAACACCGTTTATACGTTTTTTTCAAGGGGCGAAATAAAAAAAAAATTGCAATTGAAAAAATAACCGTATGAACGAAGAGGAAAATACTCAACATTAAATGAATTTAGAATTTCTGGATTGGCAGACATTTTACGTAAAACTAAGGACACCGTATATGTGGGAGACGTATACGGAAGGATATACTGCATATGAAAATCATTCCGCGTGAGATACGCTGTCAAACAAAATTACAATTTGTTAAGTCTGTCCCTTAGAAGCACAGATATAGAGAAATATACGAAGTATAGCTTGGCCAATTTCGGAAAAACTGTGAATTAATTTATGCGGAAAATATACAGAAAAGCTGCCTTCTATGAGCGGTATCAGACCGGAAAGGGACATTTCAATGGTGTTTTCATAAGCACAAAATTTGCTGCAAATACATCGGAAATATAAATAAAACTCAATGCCCCTTGTGGCAGAACATTTCTTCTCCGACATTTTAAGCCATACGTACGCAGAAAGTTTTCACCTCGAAAACTTAATGTGACCCGATCTTCTTTTTTTTTTCACATCGGTCTCTTAGAAGCACGGGTACAGAAGACGTCAAGTTAACTTTACTCCGCCAAATACAAAAGCTGCGATTCTCTTGAAAAAAAACACTACGCAAGACAGTCTTTGTAGTAAATGATATTGAAGGGAAGAAAAATGTATTCGGGTACATAGAAAGAAGTATATGAAACAAAATGTGTTTTGAATTCCAAATCATCTGCATTTATGACCCCTTGCGTTAAAATTATGTATTGGAAAAGAACGGGATCATAGTATCTGTTACAAATTATGTATTTTAAAAGAACAATGGTCATAGTACTCATTTTAGACGTCAAAATGCAAGTAGGACTTTTTTAAATAGCTCTAATAGGTGCACAGAATTTAAGTCCACAGTTGCACGGTCAGACTGATCGACGGACTGAATACTGACATTTGAAGCACCTGCTTTTTTCTAAAGGACGGGTAAAATACGAATATAGTCCGAAACATAATTTGACTGCGATTCTTTAATTCTAAGATATGTACTACATCTAAATTTAAAAGCTGATGTGTATAACGTGATGTCCAAAGCTCTTAATATAGAATGAAACCTCGATCAACAACTAACCGGGATATTGTTTTTCATTTTGGTGGTGACGAAAGGTCATTTGATACACAGCTCCATCTGTCTTATTATTTCAATCTGATTTACGATGTGGCAAACTTTGCCACATCAAAATTACAATTTACTACATTTCTCTTTGCAAAGAGATTTTTCAAGAGGTGGTGAGATTCTTCATGTGTAAGAACGTATTGTTCCACACACGACACAAATCAGAAAACTCAAATCATACCAAACGTCAAAGCAAAACTGGGAAAAATATATCACCAATTTTATTTCAACAAATCAAGTGCTTAAAATCGGAAATTGCTACAAATGTGTAGTAACTTGTTAAACAACTTGTTATCTTCGTAACGAAGACGTTAATGCCTTTGACACGATGTGCCGTAATGGTTCCCTAAATATTGTACACTGCCGGACAATTGCTAAGGACGGATGACAATAGCAACAATAGCAACCATAAAATGGAAGGCAGGAAAATGTGGAAATTAGCATAAGTGCGGGATACAGTAAGACGTGTTGTGCGTATGCAAATTTTGGATTGCCGAACTTGTTCGTGACGTCATAGCGCTGATAAGAGATAAAAAGGATTTGACGCGTATTGACCGTTGTTGTTCAAACGCAAAGTTGAAAGGGAAAGAATCAATTGACGAACTTGCAATTTTCAGTATGTCTTCCCGACATCACCTAGATGATTTTACGCGTGGCCGTATTATTGGCAAGATTGAAGAAGGGCGAAAAATAACACATGTTGCCAGGGAGTTCGACGTCAGCCACAGTGTTGTTTCAAGGCTTTGGAAATCATTTCAAACAAATGGAGAGTGTAGCAAACGTCACGGGGGAGGTCGTGTTCGCAGTACGACACCTGCAGAAGATCGGTACATAGTGCTATTAACACAAAGACACCGGCACAGCACAGCTAGTGAGGTACCAAATCAGTTTATGGCCGCTACTGGCAAGCGGATCTCCCGGAAAAACTGTCGCCAGACGTTTGCATGAAGGAGGACTATACGCCCGCCGTCCTGTTGTGTGCATCCCATTGTCCAGACGTCACCGTACCGCCCGTTTGCAATGGTGCCATCAACATCGCAATTGGACTGATAACGACTGGTCTGCTGTCCTCTTCTCAGATGAGAGTAGATACAGTCTATCGTCTGATTGTCGACGACAACTGATCTGGCGTGATAGTGGTACTGCATATTGTCCAGCAAACATACAGGAAAGGGACCGATATCCGACATGTAGTGTCGTGGTATGGGCTGGCATCATGATCAATGGCCGTACGTCCCTCTATGTGCTTCCAACTGGGACTATGACTGGCCAACGATACATTAATGATGTTCTGCTACCTCATGTTCGCATGTTCCGTGGTGCTGTCGGTGATAGATTCATTTTCATGGACGACAACGCAACATGTCATTGAACAGTCGCTGTCCAGGAGTGTCTTGAGAGGGAGGACATTCAACGCCTCGTATGGACAGCACGTTCTCCAGATCTGAATCCCATTGAAAATGTGTGGGATGCTTTGGGGAGGAGTCTTGCTGGTCGCCAATGCCCTCCAATAAACAAGGACACCCTCATCCGTGCACTGACAGAGGAATGGGATAATTAACCCAACAGCTGCTTGATAATGTTGTGCAAAGCATGACACGACGTGTGGAATCTTGCATCGCCCTCCATGGTGGCCATATCCCGTATTGACATCTTACGCCGGAACGCCTGCGGACGGTAATTGCATTTTTTTCACGTTTACGTATTCTGCACAAAATGGCCTGTTTGTCCCTTGAACACGTTCCAAAGCCTTCTGGATTTCAGAGCACAATAAATTGTCTTTCTTGTAATGTCCTGGCATTCTGACATTATTTTATTTCACTTGGCATCCAACCACACTTACTTTTTTATGCGCTATATAGCCGTTTATGATCCGTCCTTAGCAATTGTCCAGCAGTGTATTACGAGAAATGTTCCCCATCCAGTACTGGACGACCTTCGCATTAATTGACTTTTTATGGCATTTCTGTTTTAACATAATGTTTGCTAAAAGGCAATTTAAAACATTAGTGTCGAAATAAAAATACTAATGAAATTAGTTTTAGAAACAAACCTTAAACAATACCATCAACACGGTCCTGCCGAAGATGCACAAAAAAACTATAACGGCGAAAACGTAAATACATGGGAATTACAGATGCATACTTATACGTTAATGAAAAGTGTTAGAATTATATGTCATGTGTGGGTGGGTCATTGCTTGTACTTTTGGGGAGAAGTTCATAATTCGAAAAATAGAAAAAAACAAGTATTCATTAAATAGGTTTTAGTGTTTTCTTTGAAAGCTTCTACATAAGTAAAAATATTTTTAAAACAGTTGATGTTGATTTCAGGCTGAAGTTCTTAAAGTAAGAGCAAAAGGCACTAACATGTTATTGAAGGCATTCGCCTTGCAAAAAACGTTGAGACAAATGAGAATGACTTGCTCTTTAAGATGAGTTCACCAGAAACGATGTGAGACACACAACTATTACACTGGCGTGCAAAAATTAAGGACGAGACGGTTTTTAGAATGTAATGTCGCGCAGAAGTGCTCCACATCGACTCAAATCATATCATAAGATCCCCAAGATGTAAGAATATGGGACAAGTGAGCGAAACTGTCCAAACAAGTAATCCAAAGGGTACAAAGGCACTTTATTGAAAAGTTAGCTTCGAGCACAACTGGACAGAAGACAGAAACGTCCATGTGACAGGCGGCTGCAAAGAAAAATCCAGTTTTTAGTATAGGATATGATCATCCCTGACTGCGTTTCAGGATTTACAACGTCTATCCACGCTGAGTACGAGGTTGTCAAGGAGCTGTTGAGCCATCGCTGCCCATTCCTCTTGTAGCGGCAATCACAGCTGCGGAATCGTTGCTGGCGGCTGGTGACGTGATACCAAGCGTCTCCCGAGAAGGTCCCACACGTGTTCGATTGCAGTTAGGTCCGGGGACCTCACGGGCCAATCCATACGTTGAATATCTTCACTCTCCAACAGCTCTGCGACAGCCACTGTACGATGAGGTTTAGCGTTGTCTCCATGAAGAGGAACTCAGGCTCCACATCACCCCTGCACAGACGCACGTGAGGAAGGAGAACCTCGGTACAATAGCGGACACCAGTGACTGAACATCCTTGGAAGATGTGGATGTCCGTACGGCTACCAAGCATGATACCGCCCCAAAAGAGAACTCGGCCAGTTGCAAACCGGTCCTTTTCGATGATGTTGGAGGTGTGATTGCGTGTTCCCTGCTCTCTCCAAATATGCATACGTCCAGAATCGCGCGTCAGACTAATCCGGCACCCATGCGTAAAGAGAACTCGACCCCATTGCTACTGTGTCCAGTTCTTGTGTTCCTGGCACCATAGAAACTGCCGTCTCCGATGAGCAGGCGTTATTGGCACACACCGTACTGGTCGTCGTGCAAATAGACCACCTTTGTACAACTTCCTGGCAGCAGTAAAACAAGATAACGGACGTCCAGTTGTCTGTTGCAGGTGCTTTGCGAATTCTGCCGCTGTCTGCCGTCTGTCTCTTCTCGCCTGTAGCGCAATATACCGGTCATCCGCCGCTGTGGTTGCTCGTGGACGATAACTACTAAACTCTCGGACAGCTGTTGCTGTCGTTCGAAATACTTTCCAAGCTCGTAAAGCGATGCTGTGAGCGATACCGAACACCTCGGCTACAGTGGTTACACTTCGACCTTCTTCCAACTTCTTAATGACGCGACCTCAGGTAAAGGCATTCAGATGTCGTCTACTGAACTGCCTGTTGGCCATATCACACGGTGGCAGTAACTCGACGTCGTTCAAACCGATGTACACCGTGCGATAGCGTTCACCGAATTGCCGAGCGTAAAATGCCCGTGTGCTTTATACCCTTCCGACATCCCCCCACCTCATGTCTTGCTGCATATATGCGCATGTCCTACCGTACCGGATCCTACCCTACCTTTTGAGTGGTATTTCTGACCGTTCTGCCTGCTCGTTCCGCTGTTTTGCTAATTGCTCCTCTTCGTTCTTAATTTTTGCACACCAGTGTATAATACATTTGTGTTACAGGTTATGGTTCATTGCATTTCAGCACAAAAGGCATATTGGACACAGGAAAGAGAGACAGCAATACGAATATACGTCCGTCATGTGGATCGTTTCAGAGAAAAAAAGGAAAGAAACATTTATATGAAAGGCTGTGTTTTGCAGCAAATTGCGGAAACAAAATTGCCGGATTTCAAATTAAGTGCAGCATTCCTTAGCTTAATATTTCGCAATGGTTTTCATCGTACAAATTCGAGTAACGCAGTACTAGAATTTCATTATCCTGATAAAAACGTTTTAAAAGTAAAGGTTGTACCAGCTTTACAATATGAAATTCTTCGTGCTTTTCCTCAATACTCTAATGGCATTAAACATTTTGTGCCTTACTTTGTGGCATATGTATATTTATTTTCTTTCGCAGATCCGTTCAAATCCATTCAAGTGCCGTTACACGGTGTTAGTGCTTTTCTTAAAGGTTTTTCCTACGGAAATCGCCTTAACGTGATCGGAGTAGTTATCCTATTAGGTTTGGCCGAACTTCGGCCAATAGATATTTCTGTAGATCCATCATAATTTAATCATACTCACCTTATACGTGCCTTTCGCATATGAACAACGTGTCGTAAATGGAAGATCGGGTTCGTTTGGAAAATGCTGAACATTTTTATCTGTCCAGAAAAATGCAAATATCAGGACTTCATGCAGAAAAAGCGTACTGTTGTTTTCGAACTAACACACTAGAAAAAAGTGATAGATTCCTTTTTTCCGAAGAATTTCATGTCTCCTTCGCAAGTAAAATAAAAACATTTATGTTTAACTTACACAGCTGTTCTCCTTCGTTGGAAGAAGTTCCCCTAAATTATGGAATGGTGACAATTTTAGCCCTAAGAATTGCTGACCGTAATTGTTGAACCCAATACAAAAAAAGAAAGAAAATATAAACTTCTTACATTTGATTAAATACTGTTTCACTACTTTAATTAAACAATAACCTATTCTGACAACATGGTAAGATTACATGAAAGCACTAGTGCACATGATTCAAGGAAATTAATATTATTGCTGCCTTATGAAGGAAACCAATGGAATGCCTTCTACAAGAGGAATGGGACACAAGCCAAAGAAAAATCGTTTAGGAATGTTGCAGCCACGAAGAAACTAGCATAATGTGCATGCAGGACCAAACAATCAAAGATAAAAAAGTACAGAATATCCTGTTCAAGTAGTATACATATAAAAATCACCTTTTTATAGAAAAACTTGAATAACTTCATATGCAAAATTCTGTAGGCGAGAATATTAATCCTGGGGAAAACGTTATGCAAACATATACATGTAAAATCACAAATAATTTCGTACAAATCAGCAATTTCAGCTTTTAAATTACAAGTGTAATAGAATCACTGCTTGTTAGTGGAGAAATTTTTAATAATAAGTTACAGGTGCAACTCGGGAATTCAGAAAAGAATCAGTTCGACTTAGAATAAACTTATACACTGCTGGACACTTGCTAAAGACGGATTATAAACGGCTATATAGCGCATAACAAAGTAAGTGTGGTTCGATGCCAAGTGACATAAAGTAATGTCAGAATGCCAGGACATTACAAGAAAGACAATTTATTTTGCTCTGAAATCCAAAAGGCTTTGGAACGTGTTCAAGGGACAAACAGGCCATTTTGTGCAGAATACGTAAACGTGAAAAAAATGCAATTACCGTCAGCAGGCGTTCCGGCGTAAGATGTCAATACGGGATATGGCCACCATGGAGGGCGATGCAAGATTCCACACGTCGTGTCATGCTTTGCACAACATTATCAAGCAGCTGTTGGGGTAATTTATCCCATTCCTCTGTCAGTGCACGGATGAGGGTGTCCTTGTTTATTTGAGGGCATTGGCGACCAGCAAGACTCCTCCCCAAAGCATCCCACACATTTTCAATGGGATTCAGATCTGGAGAACGTGCTGGCCATACGAGGCGTTGAATATCCTTGCGCTCAAGACACTCCTGGGCAGCGACTGTTCGATGACATGTTGCGTTGTCGTCCATGAAAATGAATCTATCACCGACAACACCACGGAACATGCGAACATGAGGTAGCAGAACATAATTAATGTATCTTTGGCCAGTCAACACCCTCCTTTAGGAAACCCCAAAAGGTATTATCACACGTTGAGAAATCTGGGCTTCGAGGTGGCCATTCAAGTGGAGCGGGCAGCACTGCCGAACCTCGGCCGATCCAACGGTCCCGAAAGACCACAGCAAGGTATTCCCGAACAGCGATTACGTAATTTTCGGGTGCCACATCCTGTTGGAACCACACGTCATTCAGAATGCCAAGATTTCCAAGTTTTGTCACAAACCAGGTTTGCAGTATGTCCAGATAAGTTGCCTGATTCACTGGACCAATAGAGAAATACTGTCCAAACAGATGTCGACTATTCATTGCAGTTCATATCATGACATGCGGAGGATGAAGTTCCAACTCTTCGACATAATGTGGCTTTTCCTTGGACAAGAACACAACGTTCCGCGGTCGACAGATTCGGTATATCGCACATTCATCACTGAAAATGATCTTTCCACGTTTTGGGATTGTGGCAAATGTCTGAAGCATCATTGAACATGCATCCCGTCTGCGGTTTAAATCGATATCTGATAACTCCTGAACGAACATCGGGAGATATGCTTGTAAATTCAGGTCATCCTTCATGTGCTTATGCAGTGTCGATCGTGGTATTCCAAGCTCCGCTGATCGTTTGCGGAGCGACTTCGTGACTTGATAATTGATTCCTCGACCTCATGACACTGTTGCACTTTGGTTGATGGTCTTCCCGTACGTGGTTTATCCTTGATGTCGCCTGCTTCGAAGAGTTTATGTTCCCACCGCAGAAGAGTCTGTTTTGGAGGGGCCTTTTTGTCGAATCGTTGTTGGAAATCGGCACGCACCGCATGCATTGTCTTCCCTGTGTGTGGACGTTCGTGTACCCAGATACTGACAACAATCCGCTGTTCCAGGGTGTATTCTCTGGTATCACACATGGTTCCGGTACCTAATATGTAAAGAAACACAATACAAACCATAACTCAACATATACATTATTCAACAGATACATAGCTCACTTACATTTCTTATTACAGGGGTGGGGGATAACAAGACATTGTGGACAACCTGTAGAAAATTGTTCGCCTGGTATCCAGAATTTGCACCTTCGGAGGCAATGCGGTGTCTTTTCTGATAGGCAGTAATAATCTTCAGCACAGTTCCTCGTGTCAACGCTCAGATTTCTGCTGTTTTTACTTCAGTACTAATGTTCCTGCAAGAATCTCACCAGTGTTCCTGACCTTTTCCAGGATATTGTGATCCGTGATAATGGACAATTACTTCACAACAGGTGTTACACATGCAACTCCGTCACCGCAGTGTGATGCTTCAGTGATTTTAGATTAAAACTAAATATTCATAACAAACACTGCAGACTTTGTATGTGTATAATGACTTCCATGTACGAGACACTTTGGCTATAAAATCAAGAAAACCAACAGAAGAAGAGGAGAAGAAAGAAGATATTACTTTATATTCACAGCACATTTCTTTTTAAAAATAATGCTTAAAGTTTTCACTTACTACCCTCGTTGTTAACCGAATTCATCATTTCCTTTTACCTTCAAGTCCTATTTTTTTACTCAACACGTTGGGTAATATCTAACAGCATCGCACTGTTTTTGTTGGAGGGAGACAGACATTCTTGAATTCCAATAAAGATCTACAATACTGGTGTTATGACATTCAGCTGATTACCTGTTTGTTAAGGTCGAACTATAGAATATATTTCTTTTATATTCTAATGGATATGTAAATTACAGGTCTTAGATCAATGGACTATTCGGAAATTTATTCTTCATTTCTCGGATGGTCTACGTGCAAACAAGATATGAAGATATCATAAAAACAGCGCACAAAACAGATTTGATACATAATTTTCATATATTTACGAATAGTACGGAGGAAAGTGTCAGAAAAGAAAATACTTTCTACAGATTTTCGTATCTTTGAAAATGGAAGCCACACGCAAAGATTATAACATATTGTTTGGAAGTTTAGCTGCTGAACTTCAATATTAATTCTAAGTAGTAGGTCATTGTTTTATTATAATGTCACACCCTCCGTAGAAAAGTTTCAAGGCATTACGAACAGTTTTTGTTTGTGAAGGGGAGAAGCCGAGAAATACGCACTCTATTTGAAGAATTATTTCTTGGAATCTCTTATGACAGCAGCCATGTGCAAAGTAACCAAATACAGATCATAAAAATATGCAGATGATATCGCTGTCATGGTGTACAGCCTGAAAAACGCATTCTTTTATAAGCAAACTATGAAATTCCGTATGTACGTATTTGCACCTCGGTAAATAATTCGGCAATGGGGAGTAAAGCATGTATTTGGCGACTCAACTTAGTGGATCTCCATCGTTGGTGACGTTAATGATCTTTTTGAATTCAATAATATAAGAAAACCCCGGCTTGTCAAAAACCATCTTAAGGTATTGTATTTAAAGGGAATTAAAAATAAGTTACATTGCAAGCATATTGGATTTCAAACGGAATATTTTACCTGATGATAAGGGCTTTCATTTCAACAAACTCAGATTTCAGAGATTTCAGTTTTTTCTCCGAAAAAATATATAAATATATATAATGCATTTCAATATATTCTCTGGGTTATTGCATGGATTTGGTAAATATATTCTTCAAAGCAGTTCAACTGCTGTTGTAATACGAGGGTTCGATCACTTGTCGTGGGCACGTTCTACCGCCTGTCACGTGGCAAATGTTCTGTAGGTTATGCAACCAATTCGTCTGAAAAGGATCCTCTTGTCTTACTGAAAAGATGCCTTCGTTTCTGTTGGTTATTTTTCAGGATTAGAGAACGTTTTTTTTTGTTGCCAGGGAATCGCTTCTGAATCGGATCCTTTTTTACGCTTTCCAACCGTAGGCTGAAGAAGCGTATGTGCTCCAGCTTTTTCCGTCCTTCCGTCTGTCCGCTCGGTAACGGGCTTCAAAATGGTTCGATTTCGAATAAATTTTAGTATGTCGTAGGGGACCACCTGGGGACCAACCCTATTGAAAATAGGACAAATGGGGTCCAAGGTCACGACGTTGGAGCGGGATTCATTCCATCGCAATTGTGCGTCTTAACTTGCGTAAATATGGTTGGATTTTAATGAATTTTTACTATATTGTAGGGGACCACCTGGGGACTAACGCTGTTCAAAAAGAGTGATTTGGGGTAAAAGATCAGGACATAAGATCGGGATCCATTCCATCTTCCTTATCCCATATTATTAAGGTGGACGTCAAGTAATTTTACTTCCTATACTTCCAATGGAAAAACTTTTGTACATCGTTTCCTTCACAATTAATGTGCTCCCAAGGATGAAAATTTGAACATCGATTAAAATAACTTCATATTATAACTTGAAACACTTAATATTTTCTAAAACATAAGAATAATTATATTAAAAATCAATATCTTTTCATTTGGTGGTGTTGAAACCAGAAAAAGAATGGCGCGACCTGTACTTTGATGACGTCAGTAGACAAACAAATGTTCGATTGCATAATTATGGTTATGTTTTAGAAAATAATAAGTATTCCGAGTTATAAAATGAAGATATTTTAATCGATGCTCAAATTTAAATACTTGGGAACTCATTAATTGGGAAGAAAATGTGAACAGAAATTTTTCCATTCGAAGTACAGGAAGCAAAATTACTTGACATTCACCTTAAAGGAGCATTTCTTGTATGTATGTAAATTTTATTTTGAAAACGGCTCGAAGGATTTCGACGCAAGTCGTTAACCTCTGTTTTCTGGTACTATAAATCAATTTAGCTTGATCTCGAATTTAGGAAAATTCGTTCAGTAGGTTAAATAAC
Source organism: Macrothele yani (assembly GCA_039090855.1). Classification (NCBI taxonomy): domain Eukaryota; kingdom Metazoa; phylum Arthropoda; class Arachnida; order Araneae; family Macrothelidae; genus Macrothele; species Macrothele yani. The sequence continues at coordinate 125,409,561 of CM077034.1, forward strand.
CACCCCGAATTACCAAGTTTTTGGTGTCATGGCGTCGTCCCATTAATGTTTTCCATGCTTGGAAATCTTATGACGTCATAGCCTCGAAATTCAGATGTTGGCACGTGGTCACCCCATCTCTCTCATTACGTCACGCGTTGTGTGTGGATCCTATTAAATTTTATGACGTCACACTCTTGCGTGCAGATGGTCGTGATTCCCATCTGCCTCATTACGTCACGCGTTGTGTGCGTATGTTCGTCCGCACGATAACTAGCGTAAATATCGTTCAATTTCGATGATATTTTAGTATGTGAAAGGGGAACACCTGGGAAGGATCCCTCTTGAAAGTGAACGAAATTGGGTCAAAGGTCAGGACAGAGGAGCGGAAACATTCCACTGCTCTTATGCGTAATAATTAACGTAAAAAAGGTTCGATTTCGATTAAATTTTAGTATGTGGTAAGGGACCACCTGGGGAAAAACCCTCTTGAAAATGGGCGAAATGGAGTCAAATGTCAGGACATAGGAGCGGAATTACTTCCATCGTCATATTGCGACATAACTTAAATGTATAGATTTGGATGACATTTTTGTATGTTGTAGGGGCCTACCTGTGGACGAATCCTGTAGAAAATGGGCGGAATGGGCTCAATGGTTAGAACACAGGAGCGGGATCTATTCCATATGCATTATGCCTAATAACTTACGTAAAATTGCTTCGATTACGACAAAACTTTATCATGTTATTTCGGAGATACACTGAACCAGTTCTGTTGAATATCATCGAAATGGGATCAAAGGTCAGGGCAGATGAGCGATATTTATTCCACAGCCATTATCCTCATAACTTGTGTAATAATTTTTGGTATTTTGGAAAGCGAATCATAATCAATGCATTGCATCAATTTACTAACTTGCATTTGGTTACTTCCGTTTTTTGAGAGCGATTTGTTGGTACGGAAACGAGTATGAATTGAATCTGTTTATTCATTAATAGCTCGTGGTTTAGTGGACGATTTTTTAGGTTAAAGTTGTTTTTAATTCATACCGAAAATTTGTTTCTTCGTTTTGAAAATTTACGTAAAATATTCTTTCGCTGAAACTGAAGTTCACCAAAACAAATGGATAAAGTTTGATATTTAGTAAACGCAATTCTGACTGATTCATACAGGGAATCGGCTGTTTTGCGGAATCGACGATTTTCCGGAAACATTCGTTAGCCAAAGACGTCTTTCACTGAATAGTTCACAAACGATACATCTCTTACAAGAACACCGATCAATGTTCCTTTCCTTCTCATTTAGATCATCTGTTCCTTTCCATCCTGATTTTCTTCGCGAAAGGAATTTTACCACGCTGTTCAATTTACAGACAGGGAAAATAATGAGGATCTACAGGGGTGTGGTACACATTACTAAGTCTAAAACAGAGAGAAAAGTATAGGCATCAGATGAGATTTGGTACTCCCTCTTCAACGAAAGGTATATACGTGAATCTGCAACTTAACTCTTTATGAAAAATAAATTTACCTGCCAATTACAAATACGTTCGCAGCAATCACTAAAGACCACGACTTATGCACATCACTTTTATGAAACCATTGACGGAACGCGAAGCGTCCTTTGCTGAACACATCACCAAAAAACCAATACTACGTTTATTAAATTAATTTGAATAACACATTATTTTTCATTTAAATACTGAAATATATGCCATATTTCATTTTTATACTCCTGAAACCGTTTGATTATTAAAGCAAATATTTTCACCCGAATTTAGTTTGCTAATCAAATTTTGTATTGTAACGGGCCCAGATCATGGTCGCCCCAACAGAAAAATGAATTCCATTTAGGAACACAAAATCACAACGTTGTCCTGGCTTATGACGCGCAAAAGTGAGCAATATTTCCATTACTGCACATCAATCTTCCAAATTTGTGCCCTTTTATCACCGAACAGCCAGATACCGGCTGTTTTTGTAAAGAATTCGTACCCTGAACCCTCAGGTACCTAAAAGGAATCAAATCCTACGGTACAAGTTACAAACTCAGGTACGTATTATATTTATAACAGAATGACCCTTTAATAACAAATCACAAGATTATAAATTCACTAACAACGATGTCTGGGCTTCTGCGTTCACCGAGCACTTGTCCGGGGAGAAAATAAAAGTTCCTAAAATATAACTGTCTTAATCTCTAAAGTTGTAACTGGTTGAGTTCTAATACCTTGACAGATTTGATTTCGTACGGCTTTCTTAGGTTCGAGAAAAATGAAGAGTATTTACATCAATGGATGAGAATTTATGTTTATGCATGCGCTAACACTAGGCGGTCTTTTTAAGTTTAAAAAATTGTGATATTTGCTATGGAAAAGAACCGCTTACTTGTGTAGACGCTGTCAATAAGCACCACCAATATCAAACACGCCGTAGAAATTTTAACGGGGAACAAGACGCTTCTAAAGCAAGATTTCCCTTCCTCTGGTCTTCTAACTCCTATTCGAACGTGGTTGCGCGAACACAAGGACGCATGCACACACACACAGCCATGCGAAATACTCGCGTCGCCATTTTTGGGGATTAAAGTGTTTCTTTACGCTAGCTTTGGGTTCGGGAGCTGGACCTTCGGTTTCCAGCCTCAGCTACCCTTCAATTTGCGTTGAATGTGTTGGAAAATTAGGAACTTGGTTTTTTATCGGGAGTTTATTTTCTTCGATGTGAATGCTCGTTCCCTGTTTTGCTAGATCACTTGATGTATCTTCTGATAACAAGACATTACGCAGGTGACAGTAGCTTAGTCTGAAATTAGGACCTCACTGTTCTAACAGGGAATATTTTCCCAGCTGCTTAATAAAGCAAGCTCAGTCACTTTCTTGAGGTGACCATATGTATTCAGGCCACTGGCTTCAAGGTTAGCGATTGTCACACGGATATTGTATCATAGGGTGGGGCGAAAAAAGTTGTGTTTTAAATTTAAAATTCGTATATGTGCAAGAGTGGTTTACTGATGTGTTAAAAGGCTGTCTAAACTTTCAGCTCGATCAGACGATATTTTGCGGTGCAACAACCTTCTTGAACTTTCAAGAGCCGTTGATGAATTATGATTGCCACCTGCTCGACCGTCGACCACACGACCCGCAGTCTGTGCCTGCATCACTTTCGGTTTGATTTTTAGTTTCACTGTAGCTTCCGTTGAGGAGCCTTACGTGCTTCGTGCGTGGTGCAATCAATCCTCTATTAGTAACTTTCGAGAAATTATCTTTTACGTTCGGTTATGTGCTGTTGACTCAACACTCAGCGAAACAGAGTTGACATTGGAGCACCCGATAAGTTTAAATAAAATTAAAAGGCAATTTAAAATGTATGACGCTGCGATTCAAAATTATTTGTTGGTACGTCTAAAACTGCAGGTTTCTCAGAAAGAAATGAGCCAACTCTAGCATACATTTCTAACATTTTGTTGGAAGAATTCAGAATTCTATGAGCTAAGGCTTCTACTTCAGTTGTGTCTTTTCAACAGATGTTGCACATGATTAAATCGTTTCAGAAAAAAGTATGAAAATATAAACAAAATGAGATCTAAAAAAAGCAAGATTATGAAAAATGTTGAAGCTTTTCGGATATTAGCAAAAAACTGACTGTTTTTTATATATCAGCGGTAAGTTGTGCGACTACTCTTTGAGTAAGAATGAGATACCTATTAAAGAACGACAAGTGTTGAGCGATCAAAGAAAGCAGAAAAAATTGGCTATTGCATCGTAGATCTTGAAGCTAGCCAAAAACTAAGATGTGCAGTATACAGAAGATCTAAAGAAATTAAAATTCCTTCGAACATGCCTTCAACTTCACAATCAGAGCTAGCTTCAGATAAATCAAGTAGCGAAGCATCAGAGGAAGAGGAAATTAGGGATGGAGAATGGGATGATATATCTGGAATGAAATGTGGTCAGGGTTAAAACGTATCTCGTTGGGAAACAAATAATCCAAAGCAAATGCGGACTAGATTGCCAAGTCAAGGACATGTCTGTAATCAAACTGTGTGACCCTCGTCGTTTTTTGGAGAGGTTGGAATTATTTTGCAATCTTATGATAAGCTTCCTGTTGTAGAATTCCAACAAATTGTCACTAAATTACCAGATAATGATTTTAAGAACCGAAGTACCGATCAAAAGCATTTTTACGAAATTAGCATTATCATATCAAATGGCAATCTCTCAGATAACTTACAGATCACCCAATCTGGAGAAATGGAACATTCGAGATGGTTGACAACTGCTAACAGAAAACTTCCGTCATGTGTGGGAACTATGAATCTCTCCAAAAATTTGAAAGTAATTCTTAATTATTGAATTCTATTATAAAAGTTTATGTTCCAACTTGGTTTGTGAAATGATAGTCCATATGTAAAGAAGGGATATTACATGCATGTAATATGATCAAACAATTGCCGTATTTGCCTTAGACTATAACAGAATTTCATTTGTGAAACTAGAATGCGTCTCAGTAGAAAAGATTCAGCTGGGCTTTAAAAAGTAAATAATATCAGAATGTAACATATGTTTGCATCCAGTTAATCATCATTTCTATTATTGTGAAAGAAATACCAGCAGAATTTATGATTATGTAAACGTTTCAGTAGTGCCTCTTACATTTCACTTTATCGTTTTACTTGTCGAAGGAATATATGCACTCCTGATTAAAATATGTTTGCGGTGAAATTGATGTCCTAAAAATGGACTTGATTGTGAGTGTGTACATAAGCATTGATTCTTGTGAAGATGCTTTTGTTTGGGATTTGTTGTAATTCAATTGTCATAAGTCATTAAATTCTATCACCAAACCTCGGAAATTTATGGGTTAGCCGCATTGTAGGTGACTGTACGTAAAATAAGTTGTATAATAACGTGTGCCACCTCAGAATTTTGCATTGCAGCTTTCAAAAATGAACACGTGGCACATGGTATTCACATTTTTTTTAAAGTTTGATTTGTTTCCACTTGAGAAGACGTAGGGCAGAGATGTAGACTTAAAATATTGGAAACAATATCGGAGGGCAAAATGTATATTTCGTGAAAAAAAAGAAGAGGATGAATGGTTAATCTGCTTTACTTTATCATCATTCCTGAGCACAAACGCACATTTTGCGCTTAATTTCTTTATCTAGCAATAGTTAAAGAGTGGTTATTAGATCATGCACAACAGCAATCGATTAATCACTCCTCTAAAAATTCAAAGAATATAATTTTAATAAAATAACTACTTTTATCACAAAATGTTTCTGAGTCCAGAATAAAGCAACATGTCTGTTTGAAAAAGTGCACCCTTCATGTAGATCCCATTTAACGTCCGGGGGACAGAAATTCAAGCCCTGACCCGTGGGAATGATGTCTAGGAGGATTTAAGCTAGAAGCACATTTCTATATATCTTTTCAAAACAGGTCATCTAACTTAAACATGGCAGAAATCAGAATGCGTGACTTCCTGCAAAATTTGTTCTACATAACATAATGCATTCAATTAAGTTTTTATTGATAACTCCAATTCTGAAAATAATTATGTTTATTATTACTAATAAATTAAAGTTTCTGACTAATAATACTAAGAAAGAAAAACTCTGCACATTTCTCGCCTAACCAGAAACTAGAGAAGAAGCAGATTCCAAAACGTCAGCACTCAAATATCGAACACAGTGCACACTTTGAAGAAAAAGCTGTGTGGGAATACCCTATAAAAAATAAACGTACTCTCATCGATTGAGGTGAACTGTTTTGCTGACAGAATAACTAATTTGTCAAGCTCTTGTCTGCCCGTTCCCATTGGACAAAATCCCTGCCTTCCTCCAAGAGAAATACAGAAGCGAGTCGATTTTATGCGGCGTTCGTGTTTCGCCACAAAATCCAAGGAGAGAGTCTGGAGAAGTGGCGTTTTTCCCATCTATGAGCCGTCTCCTCTCTGTTGTAAGAGAGACGACTCAGATGATCGCCTATCTAGGTGCTCAATATATGCTCGTTTCAATCTCTTTGCAAAATTAGTATTTGGACTTTATAGATTTAAGGCTCATAAATTCAGGATTCATTCTCTGGTCGAAGATTTTTTTAATAAAATTAATGAATCATAATGCAATTTTCAGACTCTCATTTAGCATGCACAATTAAAGGCGCATTATGTATTATATTAACTAAATACCTGTTCTTTTGAACGTAGTGATATTAAAATACAGTTGAAATGGCCGTACACTGCATATTTCTTCGCTCTTTTGGAAAACACATGTCTGCCTCACTTATTTTGCCAGACGACACATAGGCAATTTCGTTCATAACTGTAAATTTAAAACTTCAAACCTACCCGAAACAAATAAAAATACGTCTTTACTCTTTACTTTCATCGCTAAAATTAATAGACAACATAACAAAATAATAATAGAAAGCAGAACAAAATACGTTTTTACATTCAGCATAAATATAAAAATAACATTAGTTATAAACAATTTCGTTCCAAACTGTACCTTTAAGCCGCGAATGGCTTAGTGGTTAGAAGTTCAGACTACCAATGCAAGGTCCTCCGGTTCGATCCTCGGCTGATCTTGCGGAGGAGGTGTGATTTGCTAACCATTACTGAATATTCGCCGTGCATCGGACGAGCACGTTAAGCGACGGCCCCCATGCTGGTACCACTGGTTAAATGGGTATCCTTTCCTATGCCCCTCCCGAAATTATCTCACCCCTCTATGTGCAACATCGTACTTGTACGGTGGCGCCATCTACTGTAGTCTAATCTTATTACAATACTGTTCTGTCAAATTATCTGGACTTGCTCTCATTCCTTCCGTTTCTGTGTCCTGCCCAAAAGGCGAACTCGCTGTAGGTGGATGGGACCTAAACTCTACTCACTGTGAACGGAAGTCGTATAAGAAAATGACTCATACTTGCTATTGCACATTTAAAAGCCAACAAGTCAGATGTTTTTGGAAGAGTGAACAAAATTGTGTTGCCATCGCTGATACAGCAAGGGGGAAACTTTTTTTTTAAATTTTCAATTACTATGAAAATCTGCCAGCGTATTTATATTTTTTCCAGTCACTTTACCGCTCAAGGGCTATGTTTAACACTTATATGACGTCCCCTTTGCTTCGGTGAAAACGTATGTTGGTAATTTAATTTTGACTCAAAAACCATGACATTCGATATGTCACACAATGATATAAATGTTTAAATGCAAAGAATTTAAACATTGCGTTTTTACGTGCTATTTTTAAAAGTTTTTTTTTTGTTAAACAAATTTAGAACAAATCGAAAAACCTTGACATTAGATATGTCAAAAGATAATGGTGGCGCAGTGGTCTAAGCGATGGGCTCTGATCATTTGTCCGTAAGGTGTCAGGTTTCAAATCCATTTGAGGCATGGATGTTGTGTTTGTCTTACGGCTCTGGCTCTCTCCCTTCCCTTCAACCAGTGGTCCTAAATTAGGAACGGGGCGACTGCTTATAGCCCATTAATTTGCTCACGGTGGTCGTTGAACCTTCAATCAAAAAAAAAAAGATAATAAATATTTAAATGCAAAGCATATTATGTTATAGCGCTTTTTACGTGATTTTTAAGGTTTTCTGTTAAATAAATTCAAAACAAAATATATACTGAGAAGCTAAAGTCAAGTCAAGTCATTAAGACCTAGTGCGGGGATTCAGTTGCTGGCAACATTGGCTCGATCATTGCAAAATATCCTATCGTTATCAAAGCTGGGTTATTTAAAAGACCCATTCCGACCTACTGAAAGTTATCGTAGTAAATATACTTTGTTAGGGCGCCCCTATGTGGTAAAAGGAACATTCTTGCCAAATATGAAAGTTCTAAGTTCAGTAGTTTCTGCGATACAGTGATGAGTCAGTGAGAACTTTAAGTTTTATGTGTACAGATATGTAAAAACTTTCTTCATGGGCTAAACATTTCTGGTGAGGCGGGGCCTAAGCTGCCTCATCTGACGAGCCGCCCATGACTTTACCATAGCCCGCAAGCGGGACGTGCTAGTGTGCCGGGGTTGTAAATTTCGGTTCTGGCTGGGAGATTCGCTCGCGATCGCGATGAAGGTTGGACTAAAAGAATTTTTCTTGTGTCTAGGCTATGATAAAAATGATACATGCAAATTTATACACTGATAGTCTCATGCGTTGGGAAACTGATCCTTTGCTTTTATGAGCCCTCTCACAGAGAAGAATTGTCCTGTGCGGGCAGCACAGTTCAGCTGCTCCTTTAACTGATCCTGCCCGTGTGAAAACTTAGTCGGATCCTGGCAGAATGCTCGCGCAAAGCCTTCACTTAACATCCTTTGAGAGAGTTGAACCTATCCCTTCAAAGTCGGCACTTCGACGGAGCCGGTAACGTCATGAGCTTAGTTTACCGCCACACTTGCATTACGCCACCGCTTGGGTTTGAACAAAGGTACTATATGCAAAAACATCCCATAATATACCGATACAACCTTGACATCCGCCAAGCGCCAACATGCGTTACTGTACCAACCTGCCTTTTCCAACACAAAACATACTTTATGTACTGCCACATGGAATAAATTTGTAAATTGCCTTCCCTTTTATTCTGACAATAATGCAATTGTGAACGACCCTTTTTACAGAGAAAAATGCTGACGTTGCCTGAGTCAGAAGACAGCTGTTCCTTCCGAAAACATGCCATAATGAAGGAGCCCATCACGATTATTCCCGCTTTCGTAAAATGACTCAGGTTTCAAAATAAGAGGAATAAGTCGCAGAGCTTTACCTGTTTGAGATATCATTACGGACTAGATTTATTGCTTTTTGGAAGGGATTAAACTATTTCTTTTTATCAGGACTTAATAGATGTCAAGGTATCCTCCATTCTGCGTACAGAGAAATACAAGCGAAGAGTGCCAGTGGTGGGCCTGGTTACCTTGGACTGAAGCGGCTGCCTTGTGAGTTGAGATGTTGTCTTCTTCTCACCTCCGCCTTGTAAAGTTTTAAGGCAAAGAAATGCTGGTGCTCTTTTCCCTCTGCTACCGATCAATTAACATGACAAATGAGTAAACACTGTTTTCCTGGGAAATAACTCTTCATCTACTCCACATGTTATTTGCTGTCTTTAGTTTATCTTCTTGGATCTGGAAATCAGTCTGTAATTGTTTACAAGCAAGGAAATCGGGACTGAATTTTTTTTTCTTTTTGTTTTGCTTGTTATGGTACAAAATGTTGAAACCTAAATAAATTTATAATTTATTTAGGTTTCAACGATATATATAAATTTATAATATCGCAATTACATTACTGAAATCAAAAACACAAAAATGAAACTAGAATTTTTTTTTAAGAAACTAAGGTATGTAAAGTAATTTTATGTAATGCAATTAATTTTCACTTGATTACAATTTAGGAATTTAAAATATTTTTAATTCATTACCTTATAATTAAAATGTTAATTTTGTATTTTTACCATGCAAACTAAATTTCAGCATTTAATGCGTACTTGAAGCTTCCAAGATCAAAACAGACATTCCAAACTACAGTGTGCACTAAGTGTACAACATCCAGGCAGAGCTATGCTACAGGGCTGCATTTTTTTTCAAATTACCCTGTCTCTTATTAAATGCTAATTATGATTTCCGAGGAATCATGATTATTAGAAGTTTGGTTACTTAAACACAAATGGCAAATTTGATATAACACCTCCTTTGAGATAACTTCAAAATGTAATTGAACGAAAGTTGGCGGTACACCACGGATTGAGTGTATTATATCAGTGAACTATTGTAAAGTGCATATGCAATATTAATATCATATTAGCCTATTTAAAGGCGAAGTGCTTTTTGCGTGGCCAGATAAACGAATTCTGAAATTTGCATATGACTAAATTATTTGAACATATCTTTTCGAATATTTTAGTAAAAAGTGTGTTTCATTTTTTGTTCTTTGTAGCAGTCTGTACTTCTTTTGGTCGTGTGAGTCGATAAACATTAATACTCTGTCCAGCACAATTTAATATAAAACTAGGATACAAATGAAATATAAATCTAAAAGATAAGTATATCGCAAAAACTAAATTATTTGTTAAAATTTAGAATATCACTCTGCGTATTATGTATTATGCAAAATTCGACATGCCTGAATTAAAAAAGGGTAACAGGTCTATTTTGTTTCATTTTTAACAGTTTGTCCAAATATCATAGAGCAGATCACGCCTGGATCTTCAAATACCCGTTCATTTATTTATTATTCATACAATTATGTTAACCATTTAGTAAATAAAACGCCGTCAGTTACAGGATCAAAAAGTTTTAAATTTATTAAGTTCAAAGCTTAAAAACATTAGAACGTTCGATCCCACATTGTAATCATTCTCATATGTTAAAAGAACACATTAAACCTTCGTGAGGGGTATATATACAGAACAAGGACGTGAAACATGATGTCAGACGCATATAAACACAGTGACATAATGTGTGGTAGTGACATAATAAAGAAAATAATGTACAAAGTTTTTATTCATGATGAATGGCTTGTACGTTGGAAAAAGTGCCGTTTCCATTCTGAAAAAGGATTATCCACGGGTGGGGAATATGTCTCCGTAAAACGTCATTAGAACTTAGAGTGCCAAAGTTAAAAATATGCAAACTCTCAGACAAAAATTAAACTGATTTGTCGGAGGCAGTTAATTCGATAAGTGCTTCGTCCAAATTAGGAAGATAAGTGCCCTCAGGAACCAGACGATCCAGTGCAGTAGAAGCAGAGCCTGTACTTAGGTTATATGTATGCTCCTTGACATGAATTTTTAGGGAACGCTGTGTGCAGCCTATCTATGGAATGGAAAGATCGTTATCGTCCAAGGAGATTAATGGAATGCAATATACCTCACGTATATCAACGGAAGGTACAGAGTCACGATCTTTATTCCTGTTCCAGAAGATATTCACAATTTTACGCCGAAGTCAAGATGATGACGTTTGCAAAAGGTTTTTAGAGTCGGGGTAACTTTTAAGTCATACGATATGGATCCCATGCAATTTGGGTGGACCAATTCTTAAAATAAAGTAGTGAATAAAAGTCGTTGTGAGTCCTATAAAATAAGATTCAGGATAGCCATATGCCCGGGATAGTTACCTTATGTCAAGTAGTTCCAAAGAACGACCCTGTTCATTGGATGAATGTGTAAAAGTAGGTTTAATTAAAAAATGATGAGATGATAACTTATAAGATAGGAAGTGGGCAGAATCAACTGGAATCAGTGAGTGAACAGAGGTGGATTTCCTATGTACTGAATGTAGAATTTCGAATGTGTCAGGATTGCGTTTTAATATGTAATCCAAAAATGGTAGGTAATGATCTTGTTCAATCTCGACAGTAAACCTAATTTAAAAAAAAATTGAGTTGACTTGGTTTTTTTGGCGAAGTCAGTGGCCTCCCCACGTCTGTGATTCCAGAACATCAAGATATCATCCACATATCGTAAATAAAACAGTGGATTTAATAATCAAAAACAAGCTGCTCCAAATGCTGAAGCAGGGCTTGGCGTGAATGATCCCATAGGGGCACCACCCCTATTGGATCATTCTCGCCAAAGTGATCATATTGTCAAAGTGTATTTCCTATAATTGTGTATTTATTCCTTATGGGATCATTATTTTCAAAACGAAAACGAAGATGGACGTTGGACTAATCTTAATGATGATAAAAGAGCTGTAATTTCAGACGGTAAAGCCTGGCCCTGAGAAGTCAATTTTGAAGAAATTAGATCGTGTACCTGTTGAACAGGTAAATTAGGAAATAAAGATAAGACATCTCAAGACGCCACGAAAAATTTCGTGCCATTGGGTTGGAAATAATGTATCTGTTCCAGGTCTTGTACTGAAGCAGAAGCTATGGTGACTGTGTAATCAGAGGCGACAGGTTTTTCGAAAGGATTTCTTCAAGCGGCAGGGTTGGGTTTTCGTAAGAAGAAATAAGGCCGCCCCGGTGGCGCAGTGGTCTAAGGCGCTGGCCTCTGATCATTCGTCCGTAAGGGGTCCGGGTTCGAATCCCGGTCAGGCATGGATGTTACGTTTGTCTTACGGCACTAACTCTCTCCCTTCCATGGAACCAGTGACCCTAAATTAGGGACGGGCGACTGCTTATAGCCCATTGAGTTGCTCACGGTGGTCGTTAAACCTCCAATCAAAAAAAAAAAAGAAGAAATAAGAGGGCGAAAGGAATATCCAGGTTTATGTAACTTTAATTTTCCGAAATTTTCGGGAACTCAGGGACCAAAAAACTAGGTGTAGGCATTTCAAAATATCTTGTGGAAAAGCAGAAGGATTATTTAACCCACTAATTGCAGTGATGGTTGATGTTGCAGGGTCTTTGGTGACTACAGAATGAGGAACATTATATCAAGCTTCATGCATTTTAATAGATCCCAAAACAGACTGCAGGAACTTACGTGGGTATAATCGCGCTTGGGCTTCTGTTTTGGGTCCAATCACTTATTCTGGTCGCTGACATCGTCATATGGGACCCATTTCTCTTATCCAGTCCGAATGAGGCTCAAGAAGGTTTCAACTTGTCAGTCGCCAGCAGGGAAACGCAGAAACTAAGCCGGTTGTTGATGGAGTACCCAAATTCCCCCTTGTATGTTTCCCAAGTAGACAAAGATTCTTGATGTTCGACCGACACCCGCATGGTTCCGATGAGGTCGTTCTCGACTAAGTTTTTTTAGCAAGTGGGTCTTTCGGATTTGGGACGGTGAGACAGTTCAAAATTTTTCTGTTGAAGCCTTTCCAACTAACGACAGCACTGATGATGTGATATTCCATTGGAGTACGCATCGGAAACGTTCCTTACTGCACTCGCGTAAGAGCTACCGCGACGAAACTCATACAGCATAGATTGTTGTATGTGTTGTTTGTGGATTACCATGTTGGCTGGTGCTTATACTTTTCGCTTTCTTACGGGTAACTCCCACTGACTTAAGCCACTTTCCTGTTGGCGCATTGCGGGTGTTCTGCGCAATCTCAGTGGCCAATGTGCGCCGTCATCGGACCTTATCTTGTTCCGAATCAATTATTTATAGTTCATGTAGCTTGTGCTGCTATTTATAAAAAAAGTTCTTAATTTTTTATCATCTTGATCCTTTCCTTCGATTCAGTTCAGTCTTCATTCCTGTCTCATTCATGCATAGGCTGCGTTTTTTCGCCAGGCACATTGTGACTCGCCGAAGAGGCAAGTTAACTGCAGTAATTTTCTGCTTCAGAAAATTGCTCCAAATTGTTATATTTTTAACTAATCAGACTATCCTATCTTTGAATTGAAATAGGCGTAGGTGTCTTTGGGGTCTATATCAAATATACTCACCTGTGAGATCCCTTCTTTACTTGAAAAACGAAATAATAATTAGCATATCCGCACGTCTGACTTTTGTAATCTCGAAAGATTCGTCTGATTTTGCATATTAAAAATTTAAAAGCTCGGGATTCAAATATAAAGCCTTGGGAATATTCTCCTTTTCCGTTGCCATGAAAGCATATAGCTGGTCTGCAGTGATGTTCATGAAGTTGGAAGACGGAATGCATTCCTGCACACGAGTGACTGGGCAAAAGGTTAGCCATCGAAACATGGTACAAAGCATTACACTAATTCACCGACTTATTTTCCTCCAACGGTGCACTTCCCCAGGTAAACGACCACGAACATGGCCGACCTCATGGAACGGTACGACACATGATTAATCTGACGCGACGACCTTCTTTCACTCATTGAATGTCAAATTTTGAAAATCGCTCTTCCACAGTATGTGCTTTTGCGCTGAACTCTGGTTAATATGGGCACTCGAAGCGGTGTTATACGTCATTGCCCTATTTTATCAGGGTTCAATATACTCCCTTCAACAGCATTCAAACGCGAGTTTCGCTACAGTATCTCATGTTTTGGGTAGTAACACAAGTGTCAGCCTTTGCTCAACTCTAGCATAGAAGATCGGTGTTCTAGAAACACCTTGTCGGCGGTTCGTGGATTTTTAGTAATCGGAACTTTTTTTTAGTACTAACCACGTCTGATTCAGCGCTTCCCACACGCCTTGTCGTTTCGAAAATGCACTTACCAAGTCACCTGACCTTTATAGTTTAGCCATTGTCAAACTCGATTAAGTCCGCTGCCTTTCCCATCTGAAGAGTAAAACTAAAACTGATTAACAGTGCTCTGTAACGATTATATATATGGCCTTTTATGATTTTCACACGCACCGCGTTTACCTGCACTTTACTCCGTTTTCTAACACTCGTGCGGATCATTATGCTTTTATCTCGTTGATGCATGTTTATCATAAATTTTTCAGAGAAGCAGATTTTCGTTCTTATGCGAATAAACTACATCATGTGAAATTGCGTGGAATCTGGTTTTCTTATTCCTGAAAGCCAAGGACAAAGATTTGTATGCCACAATATTTATTTTGTATCATTTAGTTACGAAGAGCTACGTAGACAACACTGATATGAAATTTTTCAACGTTTTTCTGTTGTTTTCAAATGAATAGGTGTATCTGAATGGATGTTTTGCGCAGATTCCGAAAATGACCTTCAAAATTCTGTATCACGTCAGGTTTTTTCACAAATGACGGAAATGTGAAAATTTAAAAAAACGTTATTTTTTAATGACATTGCTATATGGCAACGTTTGTAAGGTGTGAAAATGTTCTCTGGAGGGGCGGAATGATTGTTTAAGGAATAGATAAACATAAATACATATTGAAAAGCAAACATACCTAACATTCGCCACTAGACTCCACTTCAAACTTTATCTTTTTGGATTGTCTTCGGTGTGCGTCCGTAGAGTCTCTGTTCAACATCCAACAATAATCGGCCATCATATGTACAGTGCACTTTCCTTGGTATCTCTTTTCCATCACTTTAACATCCTGATGGTAGCGCTCGCCATGTTCTTCCGAAAATTCACCAAGATTGTTAGGAAAGTAATTTAGATGAGCATGAAGAAACTGAACTTTGACGCTCTTGTTGCAACCAAGCAGTTCATAGGATTCCAGCATGTCGTTGACTAAAGTGGTGTAATTTGAAGCCTTCGTGTTCCCCGAAAAGTTGTGTACCACATTTCTGAAAGCAGTCCATGCTCGCAATTCGTACTCACTCATGTTTTCCTCCAATATGTTGTCTGCCATTAGTTTTCGTATTTGAGGGCCTATGAAAATGCCAGCATTAATTTTTTCAGACGTGATTGATGGAAACTTACCACCAAGATACTGAAAGCTTTTACTGTCCCTGCTTAAAGCTGTCACGAATTGCTTCATTAAGCCAAGTTTGATGTGTAAAGGTGGCAACAGTATTTTCGAGGGATCAACCAGTGGAAGTGAAACAATGTTTTTTTCGCCAGGTGTGAATGTACTTCTGACTGGCCACTGCTGCCGAACCCAATGTTCCGTCCTTGCTCTGGAGTCCCATTCACACAAAAAGCAAGGAAATTTGGTGTAGCCTGCTTGTTGGCCGAGAAATATTCCAATCACCTTGAAATCCCTGCACAAAAACCATTCACGAAACTTGTACTGCACACTTTCCAGCAGTAATTTAAGGTTCTCGTATGTCTCTTTCAAAGTCACAGAATGTGTTACTGGAATGGATGTTAGTATTGTGAAATAAAACACCTTTTAAACTTGATTTGCTGGCATCTATGAACAAACTCCACTGTCCTGAATTGTAATTAATGTTGAAGTATTTCATGACTGCCGGAATGTCTCGACAATATACCAAACCGCCTTCCTCAGCAAAAACGGAAGCAATTCTGCTTCTCGGTGTCTGTACCAGGAGAATCTCGTATTAAGACATAGTAAAATTTTTTCCTGAAGTCGTGATCCTAAAATATCTGCTGCGTTTTTAGGTAAATTCAGATCACGAATCAAATCATTCAGTTCATGCTGGGTAAATGGCACTGGGGTTTCATCCTCCATGCTGTCCGGTTGATACATCTCATCACTTGTATCACCGTCTGAATCGGTGTCTGTTGGGGGCTTGATATTGGACGGGGATGGCACAGGGATGGATTCATTATGAGACACTGGTCTTATGGCAGATGGGATATTGGGATAAACAATGTTACGCTTACTTCTTCTGGTATGGCCCACGATATTCACCGTGCAGAAGTAGCAGTCGCCACTGTGATTTTTTGGCTCACGCCACACCATGGGTACACCGAACGGCGTTGATGCCCTTTTACCACTTTTCCAGTTCCTCAACGCCTCCACACATGCACGGCACATATTGTGAGGAGACCAAACTTTGTCCTGATCTGCTAGTTTAATGCGGAAGTATTGAAAATAAGCATTTTTCACGAAAGACGTAATATTTTGCCTCTGTTTTTTTCCTGTCGTATAATAGCCACATATGTAGCAAAATATGTCTGGATGATTTACACAACCACGTAAAGTCTTTGCACACGCCACAAAGAAACAACCGAACGGGACCAGTCCCTTCCTTGCACTGACTAGTGTAACACGATATGCCCCGAATGGCGCCACATGTGACCAATAGAAAGAAAGGAGCAGTGGCGTGAGGTATGAGTCATACTGCCGTCCCAAGATAACATTCTCTCATGTTCCGCCTTTGTGAGTGGCGCTAATCGTGACGTCATACAGATAAAACAGTTGCATTTCCATTATCAGCTATATATTTATGTTTATCTATTTTTTAAATAGTCATTCCGCCCCTCCAGAGAACATTTTCACACGTTACAAACGTTGCCAATAACAATGTCATTGAAAAATAAGGTTTTTTCAAATTTTCACATTTCCGTCATTTGTGAAAAAACGACGCGATACGGAATTTTGAAGCTCATTTTCGGAATCTGCGCAAGAAACCCATTTAGATACAACTATTTACTTTTTAAAACAACAAAACCTTGCATATTAGTGTAATAATACACTATTAATTGCTGTTTGCGATCGAAATGAGATACACTGAATTCATCAGGAATAATATCCGGTAGAATATGTTACACTTCATAGCACCCTAACATGGAAAAACTGATGTGAAAAATGTTACATTTCTCTGAGAATGGATCCTATGTGTGTGTGGTATTTTTGAAATACTTAACGTTGAAGGTATAATTTTCGAGTAGACCATCCGTCTGTATGATCATAATTTCTGTATCATTAATTAACTAGTTTTAAAATTTCTGTTTTACAATCCACTGTTGAGAAAATGAAAGAGTAATGTAGTTATTAAAGTACGAACATTTCAAATTTTCTGCGGTACAGTGAATTTGAACCTATATTTTGATGGGATGCATATTACATTGTAGCTGTATTTAAAAAAATTATAGATTCCGTCACATATACATGTAAAATACATATATTCAGAAAAGAACTTTTCTACTACATTCTGTATGCTTACTGGAACAGTTATGAACGTTTCAGTAGATGCTTAAAAGGACGAAATTCTACTAAAGACAAAATTTCACAAGACGAGATATATTACGGGATATACGTTTCGGAACCTCTGCATAATATCTTGTGAAGAGTTCACCTGTTAGCCCGGGGCCACAGAGAATTCCAAATGAGTAGATATTGTAAATTGTCCGTTGTTTCTTTTGATGTGTGTGTAGCATGTTTCACCGACCTTCTGGTGCGTAAAATACCGTTCACTCTCATCCAATTAAGCGGTGAACATTTGAACCATTCTTGGGTACACGGCTAAGGCACCACAATGTTCTGTTTGGAAAAGTAACGCTGCATGTAATTTTCTTCTCATAAATGGGGACCTCGTGCTGATCATATAGATTTTAAACAGGCAAGAAGTTTCAAAAATTATGTACCTACTTTTATAAAAACATTCTTCGTACTTAAAATTGTTTTGTCCTGAAATATGACGTTGTTCAGTGTGAATCTCTTTGCCCACAGACAGTATTGAACACATCAGCCTGAGTTCAACATGTGGAAGTTTTGCACTAATGATACAGTTTAACGGTAAATTGGAATGTCGGCAGCATTTTTGGCCGCTGGAGAAGGTGCTCCACCATGACACAGCAAACGCCACAGTGCCTTACGTGCAGATTGTTGAAAGCGAAGGACCTTCTTCCAAAAACTCTGTTAGTACTGCCAGTAGAGGATGATTTATTTTTTTTTCTGTCTTGCACACTTTGCATTTAACAAAAATGTTTCAGCAGTTAATAAACATTAGCCTTCCATGGAGTCATGTTACCGTAGATCACTCTCCTAAAAATAACATTACATCATCGAAGTGGTTTTCAAAGTAAAATAAGAGCGGACATCGAAATAATTATCTGCAATCGTCTACATGACGGCAAATCATTAGTTAGACAACTTTGTTTTGCTGCCAAAATTTAAAAAAATGCATGCTTCATCTACTGCATTATCTCACCTCGTCACTTCGGAAACTTACCACCCACACTGGGAAGAAGCCAGGATATTGACAACTCTAGGGAGTAAGACTCCTGCTCTACAGAGAGCCTGTAAATCCACAGGTTCTTTATTATGTGTGGCAACGAGGCCTGGAAAGCCATTGTACCTGTAAAAAGTGAAGAAAATTGCATTCCACCCTGCAGTCTGGAACAGTGTGTGTCCTCTCCTACCAGTGTTTGGTGCAGGCCTCCGGTATGTAAATTGCTTGCCTTTTTATTTGCTTATGTGAATTGAATCAAGTGGCAACAACTACCTTATTTATATGCCATGACAATTTTTTATTTGGTCATTTTCATCTGATAAAGGACTCCCGGGGAGTCTGAAATATCTTATGAGTGTCATTTTCACCTTGTATATAGTTCATTAAA
Source organism: Macrothele yani (assembly GCA_039090855.1). Taxonomy (NCBI): domain Eukaryota; kingdom Metazoa; phylum Arthropoda; class Arachnida; order Araneae; family Macrothelidae; genus Macrothele; species Macrothele yani. The sequence continues at coordinate 125,428,328 of CM077034.1, forward strand.
TGTAATTTTACGAAGTACATCTGTCATCTTGAGACTTCCTTTTTAATCGTGCATAACACAGCGTTGTTACCTTATCATATATCTTCAGCTTTAAAAAAAAAGTCGATTTGTTCAGACAATATTGAAAAAATGATCTTCACCAATACTGAACGCTAAAGGGCCTGTTATCTGAGTTTTAAGAAGAACTTAGTCCATGAAAGACACGAAGTTCTCTTTTTCAAAGCAAACATTCATCGCTGCATTCAAACTTTTAAAAAATCAGAAAAGTTAACGACAATCTTCAGTGAAGTATGTTAATGCGCATACTTATATATATCCTGAGAAACTAAATATATCTTAATATTGTACTTCTATACATTATATGATATGGCAGATTAAAAATGAAAAAAAAACTGATTTTGAGTCAATACAGTCTCATGCATAATTTGTAATAATACAAAGTTCATCAGTGGTGATTTCCATGCGAAAACAACGTGGTACTGAAAGTTAGAGTGCCTTGCAGAACCATTTTATTTTGTCACGCATGGTATAAAGCACAGTTTCTACTGTGTGGGCATTCATATGTAATTCTCTTTTGAACTACGAATATCCGGGATTCGAAAATCCTTTTGAGAACTAATTTCGGTAGTGTACACATTTCGCTTCTCTGAAGTATGCGAACATTAGTCACCTTAAACGATGCAGTGTTTTCCCACTAGGGGTGTTTCTGGATAAACGTTTCTTAAAACAAGTGCCTCTAAAGCAGCATTAGAGAAATTCCTTTTTTCCTGCATAGGTTTCTGTTAAGATAAGCTTTACTCACGCTATGCGGTGTAAGTCGAAATCATTAGACCTTACTCATGGCATGTAGTTTTTCAACAATCACAACTAAGAATCTAAAGTCGTCAGAATGCATACATTTTTGACAGTTGCCACGGATTTCAGACATATTTCTGTGAAATCGTTTGTCCGTACAGCAGCATAAAATAGGACAAATATTTTGGTCTCCATTTCGAATGATGCTCAGCTTTAGCGGCTAAAGGAATAAAGGAAAAACATTTCTTCATATTTGGTATTTTGTTTGGTCGTTTTAAAAGTTCATTTCTTTATATTAACTTTCCGTGTGCACAAAATGTCGTGCACAATTTCTAACTGTCCCTCCCATTTAATACGGAAAAAGATTTAAACAAACATTTCGGTTTGACCGATTCTGTAAAAAGCACATATTAGTTGTGTACCTAATATGTTACAAAAAATTTATTTTTGTAACATATTAGCTACACAACTAAAAAGACCTAACATACAATGTACATTAATCAGTTTCGTATTTTACTGAGGAAGAGAGAACTTATTCTTCCTTAAATAATTTTCTTCCCATTCTGAAATTTGTTTGAATTTGAATAAATTCTATTCGTGGAAAAAATGCCTCATATGGCGTGCGCGTGGCAACTGAAATTTCTGTGCCTGATTTTGAATTTTCTGTGCAAAACATTCTTATTAAATTTGTCTGTTCATGTGTAATAACGGTAATCGTATTCTCTTGTTGCAATATGAAAAAGTTAAATAGCATACATTTCAAAATGTGGTGAAAACTATAAGAATCTGTAGAACTACGTATTAAGAAACAAACTGCACAAAAAAGACTCATTCGACCATAAATTACCATTTCAGTCACCGTCTGTCCAGTTTTTATGCTCACTACAGAATTTTTCGCACTGTAACGTTGGTATAGTTGCAGCTCTTTCATGGATTCTGGCTTTGCTAAGTTGAAAACCTGGTCTTCCAGTTGAATATTCAGCTATACTGTCACTTTGACCGGTAATAGTTTGGTGATATTTCATTATTGTTCGACAACCCTATACACTCAGTCTTGCTTTCTCCCATTATTCTGGTTCATCGATGAAATCTTGTCATGCTTTGTGTTCGCAGTCATTACTGGGAGACTGTTGCTCCTGAAACAGCAAACAATTTTGAACTTACGGTCACAGACGCAGTGCTGAAACGTGCTTCCTATGTTTGTTCTGCTTGAAAGTCTGACAGGTTACCCATTTCAGCGTCCGCTCATACAAATCCCTGCAGATAACAATTTGTACTATACTGAGATATTACCTAGATAACATATACAAAGAAGCAGCCGAAAGATAATCGCAACTTTTTTTTTCACTATAACCTACATGAATAGCATTGGCCCTCTAATCATGGTGTTTGTATTATTTTTTGGAACACTTTCATTAGTATGCTAAACACTGTAAATATACATTATTGTCCGCAAACACAACAATGACATTCATTTGCCATTTTTATTTGCGTTTGTTTACTACTTTAGAATATTTCCTCTTTTACATACAGCCTAGTAAATATTTAACTCTTGGTTGGCTCTCTTCGTGCTATCTTAAGAGTGAGAAAGAACGATTTTACAGGTAAAAGCACAAAGAAACGCGCAAATAAATATGTTGCAAGACATATGGCAGCAGGGTAATAACTGATTTTGTTAAACTTTACTTTTTATGTAGGTAGAAAGAACAAGTGAACAAGTTAAAAACTGTCAGGAGACTGATCATGCTTTTTTTTTTATAATCAATAAAGAGTAGTGAGAGAGATTTTAATTTCATAACTTGTAACCGATTCTGATGGTCTTTGCGATGCCACATTTTAAATATTTTTGTAACCGCACACGCGATATTTAATGTACAATTTTGACATATTCCTTCTCTTTTTTTTTTGCTTGACTTACGTAGAAATACAGCATGCTCAACTCATTAAATATAATTGTACACTTTAAGAAAATTTCGTGATTCGAAGGCAGCAACAGAAGAAAGAAAACAAGAGATTATATAATTTCCATGGGTACTGTCTTTCTTTGACATTTTGCTTCTTCCTTTCACATTAGTTACCTAATTTAAGTAAAGGTAAATGAATTTAAACACTGGAGTCAAAAACGTATACAAACTGCTTCCAAAGAAGAAATGAACAGCAATCGCTTACTTTTCGAACACCAAATAAACTAATATGTAGCTAAATTCCTCCCTTTTTTTGGAAAAGTGCAAAAAAAAAACAATTTTATCTACGCAGAAAAATAACAGTTCTCTGATATCTTACAGTCCTGTACCACTTTTATCTTCTGTCATAAATAAAACTGTTACACCATAACTTCAACTGACTCTCAAGTATTTTTCTTTTGGAAATCTATTCTGTGATACTATTTCGTCAGTCTCTAACATTAGATAAAAACTTAAGGAGCAATTGAAATAGGTTGGTATTACTACAGCTGTTTTATTTATAACTGGATTATTTTTCAGAAACAAAATGAACCATTTTATCAAAAAAAAACTACCCTTAGGCGCTCGATTGCCTTAAAATCATGCATCCAAATTCTAAGGCATGGCTGAATGAATGCATGACCTTCAACGTAACTACGTGTTTCTAATTGTCTCATATGATCAAAAACTGAGACCGTTCAGTAAGATTTTGCAGTGTTAATTTTACTTGCTGACAACGGGCAAAACATCTTCTGATGCTTTTTTTTATTGAAGGTTTGACGACCACCGTGGGCAACGGAATTGGCTATGAGCAGTCGCCCGTCCCTAACGTAGAGCCACTGGTTCCAGGGAAAAGAGACATCCAGCTTTGTAACACAAACACAACATCCATGCCTTACTGGGATTCGAACCCCGTCCCTTCACGAACGAATGGTCATAAGCCAGGGCTTAGACCACTGCATCATGTTATGTATACGAAACAGTAATTTTCTTTTTTAGTAGAAGTATCGATGGTGATTATTTAATAAACAATATCATTATTTGTGTCCTGATACCTTCTTCAAAATCTTCAGTGAATTTCTGAATCAGAAAAGTAACTGAAAATAATACGTCACTATCGTTTGGGGAAAAAAGGTAAGAAAGTATAGTGGTACCTCCAGGGTTTCGAGATATGCATATACAGTAGAAGAGTTACAACTTTGACTTGTGTTACGATTCTTTCCCAGATAATTGCTAAATTTACTCCACAGGAAAAGTAAAGTTATTCAAAACACATCTTCGTTCGCGATATATTTAATCCTGTAATACATTGGAATACGAAAATACTTTTAATTGCCTTTAAAGTCTGTTTAAGAATTTGAAGTTTTACCTTTGTTGCGGATTTATTTCACCGATGTTTAATGGTAATCTATAGTTTTGCGAACTAACACTTTCCATCTTCTTCCATTGCGCAAATAAGGTTCGTTCCTCTTTCTTTCTTTCTGAAGTCGCTTCATTTGTTGTGCATTTGAAACAAACACACATTCTTTTCTAGGAATTTCTATGAATTCTATGTTATCTAAGGTTACCTTGCAATATGAGTTTTTTTATCAGAAGTATAAACACTGATTCATCTAAATTATCAGAAGTATAAATACTTATTCATCTAAGTTATCAGAAGAATAAATACTGATTCATGAAAGTTATCAGAAGCATAAATACTGACTCATCTAAATTATCAGAAGTATAAATACTGATTTATGTAAATATTATATAATATATTAGTACACGTTTCTCTAGATTGATGAAAACATTATTTTAAACAAAATTTACAGTATTTTATGAATAAGAAACATTATGACAATGAAAACAAAGAGTTGTTATTATTTTAAATCTGGATTCTTGTTCTCTCAGATGTAAATTCATCTTGTAGGATTAGACGCTACGGTAATTTAAAGGTAAAGGTATCATTATTTGTGTCCTACATCGGCAGCGCGTTGTTCTCTGATCTTGTACATTCATGCTGACCTGGTGTCAAAATGAAATCCACGTCGCTTCTTTTTTCAAAGATGTGACGTAGGATAGGAGCTGAATTCAAAATGCGAAAACAACATTTTTTCCTAACTAACTACGGTATTGATGATACCTGAAAAGAATTTAAATATTTTGCACTGCACAATTTTTCGGTATACAGAGAACTGACAAACTATCAAAGAATATTGTGCCTACCGTATTGCGAAACGAGTGGTTCCGTAATTATTGTAAATTGTCTACCTTGTTTGGCAAAGTTAAAATGTTTGGTAAAAATTTTGGGTCTTCATCCATCTCCGAATATGAATAAAAAATCTCTTAGAACATAGAACTGGAAACTCTCTTGTACAGATATCTAAAGATTGTTAGTAAAGTCACGTCTAGGTTCTACACAGAAAGAGTGAGTCCTTTTAAAACGTGGGACCAGTTGAATCTGTGTATTTCTAGAGGGAGGTCAGCGCCCCAAGAGCTGAAATCGCAAACATAGCTTCCGACCTCTAACGTATTACTGAAAGGCCAAAAACATTAATTACAGTAATCGTTAGCATTTTCGTTTCTTACAAATATGACATACATATTGATGTCTGCACTCGAATTTACGCTGTTCAGTAAAACGGCAATTTTTTCAAGTGCATTTCTAAGTGGTGCGATATCTTTTGAGTGTTATCTGGTGGTAACAAGGTCAATATAAATAAAAGACGATACACCATGACATTAGATTCAGCTTTTCTGATCCTTTGAAAATGTGACTAAGACCTTCAAGCACATGGAGTTGTATCTGATGAAATTTCTAGAGGAAGATAAATATTAATTATGAACTGGAGCATTGAATGGCACAGGTGACAGTGAAGCTCTTTTAATGCTTTGCAACTACATTCTTCTGTAAAAGAGTCCCCATGACCTTGACCGATACAAAACACATGATCCTTATTTATCTCCATGCATTTTTGAGGAATTCCGAAATTATCTTCGCTTGCCATTTTTTTAATTTTAATAGACAACACTGTTTTTTCAGTTGAATAGATACATTACATTCCAACTGTCCCTTGTCCTTTTCTCTTCCGTGTTTACGACTGTGGTATAAACAGTGATGTATTTGTGTTCTTGAAATCTGAAAAGCATTTTAACAATCATAATTATATTTAAACTGTATATTTATTGACCTCCTAAATGTGATCTAGATGCTGGGCAACGTCCGTTATGGGCAATCCACCGGAAACTAAACTTCCTACTTTAGGAACGTTAACATCAGTTAGATCCAGGTCACTTGCATCGATCTATTCCGCATCCGTCATATCCACGTCGTATGGCGAAATTGCCATTAGCTCACTCCGTTGGCGCTCAACAACTGGTACAGGATGTTCCTTTAGTTCTGCTTTAGCTTGAACACACTGAGTGGCATGCAACTTTGCGTGAGTCTTCACTTCGCTGTTTGAAGAAAAACACTTTTTGTAATCCTTACAAATAGGAAGGATAGTTTGGAAAAGGCAAGCCAAGGACGTGGTGTACTCCAGCCTTCCTAAAAAAACTAGGAGAGCCAAACGAACTCGGAGCTGATAAAAAGATAGACTGGACCACTGGTCCACATTGAGCTTATTAAAAATCCCCCTCTTTCTCACCCAGATTAGCCAGTAAGCTTCAAATAAGTCTTAAAAGTTAGAAACTTACGTGCACCACACTGCTGGTTCGGTTAGAAAAACGTTATTTCTGAAATGTAATTCGACCCGCAGTTTAACACTTAACATATATATATATATATATATATATATAGCACCACAAGATTTTAAACGGAAAGTAACGTAGCCACTTCTCTCAGCTACAGTAAAATAAAAATACCCAACACCGATCTATATAACTATTTGTTCACTTTGAGCTAATAAAAAAAGTTCCAACACCCTCTACATATTAGTCAGCAAAAGCCCACATCAAATAAGAGTTAAAGTGAGAAACCTACGTACGACAGTGTGCAGGCTAAATTAGAAAAAGTGATTCTCCATGTATTTCGACTCGCTACATAATTGCTGCGTGCTGAGACTCGATACAGACCACCTGTCAGCGGTGCCGCGATCTCGTCACGTGACTTTCGTTTGCTAATCGGGAACCACGTTACCCCGAGACGCTTGTTAAATAATGGTAGTTAAGGTATATTTATAATTCAACTAAATTTTACGTATACAATGCCGAAAGTTATTAATTTTGTAGCATTTTTAAAAGATATTTTATCTACTGAAATATGCGATTTATCAGAAGTAAAATATTATTACAAGTACTGCGACTTATCTTTCGGTGGGCGACTTGTTACTCAATGATGACACAAGTGTTGCGAATGAAATGTAAAACTGGCCACAACAGCTAAGCAATAAAGATGATACCGAATTTTCGGTTTTAATGAGCTCGTCATTTGAATCCGTTCTAACGGGAGTTAAATTTAACGAAGCTATTCAAAGTCAATGGAACGGGTTTAAAAACAAATACCCGGTTTACATAATAGATAAAACATTGAGAAACATAAACAGCCATTTAGTTCCACAAGGGAATAAAAAGAATATCACGAAAAATTAACAATCGGCGCACAAAAAAGTCTCTCATAACTGACGGTAGGTATCAGAGTCGAAGAGAGTTTGAAATCAAACAGTTAAAGGGATAAATATTCGTCGTCCTGTGAGGGTTACATTCAAATTAATCGGAAACTTGAGACTTGGTCGTTCTGGGTGGTGTAGTGGATAGCATACCCGGGCGTTTTCTGGGAGACGCGTGTTTGAGTCCCGCTCCAGGACGATGAAAAATTTCAAGTTTTCGGATATTACTGACTTACCATCCTTTTCACATTTACACCAAAAATCGGATTGTCATCCTCAAAATTTGTATTATTTGGCGTAATCCCGTATTTCTTTCATGATGTGTACTTATGTTTGTGAAAATTGCATCGCCCTGAAGTATTGCTCCTGCGACTACTTATAGCCCATTGAGTTGCTCACGGTGGTCGTTAAACCTCCAATCAAAAAAAAAGTATTGCTCCTGTTAGCTTGAAACTTACACGATATGTACAACTCGTAGGGACATGTAGATGATTAAAATGTCAACAAAACTGAGCATGCGGTTTTAGAGCAGCGCCCTCTGGACTGTGCGCACTAGGGTATAAGGAGCTGGCTGCATCGAGATGTCGCAATCATTGAAGAGTCGAAAGGTTGTTGTTTCACGTGTATCATTACGCCATGTCGCAGAAGATCGCATTCTGAACCCATGGTGGACTTCGAGCGAGAAAGAATTGTTGAAATGTGAGAAACTGGATTATCCTATTGCTGAATCGCCAGTCGCACGGAACGAAACGTCAGTGCAGTGATGCCAGTCGCCCGGTACGAAACAGCGCTGCAGTGATGCCAGTCGCACGGGGCGAAATGTCAGTGCAGTTATGCCAGTGGAACGGGGCGAAATGTCAGTGCAGTGTTGCCAGTTGCACGGGACGTAATGCCAGTGCAGTGATAACCGTCGCACGGGACGAAACCTCATTGCAGGCCTGTCGCACGGGACGAAGTGTCAGTGCAGGCCAGTCGCACGGGACGAAACGTCAGTGCAGTGACCCCAGTCGCACAGTACGAAACGTATGTGCAGTGATGCCAGTCTCACGGGACTAAACGTCAGTGCCGTGACGCTAGTCGCACGGGACGAAACGTCAATGCAGTGACGCCAGTAGCACGGGACGAAACGTCAGTGCAGTGACGCCAGTCGCACGGGACGAAACGTCAGTGCAGTGACACCATTCGCACGGGACGAAACGTCAGTGCAGTGACGCCAGTCGCACGGGACAAAACGTCAGTGCAGTGATGCCAGTCGCACGGGACGAACTCTCAGTGCAGTGACGCCAGTCGCACGGGACGAAACTTCAGTGCAGTGACACCAGTCGCAGGGGACGAAACGTCAGTGCAGTGACGCCAGTCGCACAAAACGAAACGTCAGCGCCGTGACGCCAGTCGCACGGGACGAAACGTCAGTGCAGCGTCCCGTCAGTAGACAGTCGAGGCTTGGACAAATAAGAACTTGGAAATGGACAGGAAAATCACACGAGTGCATGAGCTGGCACACGTGTTTACAGCATGTGAGTTACCGATGGAACAATGGCATCCACTGTGTTAGCTTAGAAGTGGAGCACTGCCACAAGTCAGGCTTTGTACTCCAACAGAGTTCGAAGTCGTCTGCTTAACCGAAGACTGGTCACTTACAGACCATTTCTGCGTATTCCTCTAACCCTAGCTATAGAGTGCAATGGGGTCTCGAAAACAGACAGTGGCACGCTGATTACCAACAGGTCTTGCTTTCTGATAAGTCACGTTTTAACTTTATGAACCATGATGGTGGCATACATGTTCGAAATCATTGCAGTGAACTGCACTTTGAAATGTGTATTTTAGGGTCATACAAGTCCAACAACAAGCGTCATGGTTTGTTGTGGCATGTGATTCAATCAATGGTCTCGCCTAATATGAACTGAGGGAACTCTCATCAGCAATCGATACATCAGGGATGAATTTGAGCCCCTTCCTTCAGAGTTGTCCTGACGCTCTATCCAATAGGACATTGCTGTTCCCCATGCGGCACGCATTGTCCGACCTCTTCCATGCATGGAAGATACCGTTTTATCCAAACGTTCGCGTTCGCCGGATATGCACCAGATCCAATAAATCTGGGACGTGACAGCAAAGCGACTGACCAGTTAAGAGCCTCCGTCATTCACCATAGATGGACTATAGTCCCGCATACAAGCATTCTGGATGGCAGTTACCCAGAACGATATCAAAAACCTCTTCCATGCTATGTAACGACGTGTAAAGGCTATTATTTTTGCCCGAGACAGCTTTACACAGTACTGAATGCTGACGTGAAAAATTACTGTATATCTCTACAAATGTAATCTGTTATCTCCTGTAACTTGAGAAATGCGTCATGAAAATTATATTTGAACATCGCGATTCTTTCTTGGTGTTGCAATTTTCAGAATTTGTAGCGTATATGTGATATTAATTCCTTTGCCCAGGAATGGCGGGTGTACGCTGGATTATATCATTACAGCGGAGGGACACGTGTGAAGTTACGAACTACTTGTAAGAGTCTAAACTCAGAAATTGGTGTAATGTTTTGCAAAATCATAACAAATTTAGGTAATTTTGCCAATCTTCTATGTTGTATTTTCTGAACAAAATTCGCATTAACTATCAGAAATATCATTGCCGAAGTGTTTATTAACAACCCACACATTTATGTTGGTATATCTTGAAAAACTCTTGACATCGTTTAAAAAAGTCAACGTGCAAAATTTCACCAGAGAGAAAATTGCGACATGAAAAAAACGGAACAATGTCAGTTAAATGTTATTCCCACCTCGAAGCGAACTTTCTTTAATCGTGCTATTTCAGCTCATATAAGGCTTTTTTCTTGCGAACTTCTCCTGTCTGACAGTTATTACTGTATACAATCTGAAGGATCGGACTTTTAGCAGCTCCTTTTAAATTTCCGTTACATTCCGACTGATTCAACACTGACTTTTTCCATGCTTTGCTATTCCTGATTGTCGATAAAACATTTGCGTCTCATTGAGAATAATCCTGTTTCTTTAATTTACACCTCATGTCCGACTCTAACAAAAGGCCGACGCATGAGGGACTGTTGAAAAATTGTATAGGATATTATTATTCTTTTATCATACATTTTCATTCAAACAAACTTTCATACATTCTTTTATTTAAAAGAAGGCAAATCTTAATACTATATTAATTATGAATTTAAATTCTCTAAAAAGGTGCATCCTATTATGATTTTGATTTTTACATACTTCCATACAACAGCAGGCAACCAACTGAGAGGGTGGGAGCCTGCAGGAGAGTTTCCGCTCGTAACAGGAAGTATATAATTTATCTTGAAATACCCCTGAAGAACACTCTACAAAGAGGTTCCCACCTAAGGCATTCCATAGGAAAAAAATCTGACAAAATCTAGAAGAAGCAAAATAATTCTGTGAAAGATGAAAAGACAGAAAAGTGGTGGATAACAATAGTACAGAAAATTCTACAGATTAGTTTAGAAGAAAGATAACATCAAAGGAACCTGTAATATATTAATTTTGTTGTGAATAAAAATCTTTCTACTGTTTTTACCATATTTCTCATTTCGGAATGGATTACTCTGTCAGCTAGAATATAACTTAGTGAATTGTTGAAATTTTAGCAATAAAGTCAAAACTGATTTAAGTAATATATTTAAATATCTTGAACAATTTACTGAAACTAAGTCGGAAACGGTATTAGTATATATTTCTATATAAAGGAAATGATAAATGTTTGTGTTATATCATTCAACATCTTAACAGAAGGTATTTAAATTTAAAAAACAATTCTTCTATCATCTTATTACGTACTTTCTTCTAATTTAAAATTGAAGCCAGAAGCTATTTTAATTAAAGAAATCAAAAGTTATTTAAATTTAAAATAATTCTTCTATGATCTTATTTTAGACTGAGATGCCTTTTGTGGGAGCCGACTACAATCGGCTTCAAAAGTAATCAGCTTTCAGGATAGTACATTGAACAAGAAATGCTGAAGAAAATTTGCAATATTCAGTTTTCCAAGAAGAAAGTGAAAGCATAATATTTTGATGTAACCTTCTTCTATGAGGAAAATTTCGTTTTACTGAATTGAAGAAATATAGATATGTAGACTTTAATTTTCCATCAGAGGTAAAACATGCAATTTTATCTAAGATTCCTGCGTTGAACGTTTTAACACCTTGGAATTAATCAGCAAACTAACATTACATTTAAACATGGAAATTTTACCAAGAACAAGATGCAATGTAGTGGATAAAGTTATTGACCATTAATGAAATGTGCATTTGGTTGACCGTTATGCGTTTAAACAGGGAAGAGTTGGTTAAGTTGTCACTTCAGTCTGGAAAAAAATATATATCTCTCAGTCTACGTACAACAACTGTTGGTATGAACATAGAAAAATTGAAATTATAAAATTCTGAAAAACAGAAAAACGGGTATTAAACTGCCCAGCCGTCTCTTTGTCCACAGTTATCTTTTAACTTCGTTTTTCAAAAGTAAGTTCAAACTTAAGTGCAATGCTGATCTGAATGGTGTAGCGTCATTAGAGGAGCAGAGAATGCGAATTTCACTGCATCCAATCTTACACATATTCATAGACAAAAACATCAGCTCCTGTCTGTTAATAGCCAGAATCATAACTCTGTCACCGTCTCATATTTCCTGAAGCTTGTTCATCGCTATGGTGTTCGTATTTAATGCAGCACCATCTGATAATTCCAAGTTCCCAACAGCAAATCTTCTTATGAAAAATTTAATGCCCTCTAAAAGATAAACAAGTACAACCAAAAATTTATTACCACCCTAGTGGAAGAAGGAACCATAGGTATCTGCAAGATGGCGTACGTAACAATATATGCTAATCAAGTAAGGCATTTAGAAGGACACGAACTCACGGACGGTATGCATTTCCCAGTGAAATGGGAAAATGTTGTGATCTAAAACATATTGGAAAAGGTGTGAGTGTTTGCTACCGCTGAAGGATGGAAGAGTTAGGGAAACTTGCCAATGTTGTAGTTTGTTCACGTGGTGCATTTGTTACAATCTTCCATGTATTGAATGAAACCGGTAAGAACTGCAGTAATCAGGATAATAGTGGAAGACTACGGAGCAATTACGACCGTGGACATCGACGGCTACCCCGTTTATACAATTCCACAGACGGGCCATCGTGGAGCAAAGAGCCAGTGCATTTCATCAACCACATCGAGGTGCGTCCTGCAGACCACAGTCCAACGTATTATGCTCTCTATTGGTCTCCGAAATAGACGTCTACTCAAAGTGCACATGCTGTTGGCTAGTTATGGACGATGGCTATGTGAATTTGCATCTGATAGTAGGTAATGGACTGTCGAAAAGTGGAGGAAAATCGCCTTTTCAGACGAGTCACGTTTACTGCTTTATCGTGTAGATGGTCGGTGGTGAGCACGGCGAAACACGGCCGACAGACATCATCACGTCGACACCTGATGTTACGACTAAAGCTCTGGTGTCTCCATGGTAGAGCATCCGTAGGAAAACATGTATAGGCCTAACTGGATGAATGAAACGACGTATATCTCCGATATCGACGGTATCTCATACACTATCTACCAACAAGTAATTAGACACCCCTGTAATCAGCAATATATGCGGTTCAGATATACGTCACGGCCGCCGCCGTTAAATATCGTGAGGGAAACAACAACGCAACCAGTCGCATGCAAGATGCCACGCAGTTCGCAGCTCTCTGATTTCGAGAAAGGTGTAATCGTCGGGTATCACAGAAATGGCCGATCCATACGTGACATATCCAGCGAGTTGAAGTACCCGAAATCGACAGTGGCCTACGTGATTGGCAAGTGGAAGATGAGAGGTGACTGTCGGAATGTGCCCCGACCCGGCAGACCCCCAAAACTGGGAGTTAGAGAATGACGGGTGCTGGCCAGAGAAAGTCGGAAGAAACACACCAAATCGATGGGCCACATCCGCGATTAGTTTCAATAGGCATACGGGAGTGTTCTTTCGATGAATACCATCCGTAAGGAAGCCTATCTGCTCGGTTATCATGGACGTGCTGCAGCCCACAAGTCTTTGATCACTAAGCGCTGCTCGGCTAGCGTGGTGCAAAGAACATCGACAGTGGACCGTTTAACAGTAGAAAAAGGTTCTGTGGAGCGACTAATCAAGGTTCATCCTCTACCGTTTGGATGGCAATGTCTGGGTTTGGCGTCTGCCTGGAGAATTCCTCCTGCCAGAATGTATTGTGCCAACTGTGCAGTTCGGCGTTGGTGGAATTATGCAATGGGGGTGTTTCTCCTGGTATGGCACTGGACCCTTGTTCGCAATTCCTGGTAGACTCAACGCTGAGACCTACTTCACCATTTTGGATGACCATGCGCTTCCTACGTTGTGGCAGGTTTACGGGGTGGACCCATGTTACTTTCAGGATGACAATGCCACCTGTCATATTGCGAGGTCCACCATGGCTTTGTATGGTGAGAGTGGGGTCAATCAAATGGAATGGCCTGCGCAGAGCCCGGACCTTAACCCTATCGAGCGCCCTGGGACGAGTTGGAGCGTCGACCTAAGGGGTGCCCCCACCGTTCGAAATAGGTGAAGGAAATGACCTGTCTTCTCCAAGCCGAGTGGAAGAAAATACCATTAGCCGTCGTACAACGCCTGGTTGAGAGTATGCCCCGGAGGGTCGCAGCAGTAATCGCCGCTCGTGGAGGCTCCACCAGAAATTGAAGGTGAATAAACTACGTTTTCCTTTGCTATTACAGGTGTCCAATTACTTGTTGGTTGATAGTGTAGTAACAAGTAGTCAAAATTTTCACTGGAAGCTGTATTTTCCCCTTAATCTTCTGCTCAACACCCCATTAACACACGGTTAATGACAATTATCCCTTTTTAACTATATGGAAATCTGCGTATTGTAAGATAAATAACAATTCAGGAAACAACACTGAGGTGAGGTTCTTACATAAAATCCGTCGTGGTCAAAATAGTATTATTGCGCATTCATAAAATCTCAAAACGCTGGAAATTCCGTTTGATAAAGTCTTAAACAGTGCAAACGGTGATGTATTTCCAAAGTTTTGAGAATTTATCAATAGCTGATCTATGACTTTCCAAATTCAAACTTCACGTGATGCATATTTGCTTCTTCCGTAATATGCTACTGTTATTATTTTGGAACTGTATAATATATCTTAAGTTTAAAAACGAATTAGGAATGAAAGTTTACAGCAAATTTTACTTCACAACTGATTTATACAGATGAATTCTGTATAATCAGATTATACAGATGAAGTTAAACTCATAATGATTTCACTTCAATGAACGTTTTACGCTAAGAAATAAGTCTCTTTATCAGCGACAAGAAACCGTATTAATTCGTTCCTTCCTTAAACTTTCGTTGAAACTCCTATTAATCAATTAAAGTGTGTCTGGCACGAAAAGCGAAGTTCGTACCTGGTATTATCTCCGAGTACTGTGAATCTCGGTGGTAAGGAGAAAATTGTGTAGAGGCATTTCCTGGTAAATCAAGCCCTCCTCTGTGTATTTATAATTAAAAACTCTTACTGAAAATAATAGTAAACCTATGAACGTTTTTTTTTTCAGTTCTCTTATTTATCACTTGTATCAAATAAAGAAATTCTCCTGAGAAGAAAGGAAATTGTCTGTCAAAACAGAATTAACAACATACGCAACTTAGTACAATAGCATAATACTTGCACATGACGACTCCTTTCGTCAAAGGTACAAGTGTTTTTCGAACACTCATATCTTGCATGATTACACATAATTTTACGCTAGTAACGTTGTAATATTGATAGCAGTTTCGTGCTTAAGATAGAAGTATAAATACACATGTTTCCCAAAAAGTAAAATATGTTATGAAACACGTAAGAATTTACAAGAACAACATATCGCCATTCGTTTTCGTAGCAGATAAAAACAATTTAAATAAAAAGAAAAATTCTCCTAATCGTATATATTGGAATTGCGTGTTCCACTCCCCGTTTAAATATAGACATTAAAGTGTGTCAATCTGATATCAGTCTTTAATTTATTACATATTTAGTAAATTTGGTTGCAAAAAAACAATCCGAAAAGTGTTTGCTGATCCTGTCATATTTTATGGTCTACAGTTAACGCAGATAGACACACTAGAGAAAATTTACTGCTTTTACTCTATTTAGAATTAGATCGTACAGACAGGACCATAAGCACCTTATTCTATATAGCTCCTCAACACAACAACAACTAACTCACTGGAACTACGAACGAGCTCCGCAAGACCGAGCTTCTAAAGAGAAAATTGTCGGTCACGGTTATCACACCGAAGTCACTAAAATATCTGACAGTTCCTCTTTTTATAACATGTTTTAATTCAAATATTATTATATACATTATAATCAGGAACTCAGAGATAATTTACGTGAATGTGAACTAAGCTCGGTGTTCTCAGGTGGTTTCGTGGTTTCATCTTGCATTTACAGTATCGATAATATGGTTAGAGCTAAGACGTTTTAGAAGCCTTTCACATTTTTCAAAACTGTAATAACCTGGTAAATGATTTATCTTCATCTCCGTACCTATCGACCGCATGCAAAGCTCTCATCAAAACTTATGGCCGCACGAGACGTTTGACATTTAAATTGGTAACATCATCACAAGCAAGGAATGAAAACACTTAGTCCTGATATACCTGGGCCATAGATTCCAGCGAAAATATATTAGCCTTTAAATTATAAATATTGCATTCATAAACGATTTTTACTGAACTAAATGAACTATAGTTATGAAATGCCTGCAGCTGAATTACTTCAAAAAAAAACTCGTAGAAGTGTGACTACAAAACACAATCGTTATTTGCCTTCCAATGACATAAGCACATTTTTCATCCTTGCTCATGGTTTCATCGAAGACGATCATTTTTTAATCTCATAGAGAAATTTCTATCAAATTACACACATATCGATATTTTAAATTTAATGCTTGCTTTACGAAGTTTAAGTACTAAGATTAAATGCATTTTGAAAATATATATCTTCATTTTTAGGAAACATTTTCCGTTCAAAATGCTTTTACGATAGCATTGAATGAAGCAAAAACATGGAATCATTGTTTGTCTTCCAGTGCAGAGAGTGAAGTTCTGTATCTTATCTTTCCATGAAATGTAAAAGAAGTAATTCCATCATTTTAACCTACAGAATTTCCGTAGTATCATGATTTGAAATCGTAATAACAGTAATAACCAATATTTTTCCGATTCCAAATTGTTTTTAATTGGTATAGTTATTACCATTCACAGTTTAAAAGGTTCCCTTGATTTTCGCACTAATTCACCGGTATTATACATTTCTTGGATTAAATCACTGAAAAAAAAAATTATAAAATGCCTTTTTTTTTAAATCTTTTTCCTTTGCAGATGTTAAGACACAAAAGAGGAAAGCGAATTGTCGTTCGCTAAAATTAGAAAAACCTGTGAAATTCTGGGTGAGAATAGATAGATTTTTCAATCTGTGGATACAATTAACCAAAAAACAAAAACAAAAAAAAGCACTGGTTTAACCTTTTAAATTTGGTAAATTGTTACTTATAGTTTGGATTTAATTGCAAAATGTTTTGCTCATCAATTTGTAATAAAACTTGCGATTGTTTGGTTTGCTAGCATTAACCTTTTAACGACCTGGACCTTTAAACCTTGTATGGCTCGAAACATCATAAGGTCGGAAATTGTCTATTGCTCGTTTCAGAATTGAGAATTTTCTCCTCCCCTTCTCAACTTAATTGTATTCCTTCACATTAAACACAGATGATTTTACAGCATATAATGGTAGAGAAATTTCTCTTTAAAATACGAAAAATAGTAAGTATTTCGGATATCTCAGGTAAGTACCGGGAGTTTATAGAATGAGTATCGTGCACTCGGGCCTCTGGAAAAGCGAAGAACAGAGCTATAACGGCGAAACTTGAAAGTGCTTATTAAGGGCATGTATAAAGTTTTAGGGGAAACGATAATTAAAAGTTATGCCGTTAGGGTGATAATTGCTCTGACGACTCAAGAAAAGAACAGGCGCATGCTTGAATTCCCTTTTCAACAAACGCTTCAGAAAAAAAATCTCATCAATTTGGTGGTTATTACAGCAGAGTATCTGTGATGTACTGAATAAATATTACTGCTGAATTTCAAGAAATTGCAGGTCGTTCACATAGAGCGTTTCTATGCAAATGTTGAGATGCAAATTTCGCATGATGCATCTGACAGGATGAAAACGGCAAAAGATAAGGCTCTGTGAAATCATTATGACACTTTCAATAAAGGAAAGCTCTGTGATTGTAAAATTTTATTATCAAAATCAGAGCCATATACATAGCGAAGTATGTAGGTTTCCTTGACGCTCCACTCTTCTCGACCCCTACTTGGGCGATACGCTGGTCCAGTGGGGGAATCTCCTTTAAGCTGATTGTGGCTTTATTGGACAGTGCCTTCTTAAGTTTTTCGTGCATTTTAACAATCCCAATGCTTCCTTCCGGTACTCATATTTTCTTTTTTAGTTGGCACTAATGGAATTCTTCTTCCTTTCCGAAGGGCAGCTCCAGAAGCTTAAGCTGCGCAAGACAAAAGTCATGACAGTAAAATTATAGGATTTACTTGCTTTGCAAAGAGTAGTTTTATGAAAAACAGACCCAGGCAGCAATTTTTCAGTGGTCTATGGTATTTATTCATGCTTTGCAAAGTGCAGCAAATAAAGCTCTAACAGATCCAAGCAAAGGAAGTTCTACATAAAAATGATAACGAAGTATCATCTTTCCAACACATTGTAAATAAAATTATTTCAGTTTAAACCATTCCTGACAATTAATGATCACGCGAATTAACCATGTCAAAAACATACACGAAATCATTTAAATCAGAGTATAAAACTTAGATTTTCAACTGTTTCGCATTTAGCAAATGGCAATGCATACATTCTACATCTAATTTTTCATCAGTTTTACTTCAAAGCTTTCCAATCTAAAGACAATGCCCTTCTATTTTCAAGACTGTTGGACCTACACCTTCTCATCTTTCCCGTCTTTTAAGATTCGTAAGAACTGACTGAGGGTGACTAATTATTTTGAGGAACTAGTAATCAAACACGGCTTTCAAAGAGACTGAAGCGAATAGGCTACAGAGTCAGAAAACTGATGTCCGCAAGTTTCCAAACAATCGCAGTTTAAATTTAAGCTGTCATTGTTCACATGGCAAGCCGAAACGGACTCTCACACAGAAGTGCCAGTACGGTGACTCAACAGTGGCACCTTCCGTAGTCAAGAATATACAAAGCGTTGCTGTAGGGCAATCCATCGTGGAATGGTATCGGTACAGAATACGCGTGATATAAGAAAAGTAACCGGACATAAAGCGCAACGGGAGCTAGGATTTTGCTCTTCGATTAATGATTCTGATTTATCTTGAGAGCCAGTAGTCTTGAGCTATCATTCTTTGAGATTAGGTACATTTCAGTATAGCTGCGAACATGAACTCCAAAAACTGTCAAATATGAGAAACTGGACGACTGTCTGCTATTAATGAATCGGCTATGCAGATTCAATATATAAATGTGTGGTGTGGTGTGGCGTCACAGCACATTTAAACAGAGAGCCATTTTTCTTCGAAACCACCACATCCCAGGTCCATTAAAATACACTCTAACCAGTGAATGGTACGGAGCTCTTTTAAGGCAACACTTTAACCCCCCTCCCCTTCACAAGACCTGCATTTTTTACACTATCATATATATGCATGACGGTGCACCTCAGTATGCAGGTTCATATGTGAAGCAACTGCTCAGTCAAACATTGTTAAAGAAAGCATAATTTCTTGAAGTTTTCCGCTGAACCTGGCGAGACCGATCACCTGAACTTACCCTTGTGATTTCTGGCCATGCGAATACCTGTAAGAGGGAGTTTATCGGAATAGCATAAGCTCTCTTTCAGATCTGAGAACGAGTATCAGACATGTACATGTAGTTGTGTATATCGACCAACACATGCTGTGAGCAACTGTGTGTCATGCCATTTTTTTGGTTTTTGCATGTTATGAATTGGGATGGCCAGAATAATCGTGTGGATCAGATTGGTCCTGAAACTTTTGCTGTGTCAATAACAAGAAAATTGATGCACGTGTTTGTTCGTTTATTTCGTCACCTATTGCTCGCAAGAAAAGCACTGACACGAGCAAGGGATGAGCAAAAATTAGCCAATGTTCGCATAGTGGCTGATTGTTGAACGTTTTTACTTCTTTTTCTCGTTTTTAGACTGCCGAAAATAATGATTCCTTATTTACAACCACGCGGAATGCATATCAAACATTTCATTTCAACATTATGGAATATTATATAATGTCCCAATAAATTTTATTTGTATTATCTGTCACCGGCTAGAGAACAGACCACAGGAATGAATGAAACATCAATCTTTATTCACATGTAATCTTAAACCGTCTTCCGCAAATGCACATAATCTGCTAATTTGAAAAACATGCAAAATACACTTGAGATACGGGTCTTGTCAATGTATTAACAGACAACGACATGAAATGTATACTGCATAGTCACATAGCTGCTATACGTTGTTATTAATTTATCATATGTTTTTGTCTGTGTTCATTCGTTCAACCTGCTGAGGATTATTCCCCACCCCCGCCTTCCATGCGGGCAGTACTTTAGTGACTCCATCCTGTCTATCACGAATCTTTTTATATGTTTCTTTCCTAGCTTACTGACGCCTAAATATCATACCTTAATATTTCTAAAAGAAATGTTGGACCTAAAGTTTGAGAAATTCGCACTATGCTCGTAAATGTTCATCAATCCTTCGTCATTAAACAAGAAAACATTTTCAACAACATCACTAGGAGAACCGAAACTTAGTTGTTATGATTTCCCAAGTGGTCGACTTGTGGATATATGACCTTTTGATAAAAACAGTGGTATTTAATGCTTGGAAAGCTCTTTTAATAACCAGAAATGAATTTTACTTATTTTAGTGAATGCAAACTGCAGACGATGAGAGATAAAACATATCGTGCGAATGAAGTATTAGTGTGTAAGGTAAATGGAATTAATTACTGCCTTGTATTTGCTTTTGTTCTGAATTTTGTATGATTTCTATAAATGGAATGTGGGTACCTGTGTGAAACGACAACATTGAAGAAATATAATATATTCGACTACTCGACTGATTAACGTTTGGACATTCTTAAATCATCCATACGTAATAATTCGAATGATTAAGAAATTTAAGTCACTTGTGGAAACCTTTCTTTTGCAAAGCACTGCGATTTGTAGTTTCGAAATTCTTTCTGGAGCAAAAGTATAAACTTATAACGCATCTACGCGTGGCGGGTTAACGAAATCCCAGTTTACTGTATGAATCGTTCATGCCACCATAAGAATTGTAAATCCTCTAAGTTTCTTCTTTATACCAGTCGCCGAGTATATTTTAATGGCCATTTGAACATCAGCTAGAGGTAGACTTTATAAAATACATGTTCTCTGTAACAAACACAAATATATAAAAAAGAAAGCCCCTGCACGAATTCTAAGATACGTCTCTAAACCTCGTATCAAACGCTGAGGTTTAGAGGTCCATGTGACGTAATTTTGTTTCTTGTTTATTTTTATTTGCATAACACTCGACCAATCATGAAATGGTGTGATGAGAACCATAGTTTAGCAATATAAATCGCAAACTCTCTAACAAATACTGAGCACCTTAACATGAGCTACAATTACAGTATTTCAAACCATAGTCCATGAACTCTAACATAATTAGTGTGGTATTTCTTTTGAGAATAAATTTCACCACAGTTGTTGTTATGTATAAATATTTTTTCTGGTATTTTACTGCGTAAAACATCAGTAGTGATAGCATCATAAGATCTAGGGAAAGAAAAAAAACATGAAGCATTCAAATTATCAAAATCAAATTCGAAACGCATTGTAGATTTGCATTGTAGATTCCCTCTATTAGAGCCGAGGTACACATTGGCACTCGGTACAACCTGTAGTTACGCTGCCCCATTTTCAGAAGGGTTCGATGTACTGTGTGATGTTGTCAACTGTTTCTCTACTGTGCCGCACGGGATAGCTCTATCAAACCTCTAGCATCGAGAAGCTGTGCCTAGCCAATACATTTCTGCTGGTTTCTGGTTTTTAACTTGTCGGGCCAATTTTCAAAAGAACTGATCACAGATGAACGTGGCTATCGCGCCAGATTTGCCGTTTCGCAAACGCTCTGGCCCAGCCGTCTAACAATTACAATTCGGCCTTTGTCAAACTCGCCTAAATCCGCAGCCTTTACCATTTGAAGAACAAGAATAACACTGTTTAACAGAGCTCAGTATCGTCTTATTTATACCGTTTTATGGTGTTCTCACTCCCCGCCTTTTACCTGTAGTTACTTTAATTTGCATAAAGGTACTCTGGTCATAATACCGGGTTTTTCAGTGTAACTGTGAAGCGAATAAATACATATAATGTGCTATAGAAAAAACTAAACGACTGCTAAAACACTGTTCTGGTTATGAATTCGTTGTCGCTAGTAGCACGAACAGACTTTAAAGCCGATTTGTTATTTTTATTTTTCATATAATATTCTATCCAACGTAACCCAGTGATCACAGTGCATTACATAATACAACGTAAGAAACAAGCGACAAGATAGGGTGGCGCAGTGGTCTGAGCGCCGGCGATGACCATTTTTTCGAGATGGGTTCTGGTTCGATCCGGGTGAAGAGTGAATGTTGTGTTTGTCGTACCGACTGGCTTTCTCCCTTCGCTGAAGACAGTCACCTTAAATTCGGGACAGGCGATTTCTTATGTCGTATTGAGCTGTTCACGGTGATCGTTAAAACTTAAGCAAAAAACAGGTGAATGGAATATAGGTGCAAAAATGCATATACATGAAAATGAACAAAATTACTATGCAAATCGGAAAAGAAGCTTTGGTTGCACACTAAGTGTTGCATGGAAAGATCTGGAGGGGAACGGCTCTTCTTTTCCGCACTGATATTGCGCAGAAATTCTAAGAAGTGACAGGTCGCTATTAAAAAAAATACCTGATACTTCCTAACTGACTTCAATTTGATATGTTACCCAAAATAATATGTGCATATCTCAGGATCCTAGGAATCTTACCGAAGGATCTACGCTACATTTCCGAGAAACGGAGTAAAACTCGAAAGTTTATTCTGAACTTTCTGTTTTCCCTTCCGATTTCGCTTTCTCAAAAAAAAAAAAACATGATTTATGCCTGAAAAGTGACTGTTACGAAACGATTAAACAATTCTTAAACCACATTGAACATACTGTTGAGTTTTTTGTATGGTTTAAAAATTCATTGTTATAGAGGTTTAATGACTCGTTTTGTGTTGCTTATTTTTCTAAAGGCGTCAAATAAATTTGGAATCATGTTTCATGAATCTGGTCAGAATAGACTCCCTTTGTTGTGAAAGAGGTCATACACATTGTCAAAAATAGTACCGCCTTCTTTTCCGTATTATGTAGATATATTTTCATTTCCATCACAAACTAATTGCACAGGAAGATGTGGAATTTTCTCGTATTTAGGAATTTACCGTGCTAACCCTTTGTGTTGTCCTGCTGGAAAAAGAATAAACATGTTTCTTTTCATCACTCTCCTTGCAATGAAACGAAAATGAAATCAATTTTACTTATTGTTTAACACAAAAATCAATATTTATATTTTTGAGGAAAAATATAAGCTTGTCTAGAGCATTGTCATAAAATCGTAATATGTTGGCACTAGTGTTCACACCACGCACGTTTGCTTATAATTTCAGTGTCTTTTCTGTACTCGTCCGATATTGAAAAAAAAAATTATATTCTTGAAGCATAGTTGAGTCCAACGTCTGCGCAGGTCTTCAGAAATAATTATTAGCACATCTATAATTCTGATTCGGAGACTGTGATTCGTTTACGTTTTGTAGTACAATGTCGATGATGTATTATTTATGTGTGGCAGTAGAAAATTATATATAAAATACTTTTGGCTCGCTAATTGTCTGATATCAATGCCATGAAATTTGTCTTTGCTTTTGGATTAGCTGTGAAACACTAAATACCCTAATACGAATATAACTGCTATTTTTCGAAAGAGGAATTAATGCCATCTAGTGAAATTATTATTTTTAAATATCAATCTAATTCTGTAATTTAAAACTAGTCTGCGCTAACAATTTAGTAGACGGTTCCAAAAGTTTCCAAGCACAACCTTTGATTTTGTGCGCGAATCACCGTAGAAAACACTGCACGAAGTTTAATAACTTCGGTTATTTATAATAGTACTTTTGAAAAAATAAGCTTTTACCATGATTTAAAATTATTTAGAAAGAAATACAAGTTTATTAACACAACAGCAAAGAAATACTTCTATTGGGAAATTCTAAAAGTGATGAGGTGTAAGGTTGATAGGAAAGGTGATTTAATTTAGAAATTGTTGTTGTAAATCTGCTATGACTCTTGTAGGATATATTCCTTATAAAAGCAAACAAAAATTTATTTACTCGTTAGCTTTATATGTTTAGCAGGTAGAGCAATATGCTTTTGATATTCAAAGATTCGTAAGCATAATTTTCTAAGAAAAATAAATTATCTAAACATATTTCTCAGGACAAGCTTAATTTCTGCAACAGTTTTTTAAATTTTAAAATTGAGTATCTATTTGCTTCTATAAGTTACAGTGCTAATTCCATGTACAGTATATGAATATATACTGCATAAATTAAAACAAAAGTTTAAAAGTATTTTCCTAGTTGTACATTTTCATAATTAATTTCGAAAATTTGTAAATTTTTGAAATGCTCTGGCTGCATTCAGTAACTTGCAACACATCGGAATTCTGTCCTTCCTGTGTTTCAAATAATATTCCTAAAAGTAGCATTCTACAGTTTTTCAATACAAGATTAATTGACGAAAGACATTTAAATACATTTTGTTATCCGTACTGGGCAATTGTACCGCCAATTTTCAAAAACGGGACTATTGATCCAAGATAGCCTTTAGAACCGTACGCGTACGGCAGTTCAAAAACCGCGATTTTACAAATCAATGCCATGATTGTCCACAGTACCAGCAGGAGCAAAAAAATATATAAAAGTTTCATATTCCCAGCACAATTCAAAGGATGGCTGATATCGCAAGAATTTTTTGTCGAATAGGATATTTTCGAGGAGACGCTTTATACTGCAAACCGATAAACGAAGACGTTAAAGAAAAATAAAATACTATAATGAATATCGCTTTTCTCTAGCTACTTATAATGAATTCAGCTTCTTCTAAGCTAATGCTTCTTCAAATGGTTGTTGTTTGTTAATTATATCATGAATAAACTTTCCTGCTAGTAATGTAGTAATAATAATGAACAAGCTTATAACTGGTAGTAATGTTGTAGTAGTAATTAAGATGAATAAAGTCTTATTCTGGTTGTTACTAATAACACTTAATGAAATAAACCTAACAGCCCGACAGAGATCTGACAAAACTATGAACTGAGAAAAACGTACTTACTTAGAACAACTTTTTATTAGATAAACTCTTGAAACATCCAACACACACACACTAATCGTATCACAATAATGAAGAAAAACCTAATCACATAGAACGAAGCTCTCCTACACATATCAACAAAAATCTCTCTTTCACATGAACAAACGCTCTTCCTATACAACAAGAAACGCTCTTTTTATGTACCGTTGAACGCGCTTATTTATACTGGCTACAACCACGTCATGACTTACACTCATTGCCAGATCTCATTCAGCGGGTGAAATAACATCTCGTTCAGTAAGAAGATAATTTACATAGTAAAATTAAATAACCAGAGATAGTAAAAATCAAAAGGAAAGTGAATCGAGAGTATACGTTACATCATCTCCCCCTTAATTTTTTTTTTTGTTCGAAAAACCTATCAATTTTAGAGTGTAAGTCTTACACTTCGTTGATTGCGTTTATCGACCTCTTTTTTTGTTTTGTTGTTTGGTGGCAGCAGTATGTACAATCTCAAACTTGGCATGACAAAATCAAGAAATCTGGTTTCGTCTGTGAAACACTTTATATACTTGAACAAAACAAACCTGCATCGGCATACCTTCCTTTTATTCTGCCTAGCAGGAATCACTTTTTTAATTTCAAATTACGTTCTCATTATTCGTTGAATACACACCAACTGTATCAGCAGCGAAGAATGCCTGGAGCTGCCTAACAGAAACAATTTTATTATTCTACCCCTAAGCACATAGATATATATAAAAAATTTGGATTAGTAGATGGACATAGAAGAAATATAAAAAAAACACATATATACACAAAAAAGAATGCATAGGCCCACACGAAAAAAAGAAATTCTGACAAGCCAACTGGTCGTGCAGGAAAAACAACAAACGGAGAAAAGAACCCGTACACGAGAACTTACTTATCTAGAGGACGCATAAAAAACTCTAGTACGATAACGTTTTCCAGGCCTAATCGGACTGGTAAATTCAGGTGGCGTTGAGTGTTTCAAGGATTTGAATGGATCTGGAACATCTGTATGCTATCGGTCAAGAAATCCCGGCGGCTGACAGGAACGGTCAGGAACGGCTGAAATCCGTCGGTCAGGAACGGCTGAAGTCTTTCGGTCCGGAAATCCCTGCGGCTGATAGGAACGGTCAGGAACGGCTGAAGTCTGGCGGTCCGGAAATCTCTGCGGCTGATAGGAACGGTCAGGAACGGCTGAAGTCCGACGATCAGGAACGGCCAAAGTCTGGCGGTCCGGAAATCCCTGCGGCTGACAGGAACGGGTTCCTCCCAGGCTTTTGATATGTAGTCATATTGTGCTGGGGCCCGTGTTGTCCTTCCAGCATTCTTTTGGACGGACGTGGCTCCGGCCACATCGTTTGCTTTCGCTTTCGCCCTCGTGGCATCAGAGTAGCAGCAGGCATCGGCCCTGTTTGCCCTGAGCGTAGGTTCCAGGGGCGAAACCCAGGCGGATGCAAGAATCTCTGCGTTCGTCGCTGTTGCGGCGAAGCAGATTGGGGAGACAAGTTACGTTTTCGCCCAGCTTTTGGCGGTTCTGGACGGTTTGTAATTGGTTTTTGACGTTTAGGAATAGTCAAATTATTGTTCATAACTGATAAATCAGAAATATCCGAAAACTCTGAGTCGCTGCTGTAATTTAGTGGTCGTGCAGGGAGATGTTTATTCCTGCCTATAGGAACACTCTCTGATGAGGTATTCAAGGAAGTAGGAGCTTGTGTTGGTGCAGAGTTATCAGGAAATGGTGCATCAATAGTCTTGGCAATGGTTGGAGGGAAAGGAACGATACTAGTATTCGAAGAACTTGATTCGAGCCTTGGTCTCATGGGAGAATCAGGTTGCGTGTTTGGAAACCCGTCTTGAGGAGGAGGGTGAAGAAGAAATCACTGGAGATTCTTCAAAAAGTTTGTTGGTTCGTCCAAAATTTCTGGAGGTTGACCGTGAGATATAGACTCTTGAGTCTGTGGAACAGAAGGTTGAGTAGGGTTGATTATAAAATCGATATTTCGTTCATGATACTTGCGACACTGAGCAACGTGTACGTATTGAAATTGATTGTCAGGTTTTTCAAGAACAATGTTATTTTCAAACACATTTGCCACCCGATATGGACCTTCGTAGCTGGGTGCAAATTTCTTCACTGGAAGTGAGTTTCCACGAGAGTGAGATCTCCAACGACAAGATCTGGTTCCCTACGCCTAGTATTATAATATCTTGCTTGAGCCGCTTGTGCTCCTAGCATTTCAACACGAGCTTTTTCTGCCATGATTCGTACTGAATGCGGAGTTGGTCGCTGGTTCAGTTCGTCGACAATCCCCGTTAAATTTTCAAAAGGGGTTTTAATTTTCCGACCCAGAAAAAGTTCTGCAGGAGTAATTTTAGTAGATTCGTGAACAGACGAGCGGAGGGCGAACGAAAAAAGCTCAAGATGGTCATCCCATCGTTCATGATGATCCATGACAAATGTAGCAATCATTTTCACTAGCGTGCGGCTTACTCGTTCCGCAGGATTACTCTGGGGATGATATGGGGAAATGAATTTATGTTTAATGTGTAGTCTCGCACACATTCTTTCAAAAATGTCAGAAATAAATTGGGGACCATTATCCGAAACTACTTTATTAGGTGCACCATATCTAGAGAATACTTCATTAATTAATACATTACAAATACCTTCTGCCGTAGCGGCTTTAATGGGAAAAACTTCAACCCATTTAGAAAAATTATCAGTTAATACTAACACGTAACGAGCTTTGTTTTTAACAGATAAAGGATAAGGTCCCAATAAATCTATTGAAATAATGTAAAAAACATGAAAACTTGAACTAGATTTCAAGTGACCGGCCGGTCTTACATTACGGTAATTATTAATCTGACACAAGTGAAATGATTGAACGTGTGCGAACACACTTTGGTACATGCCAGGCCAATAGGCAACATCCCGCAATTTACAACGGGTCTTGCGAATACCTAAATGGCCTGCAAGAGGTTTGTCATGAAATTCGTTTAAAAGGGCCATTCTAAGGGTTCGCGGAATACATGGGCGAAACTCTGCCCTAGTACTCCTAGATTTTGTATAGTAAAGAAGACCCTCTATGACTTCAAAATGCTGTGACCTTCCAGCCAGAGAAGGATCACTTTGTATGGGCGAACCCGCAAGCAAAAAATTATTGATATCCCCAAAATCTGGATCATTTATTAATTCTGCCATTATCTGCTCTCTGGATGTTATATCAGCTATTAGAAGTAAAGGCTGACATCCAGAAGTAGTTTCTGTGGGGACAACACTAATCGGAACGCGAGACAATGCGTCCGGTAATTGATTCTTATGACCTAGCTGATACGAAATTTTGATATTGCTCTCTTGTAACTTAAGAGCCCACTTCATAAGTCTTTGAGAGAGATGCTTAGCAGAATTCAAATACTGAAGGGCAGAATGATCCGTAATTATGTTAACTGTCAATTCGTTAAGATAACATTGAAATTTGTCAAGAGCATACACAACAGTAAGACATTCACGTTCCGTAGCTGAATTATTGCGTTCAGCTTTGGCTAAAGTACGAGACGCAAAAGCTATTGGATGCCCAGCATGTGACAAAACGCAAACAAGACCAACTCCGTATGCGTCAGTTTAAATATCAAATTCCTTAGTATGATCCGGGAAAGCCAACACAGGAGGCTGAGTCAACGCAGACTTCAGTGTTTCAAACGCAGCGTTAGCCTCAGGTGTCCAAACAAACTTCTTGTATTTACGTTTCAAAGCATACAATGGCTCACAGATTGTAGCATAAGCGGGGACGAACTGCTGATACCATCCGGTCATTCCCAGAAAGCGTGATAGTTCTTTTGCTGTTTTAGGCCGAGGAAAGTCAACAATAGGCCTAATTTTTTCATTATCCGTAAATAAGCCATGGGGAGTGATTTTCAACCCCAGATATACATTCTCGTCCCTCGCTATCTGGCATTTACTAGGTTTTAACGTCAAGCCAGCATTGTATATGAGTTGGAACACCTGTTTGAGGAGAGAAAGGTGCTCGTCAAAAGTCTCGGATGTAATAATAACGTCATCCAAATATACATGCACATGGGGACCCAGAACAGGTCTGAGAACCGTATCCATAAGCTTTTGGAAAGTAGCAGGTGCAGAAGCTAGTCCAAAGGGCATACGTAGGTATTCATAAGTCCCAAAAGGAGTAACAAAGCCTGTTTTATCGACAGAGTCCGGATGTACTGCCACCTACCAATATCCACTCGCCAAATCCAAGGTTGACATCCATTTAGTTGATGACAGGTCATGCAAAATATGTGACATGACAGGTTGTGGATAATTGATTGTTTTTGTGACTTGGTTGAGCTTGCGCAAATCTGTCACGAAACGAAATTCATTGGGTTGTTTCTTTGGAACCAAAAAGGCAGGAGCAGCCCAGGCGCTTGTTGATTCCCTTATTATGCCCTGTTTAATCATTTCAGAAATTTGACGTTGCATTTCCTGTTTCTTATGTGGAGCACAAGGGTAAGGTTTCGTCGCAATCGGTTTCGAACCTTCAGTGTCAATGACATGATAAACCACCTGTGTGAAACCAGGTTGATCAGAAAATAAACCAGGGCTTTCCTGCAAAAGGAGAGAAAGCTGGTTTCGTTGCCTCTCATTCAATTGGTTACTCAATAACAAACTCGTTATATCCACAAGAACCGTAGGAATCATTTCGACAGGTTCCGGAAAGGAAATCACATGTTGTACGAAATTCAAAGTTATTTAAAACGTATGAATAAAGTCCATTCTCATTAGACATTTAACAGGTAGTTCGTCTATAAGCAGGAAATAATGCGTAAAACGAGCCTTTCCCAGCCCTAGAGATAATGAGACAGTTCCTGTGATACTGAAGATTTCGTTATTTGCACCTAGCAAATACTGCGTCGCAGGCTGAACGAGTATTGCAGGAAAATTGTCAGTGCAAAACTTCGTGTATTTAGGGCTGATATTTCAGAACCAGTGTCGAACTTTGTCTCGACAATAATATCTTCAATTGTCAAGAATACATCAGGCAACTGAGGAGTTTGGACAGTCACTAATACTGTTTTAGGGTCAGAATGCTTGGTAACAGGAAGCAGGACTGACCCTTGGTCTACTTCCTTTGGAAGTTTAAAGGATTCCTGGTTGGATTATCATGCGGTCTGAAACCTCGACCCTGCCGGTTATCGGGAAAATTTTCACGATGAGGAAAACTGCGTGAAAACTGCGTCGGGAACTCCGCGTGTCTGTTGACATTTTCATATCTATTACTTCTTCCCTCAGCACGGGCAGAAAAATAATCATTGCCCTGAGCATGAAAACGTTCCGAATGCGGCGGATTGGAACGGGGTCGAGCATACTGTGCATTTGTACGATATCCCGAAGATAATATTCCGCTAAAAACTGAATACATTTACATGTACAAGACTATCGGGTTTTAAAGCATCCTACCTAAAATATCGCTCTTTAAGAAATTCTTCTTGACATATCCTCTAATAAGAAACGCTATATGAAATATCCTATGAATCTAATTCATATTGAGAAGCGTAACGCTTATGCATTAGGTAGCATTGCGACTTTACGTAAATGTTCTTTCAAAATCATGCAACATGAGGCTACGAAAATCCTTGTACCTGGGAGTGTTGTAAAAGAAAATATAATAGTCACCTGGAAAACACAATTCCTGTTTATTCCTGTAACTCCATAGTTTTAGAAATTTCCTAATACAGTTAAGGAATTGTCTTACCTTTCGTTAGATCGAATTGGAAACTACTTTCCAAACAAGCTGAGGACAGTAAAACACGAATGTGTCACTTTCTTCAGAATTCATAATTCTTCGTATATTCAAGTTACGCTAGGTCGTAATATGTGGTGCAGAATTTAAACAAAAATGAACGATAGAAAATAATACGAAAAGAAAACAGTTGCAAAATATCCGTAAATTTTCTATTTTTAATCAAAAAATGTTGTGCAAATTTTACTGCTCTAAAGATAATGGGCTAAATATCTTGCAAGAAAACATGTTCCATCTGTATGTATCGTTTACGTAAGCCTGCACAGACACTTTAGTAGCTTCCACCATGCTTTGCCGTAAGTAATTAAAAGACTTGTTAAACTAAATTCCCATCAGTGACATCTCCGGAAGAATGCCATTGAATATATTATCAACAATCTTATACCTTGGAAATCGCAATATTTCTCGTGGATACACAATTTTGGCCACACACAAATGAAACACGACGAGAAGATCGTTCGATCCTGATTTTTTAATCACTTGCATTTTTCCTCTGAAGTTGTTGAAAGCTTCGCATTCAAGAACTTCAGAGGCAAAATGCAAGAGATTAAAAAATAACGACCGATAACTAAATAGTGGCCTTCCACACTGCATGGAAACTGCGCGTGTACGAGGGTAGATCAAAAGCAAAAAGAACACGCAGGGACAATTGTGACAGCAGATTGCGTTTGCATTGACCTCCGTGTAACTTGAGGATGTCTCAATATCGGATCCGTGCCTAATACGAGCAGTTGAGCCAATTTGAGATAGAATGTATTATTGGGCTTAGAGACCGGTTTGGTCCTGTAACTCTATCGCCTGCCATTTGGGTCGGAGCGACACAGTAGTCTGAAGATGTTTGCGTCAATGGCTCCAAGAGCGCATTACCCAGCTGCACGCGGGCAGTAGATGGTCAAGGGCAACCACAGAACGCAAAAATTGAGCGATAGTAACAGCCACACCAAAAGAAACGAATTTGTCGCTCTCAAAACATCCATGCCAATTTATTGTATTGGCACGAATGGTTCTATATAATAATTAAATCAATACCAATGCAAGTTATTGGCATGGATTTTATTTATTTATCAAATGGAAAATTAGTGTTGCCAAGATGATGCCCTTTTAACATCGCGCAAACATGGAAATCAATTGTCAAAAAATCAAATTCGTATGCAATCCATGATCTACCCTCACTCCCCCCCCGCTAATGAGGATGAGACTGTGAACTAGTCCACGTAAGTTATGGTAACAACCAATTTGTAATTACGTATCATATTCCTACACGTCATAAACTCTGTCTGAATGGTATTTAACACCCAACCACATTTACCTGATGATGGTTTGGTTGCTGAACCGAAAGTTCTTGTATTTTTTAACGCGCATATAATAAATTTTTACTCTGTGGCTTATGTATTCACGAGTGTCTAGTGTATCGTATACTGTCAGTTACTGACTTCTGTGGATTATCATGCCAATTTGCGTCATCTGCAGGTACGGAACTGGGCATCTCAATCATTGCTAAAAGTCTTACGCCATGGGGACTTCATTCGAAGTGGCCAATCCGTCGCCTTCCACTGAAACGCAAACATTACCTGTTCCGTTTTCAGTGATGTCTGGCTCAATCAATGTCGGACAATGTTCAGTGGTGCCGTATTGTCTTCAGTAATGAGTCGCGGTTTGCACTTGGTGCCGATGTCCAGCATTACGTGTCTTGAGAGAAGTCGGCCAGCCTATCGACCCTGCATTTAGAGTGGAGCGGCACACGATTTGCACCACGGTACTGACTCTCTAGGGAGCCATTCTGGGAACCGATTCCCATGACATCTGCGTACACTTGGTAGTACTCCGTAGTACCCTCAAGTCGAAACGCTATGTCGACGTTATTCTACCACCTGTTTTGTTGCCATTCATGTCGCGAGCAATTTTTAAGCAGAGTAATGCCTAGCCACAAAGGATAAGGCTCTCTCAGACCAGTCACCTTACTGAAAACAGCATTCCATGGCCAGCCAGATCGCCCGAAAGTCGGACATGTTTTGACATTATGGTACCCCACTTACGCCTATCACGGAATGTCGGCGAACTGGCTGCGATTTTTACACCACCTGGAATGCTATACCTTAGGACAGTATTCCTGAATTATATGCGTATATGCCACGCCGATAGCTGCATTTATACGAGTCATAAGCTGGCGGTTCAAGGTACAGACTTGTTTCACTGGTGCAGCTGTTTTATCGGTATAAACGTCTCACATACTCTGGAATTGCAATACTTTACTTTTGTATATATCTGTCTTTTGCATACCAATTTTCATCAGGAAAGGAGGATTCGTTTTGGTTGATTTTTTTTCCTTTTTTTTTTCTTTTCGAATATGCGTTTGTTTGTTTTTTTAACGCATGTGTTCCCACATATGCGTTTCCTACTACACTGCAAAATTGGAGCTATAAATTGTCCAAAAATATGCGAAATGTTAAGAAAGGTGACATAAATTTATTTATTATAGGTTTCAGAAAAGCCTGAAATGTCTTCAGAATATTTTGCAAAATGCATGAAAGCGCTCGATGATGATGAAAGTTAGAGAGGAAAACCAAAATCAGAGAAGAAACCAAAGAATGACAGAGAGCTATACAGCTTAATGAAATTATGTAATTTTGATATTCTGGCTTACACCATAAGCACCCTACAGCGCGGATCAGAGGGAAATAAGAAAAATGTAATACATTTTCCAAAACCTATGGCTTCAAATGCTGTGATTTACTGAAGATATAAAGACAAACATTTGTCTAGAACAAATGGGCATGTAATACGCTAGGCTTTTCTTGGAGCGTATTATAAAATAAGCAGTCAAGAATTGCTGGCAAGTTTCAGAAATTTAGTAATTTGTAAATGTAAGTTCGTTTTGCGACTTTCAACTTTATATCTGTGGCTTCTAAAGTACTCATTCTTGCTTTTAAATGTGGTGCTTTGTTTCTAAGTGTGGTGATAGGAAACAATTTCCAAAGAATTTTCGTACCAAAATTTTATTCATTTAAAGCAATTTTCAGTGTTTTTCCTTTTTTTTTTATGGAACTCGGCATTTTGAAGTAAATTTTGACAGATTCCTTTTCATAAATTGCGTAATTTAAAAGGATTTCGCACAAGCGTTTTGTTATTTGATTTAATATTACCGAGCATTTTTCCTGTTTATTTCACCTTATGAAATATGAAAAATCCTTTGCCTGTTAATGTAGCAGAAGATAAATTTTATATCCCGCCAAAGAGCAAACACGTCAGTAACGGGAACCTAGTTTCTCCCATGGCATAGCATTCTTCTTGCATCTCACAAAGATTGAGTGGAAACAATGAAACAGCCGATCGAAATGAAGCACGAAGCCTTAACTCATCCGCCTTATCTACGTCATCTGTCTCCAACAGAAAATCAATTTTTCAAGTCCCGGAACTTCTTTTTACAGGGTAACTGATTTGTTACTCAAACATTTTTTGAATTCGCACTCCTCTGAAGCTCGTCATTTTTGCAAGACCGCATTCAGAAAGTTATACATCTTTGACCAAAAGTTTTATTTCTTGGGATGGTTACTTTGATAAGTAATTTAATTTTACTTTTGCACCGTGTTTTGGTTGTTTGAAATTCCAACCACTGATCTGTTATTTTTTCTGCAACAACTTTGTCCTTGGTTTTAGGTTGAAATAGAATTATCAATCAAACAAAAATAAAAACTAAGTGTCAATTTGAGCAGTATCTACTGAACATTCTCGTTTTCACTTGCTAAAAAAATTTACTGCAGCAAAATAGCCCCGTCCTCCCAAAAAAACAACTGCTATAACTTTATTTCATTTCATTTATTTCGCATTTCAGGCGTTACAATATGCATTAGACATTCATTTGTAAAGCAAATTAATATACTTAGAAACAACCAGGAAATAAGAGGGAAAAGGCCTCCACGTGGCCTGACGAGAACTCTGATCCAGAAGACTGAACACAGAGGAAATATTCAAGAACAAAGCAAGCCAGACGTACCGTACATCCTGTTTAGGAGAGGGAAATGATAGTAATTAGGGCATCACAAAACTGATTTCAGGATAGTAAGTGTTGTTTAAGTTTTCTTTTAAACAAATTGTAAATATTAATGGCAACAAATATAGTGGGATAGTATTCCAAATTTGCGGGCCAGCATAGTTAATTAAAGCTATAGAACGTAGATGTGAAGAGAAACATGGGATCAGTGAGGTATTATGTCTAGCTGAATAAGAGTGCTTAGGGACAGTTAAAGAAAATAAGGAAGACAATAAGCCATTCTTTACTATTTTGAACATGAGTTTTGCGAAGTTAGAACGGTGTAACTGATCAAAATTTAATAACTGAACATCCTTAGGCTGCAATCTGGGCAGTAATTATTAACATTCGTTGGAGACCCCTTTTTTAGGATAGGAGTAATTTTAGATATTTTAAACGAATTCGGAAGAATGCCCGAGGATAACAAACTAATATAAATGTATAATAAAGGGGCTGTAATGTAATAAATTATTGGCTTTAATACAATAGGAATAATATCATCCGGTTATGCAGAAGAATTTAAATTTGTTGAATGCATTTGATGAATAAGTTCAGATTTAGCAATTTTTAGCATATAAATAGAATTGGAACAGAGGTTCTCAGGAGGAGAAGTTTGTTGAAAATTAAACTCAGGTATCTGTTGAGAAACTACTTTTGCAGTTGAAACAAAGTGATCGTTAAAATTATTACTAAGGGATGGTAAAAGAGTGATCTGAGCAAAATTACATGAAAGAGAAATCAGAGAAGTAGAACGGTTACCACGACCATTAAGTGCATTTAGGTGTTTCCAAGTTAATTTCATATTATTATGAGAAAAAATCCTAAAATAATACTCTCTTTTAATTTTCTAATAGTGAAATTCAGACCATTTCAAAAGGTTTTTAAAACATTGAAATCTTCTTCCAGACGAGTTTTTAAAAATTTAGAATTTTGTTTTATTAATTAAGTTTAAGCAATGACGAGATATCCATGGTATACGCTGTTTTCTTTTGTTTTTTTTTCTCTTTTTAATTACAATATTTTGAAATAGGGAATGTCTTATTGTAGATCGTCAAGAATATTTTAAAAAGAGAATCGTAAACTATTTCTGGGGCAGGGAAATTTAAGACCTCATCCCACTGTGTAGAGGAAATACGATGTGTAAATGTATCAAATTAATTGAGTTAATTGAGCGCATAGTCGCGTAAGAGGTTTTAGGTTCATTCAAATTAAGTCTGTAACATACGAAAATTGGAAGGTGATCGATGTTGTTAAATAATCCATATACAGCATTCAAAACGTACAAAATGTTTTTTTCTGCGAGTAACACAGAGGCCTAATGCAATGCTGAACATTTACATTCATTCTCCTCGAAACAGGTCAGTTGGATATCTTAATCACTAAGAAGTTTTTAAATAGTATAATTATACTAGTGATCCGAAATTTCTTGGCGTATAATATAATGTCTACTTTCTTTGAGAAAGCCATCTGGTTATTTTGTGCGAAAGCTCGGAGACTTTTATTTCTATTCTACGCCAAGAAATTTAGGATCACTACTATAGTTATACTATTTAAATACAGTTGGTGTATTGATCCTTGTTATTAATCACTAAGAAGTTTCCAAAATTATTTGGACAGTTTCATTCCTACAATATTTGCGAATTCATCTATATACATATTAACATAGCACTTGCGCGTTCACAATATGCCTGCATCAGTTGATTACCTGTGAGCTCACAATATGCGTGCATCAAGTTATTAATTTTATTCACCACTTTATTGTAAACATGAGAATGAGCAACTATGTACTGCTAAAGCTGTTCTAACAAGTTCTGTCATTTTTAAAGCAATTGTCAAGCATCCACATCCACATTCTGTCATTTCTTTAACTTCAGGTTTCTACTAGAAATGATTATCATCAGGACGTTTGGTAAAATATTGATATCGATGATAACACACAGTCGGACATTTACGGAGAAATTGTTTTCCTTTTACGGAAATTCATGTCATATCACAGAAATCTCTGCAGATTAACTCACTAAATCGCTCTGAATGTTTGAATATTCCGAAAAGAGAGATAAAGGATTTCAATCAAACTGCGATGTGATTTTCTTTATCCATCTGAACACTGACTGGTATGCTTATATCTCTATCATGCGTGATCACTAGTGGCTCAGTTTGGCTTTTGATGTCATAGCACGGGTTGTTCTTACCTAGCTCACAAGTGCACACTTTCAAACTGTTCCGATCTCAAATAGTGTGTTTTTCGGCTGCTCGTTCTCTACCACCTCCCACATAGAAAAATGTTCGTTGTAAAATCAAGCTGTACCTCAGGGACAAGAAAATTTGAGCATTCCGCTCAAACAGCGTACAGCTGCAGCAAAAATATCAAAGTACAATATCTTCTCTGCTATCTCCAGACTGAAGTTCTAAATCTAAAAGAAAATCGAACGAATTAATAAGTATGAACTATACACCAACTGTACTCAAAATAATATAACTATACTAATGATCCAAATTTCTTGGCGTAGAACAGAAAAAACACTTTCCAAGATTTTGCACGTCCACCAGATGTCTTTCCGAAAAATGCTTGGAAAAACCATCTGGTTGATATGCGAAAGCTTGGAAAGTTTTGTTCCTATTCTACGTCCAGAAATTCGTTAATATGATTGTACTATTACGAAAAATCGAAAGAAATCGCCAATTTCAGGCTTTGAAGTATATGGGATGTAGTGGTTTTAATTTGGCGAGCATATTTTACAACCGACGTGGAGGAGTAACGTTTTTGTTTGTTAACTTTTATCGACCCACACATTGTGGTATTTGATACGAAATTTACCCCATATTATTGCAACTAATAGAAAGGTATCTACCTTTCAGTTATGTTATACATGTATCAATAAGTGAGGAACATAAATATCTCTATCTAACGTAAATAATAAAAAACAATTTTAGTTGGTAAAATAAACTGACAGAAAAAGGAAATGTGTAAATTTTTGTTAAATCCCGTTATTGCTTATATACGTATGTATAATGAAAAAGAGAATTATCTAATGAAAAAGCTTCTCAATATATCTACAGCGGCTGTCAAGCATTTGTATTGCTAAGATCAAAACGCAACATTGATTTTCTTAAATTTTAATAAAGTTTTCTTTATTTTTTTACTAACATGTCAATTTTTTTCGCTAATTATCAAATTTCTTTTGTTCTGAAATCTGATTGTCAAACACTTGAAGCCCAAAATAACTGTAATGCAGCTAAGCTTACGGTAGTTCTAGATCTAGGTTTCTAACCAAAGCACAAGTGCAAACAATGTGACAGGTTGCCTTATATTGGCATCGGGCAAACCTATCAGTCTGTACCTGGTACTGTAAGGCGGACGCGTATGCTCATTCCAGAAATTTCGAGGATATTGGTGAAGAATACTAAGACAGCGGTTTTTTCATTGGATACAACAAGGATATGTTCTCCGGCGATTTCACCCAGTGTGCTAAGTTAGTTGTTTCCCACGTTTTCTGGGAAGTTTCCATTCCCTTCCCTATTTAATTTCGGATATTTCTAGCCCCAACTAAATGTTATTAATAGTATATATGAAAATTTTGTTTTACAAAAAATAGCGAAAACTATCTTTATGAATTAAGTAATCCTCCAATTTCATAAGCACACTCTTAATAACTTTTTTCTACATATTCAGCTGCGCGTTTCTTTGCTGGATAAAGAGATTCAGATTTTTCTATTTTGCACCAAAGTGTATAAATTGGAATTACTCAATATTTGATAAATATAACGCTAAATTTTATTTCTTTAGGATGATATATTTGTCGTTATTACTCATGTTACAGAGCTCGTTTGCTGTCCAATGCAAATTCTGTCGTTTGGTTTACATACTCCGACACCGTATTACTTCTCGTTTCTTCAGCTTCACATTTTTTTTGAAGCAAGTATTCTGCTGATTTCTGGTTACTTTTTTGCCTGTCAAGAATCTAACCTGTGATAGTAACTGTCCTTTCAAAGGAATTATTGCGCCCATCCTATGCATTTTCAGGATTGATACACCGAAGAGCTAAAATATTAGGACCAGCTAATCTTTTAGCAAATCTAAGCAACAGCATGAAAATAACAGCACGTTCGGTGATCGTGAAATGATAGAATCAGCGCCTTATACTGAGCTCTCCTAATCAATGTTATGCATATACCTCAGTTGGAAGGTGCAGTGAACTTTGGCGAGTTTGACAATGGTCGAATTGTAAATTACACAGACCTGAACCGGAGCATTCCCAAGATGGCAAAGCTTGTGGGTTTCTCACGGTCAGCCGCCGTGAAGACCTTCAAGAATGGGAAATAAAACAAAACCCACGAACCGCAGGGAAATTGTACGTTGATCACGTCTAATCTATCCCCAAAGCGAACGAAAGGTATCACATATGGTACGAATCAACAAAGCGGATATTGTGATAATACGCGCCGGTAACATGAGTGCTGCGTACGGGATTAACCTATCAAAACATTTTATATCGAACACTGAATCAAATTTTGCTACATAGCCGCAGTTCTGTTCGTGTGTCCTTGATAACCTCGATTCACCGTCGTAAACACATACATTGCGCTTAAGCTCTCCACGCTATCCGAACACTGACAACGATGCTTATATTATGATGCGTGATCTGCGTTCAGTTTGTATTCTATTGCCACAGCATGGGTCTCTATTACTTTTGACAAGTGCATATTTTCAGACGCCTTCTTTATTTATACCTCATACAATAACTTTCAAACTGTTCTGATCTCAGCTAATATATTTTTGCAACTGTATGTATATATTGTAGTACCAAATCACGTAGGGAAATTAATTTTATAAAAGGCAAGCTGTATGTGAGAGAAAAGATCATATCAGAATTCCAGTGATTGAAAAAATAACTATGAACGACATGTCTGTGTAACATATTTTGCTACACAGCGTACAATTTTAGGAATAGAAATCACAGTACTATATCTTCTCTATTATCTCTCGACAGCAGTTCGAAATTAAACACGAGATCGAAGGTAAATTTCACTTTCATTCTTTGGAGCTTAGGGGATCTAGTGATATATAACGTTGAGGAGCATAATTTGAAACTGAATTCGAGAAGGAACTTTTCTTTTATAATTTGTGCTCTCGAGACGCCGACTGGCATAGTTGATATGAAATTTAACTCACAGTACTACAACTGATGGATAAGCATCTAGATTTTCAGATACCTTATTCTTTTATGTATATGTGAGGAACATCAATACCTCTACCTGATTTAAAAATAAGAAGCATATGTCTGTTAGACAAAATAAACAGACGATGAAAATGTGCATATTTCCCTTAAATCTCTTCACTGCTTATATATCGAAAAAAATTATCTAATGGAGAAACTTATTGAACTACACCAGGCGGCAATTATTTGTACTCCTGATATCTAGTCGCTAGTGGATTTCCCAGACAGAGGACAACCATTGTAGTTCTGTTCATTCACGTCTGCCGCATCCGTAAAGTGCGGCTTTTTCAGGTGCATCATTTTTGGTATCGGCGATTGCCGTATGCACAACCTTTCATATTCCAAAAATAGTTATTTGACATTGTTTGTGCTCTTTAACGATAATGCCATTTGACCTCCATTGGAATTATCTTTAATTGCAATGTATAGTGTACATTGACAATTCATAAACCGTTCTTTCAAAACGAATGATTCTATCCGTGAGCTTTTACCGCTGAGAAAACACTCGAACCGCCAGTACTGGAAGTCGCATAACATGTAAATTTCTTCTGCATCCATCACTTCGGAAATGAATTTCCAGTAAAACAAGAAATGTAAAGAATTAATATGTGTCAACCGTCATGTGAATACCAGTCAGCTTTAAAACATATGGTCAAACATAAGAATCGGATTGATACGAGAATGTCATTTGTCTGAATGATGTAGGCGAATTGTTCCCGACTAGTTGGCTGCTGGCGAATCATTTATCGTGACTGATGCAGAACTATACCTTTTTGACGGTTTGCTATTTTCCGCGTGTAGCTGGGAAGAGCTATGCGTATTGACGAATTATTTACAAAGTAAGGTAGTGACAACCTGAAACTGAATGCACACGGGTTTGATTTATCACTCGCGAATAACCGTTTTGTGTGAATGATGAACGCATTCTCAAGAAGTAATTATATCTGCCCTAAGTAATGAGCTTATCTAAACTTTTATCACTATGATTAATATGGTAATCACCAGAAATTTTATTTTCCCGTCACAGTTTTATATATGAATTATAAATTTAACAAAGAAATTACTTTCTGTGAAACATCCATTACAAGAGATCCTAGTCAGTCCGAAAGGGAAGGACTAATTAACACCATATCACTAAGTATTTTATTTATATCTCTCGGGATTTCAGAGGGGGTGTAAGTTGTGGACAAAGTGTGTTGCTAAAGCAACTGCACCTCTGACAGGATAGGTTCTATTACGAAGGGTACAGGAGCCTCCCAAAATTAAAATAAGTATATCAAGGCGCGCTCCAGCTCGAAAGTATACCACTTCGCATATCGAGGTGGGCTATAGCTTGCCTGGTTCATGAAATATTGGACGTTTTGCGGGGCATGTTTTAGTTTGGTCCCTGTGGATTCTGTTGTGCTTGCACACACGTGTTCGCCTATTTGTGCAATTACACTTCATTGTCTCTAAAGTTGTCGTGGATTTCTTTCCTATACTGTAACCTAAAATCTTCTACACCACAATTAGTTATTAAAGTTCAGCTGTAGGTTATGCTAGACTAGTTGAGGAGAATACGAGAAAAACATTTCAATTCCTCTTTCTTTTAGAAAAATAGAGCTTCAAATAATGAGTTGATTTCACGGTTTTCGTTTCTTTCCGATCCTAAACATTGACTGTGATTTATTCCGTTCCGTCTTTATGTAACGTGTACATTTCCTCTGGACATAACTGTAGTACTTTTTACCCGATTCCCTTCCGATAAAACATTCGACGAGATTTAATACCCATTTATTCAAAATTTAGAAAACAATTTTTTGCAGCAATGAGGAAATCTTTAGGTGAATTCGGTATGTAGGATACAAACAAAAGAGTGAAAAACTAAATACATTCAAAACTTTCTGTTCTGTGCTGAGAAATTAATTTTTAACGGCGGAACGCCATTTCTACTGAAGAATGCTTAGTGGTATTTCGTGTGGTGTTAAATGCCGAGAGCCGCCCCGGTGGCGCAGTGGTCTACGCGATGGCCTCTGATCATTCGTCCGAACGGGGTCCGGGTTCGAATCCCGGTGAGGCATGGATATTGTGTTTGTCTTACGGCACTGGCTCTCTCCCTTCCCTGGAACCAGTGACCCTAAATTAGGGACGGGCGACTGCTTATAGCCCATTGAGTTGCTCACGGTGGTCGTTAAACCTCCAATCAAAAAAAAAAAAATGCCGAGATGTCTTCTTGTCTGTCTGATCTGCAAACAAGTTGAAGAATTTGTTTAACATACGAAACAGAAATTTTGGTGAGTTGACCTATGCATTATTATTTAGGTATTTTTTATCAGCTTATTCGAAATATTTCTCGTACTGCTGCAGTATTATCATTATATTTTACCTTTACCTTTAGCCAGAAGGAATCAGATTATGTGAGACGCGCAAGTAAAAAAATATTAAAACTGAGATAATTCCTTTACACTGGTGGTACATAATATACTTTTCGTAGAAAGACAATCACTAACTGCTTTAATATCCTTTAAAATATTGGTTTCTGCGTTCTTTCGTATTTATTCTGAAGTCTCCCCTCTGATTTTAAATATATGTTTTTATCTATTCTGTTTGAGCTGAAACATCAGATACTGAATGATGCAAAATTTATGTTTCAATGTGATATCGTTATAGAAAAATAAGGGATATAATGTTCAACGTGTGTATGATTTTATTAAGAAACTATTTTTAACTATATTAGTTTAGAAATTTTCAGTTTAATTTTTATAAATATAATAATATATCATCATCATCATCATCATTGTCAACCATTATCAATCCACTGCTGGACGAAGGTCTCCCCAAGTTTCCTCCACAACGCTCTGTCTTGTGCCAGTCTCCCCCATGTCACCCCCGCATACTTCCGAATTTCATCCACCCATCTCCCATGTGGTCTTCTTCTGGGTCTTTTCCTGTCCCTTGGAATCCAATCAAAAATTTCGGCTGTCCATCGATGATCTGTCCTTCTGGCAGTATGTCCAGCCCATTGCCATTTCAGGGATTTAACTCTGATCATGATGTCTTCCACTCTTGTCATTTTTCGGATCCACGAGTTCCTCGACTTATCTCTCCTGGTTACACCAAGCATGCAACTCTCCATGCTGCTTTGAGTTGTCTGCAGCCTTTGTATGTCTCTTTTAGTTAAGGTCCACGTCTCTGCACCATACGTAAGCACTGGAAGGATGCATTGATCAAACACTTTTCTTTTAAGACATAATGGCATATTGCTCTTGAAAATTATGCTGTTTCTTCCAAAAGCTCTCCAGGCAAGTTTTGTACGCCGATTAATTTCTTCATCAATGTGACCCTCACTTGATATCTGCTGTCCAAGATAAACGTACGTGTCTGTTATCTCCAGCTTTTCTCCATCAATCGATAAATCTTCATTTCTTGTAAAAGCATTGAACATCACTTTTGTCTTCTGAAAGTTCATTTTTAATCCCACTTCTTTACTCTTGTCAGCAAGTTCCTGGATCATACTCTGCAGCTCTGATGGGGTAGTTGCAAAAATGACTACGTCATCAGCAAAACGAAGGTAGGTTAGATAATCTCCATTAATCTTTATCCCCTTGTTTTCCCAGCTCAGCGACTGAAAAACACCCTCCAATTTGGCATTAAAGAGCTTCGGAGATATGGTGTCACCTTGTCTCACTCCCTTTCCAATTTTTACGTGTGTTGTATTTTCAAACAGCCTAATCTTTGCACTTGCATTTTCATAGATGTTATTAATAATATTAATGTATGCATCTTCAATACCGCAGGTTTTAGAGCCATTGTAACTGCTGATGGTTTCACCGAATCAAAGGCTTTTTCATAATCGATAAAAGCCATGCACAATGGAAGTTCATATTCCCTCGCTCTTTCAATTAGTTCTCTCAGCACGTGGATATGATCTATTGTGCTGTAGCCACTCCTGAATCCAGCTTGTTCTCTCGGTTGAGCCATGTCCAGTGTTACCTTTAAGCGGTGTGAAAGAACTTTAGTGAAGATTTTATAAACTACTGATAGGAGGCTGATAGGTCTGTAGTTTCCGAGATCCTCAATGTCACCTTTCTTATGTAGCAGGATCATTGTAGCGGTGTTCCAATCCTCAGGAATCTTTCCTTCATTAAGGCATCGAGTGAAAATTTGGGCGAGTACTGTTTCGATTTCTCCACTTGCTTCTTGTATGATGTCTACAGTAATTCCATCTTCTCCTGGAGCTTTTCCTCGCTTCATGTTCTTGATTGCATGTGCAACTTCTGCTGGAAGGACTGCAGGAACTCTGGTACTGGTATCTTTCATGATGTCTGGAGTGCATATATCATCTCTTTCATATAACTTGGAGTAGAAATCTTTCACTCTTGTCAAAATTTGGCCTCTATTTCTTGTTACAGAACCATCTTCTTTTCTCAGTGCCATAATCTGTTTTCATCCCTTACTGAGATGTCCCTTTGCTATCTTTAGGCTTTGGTTGTTTTCAATTGCTTTCCTCACTAGTTCACAGTTGAATTTCCTTACGTCTTCAGTGATACTTTTTCTTACTGTCTTGCATAGCTCTATATATTCCACTTTGGAAGTCACATCTTCTTTAGTTGTCCTCATCTCTCTTCTTTTTGCATCAACATTTTGGTTTTTCCTGATAATTTGTTCACATGCAACTTGTTCTTAGACCCAGCTA
Organism: Macrothele yani; assembly: GCA_039090855.1. Taxonomy (NCBI): domain Eukaryota; kingdom Metazoa; phylum Arthropoda; class Arachnida; order Araneae; family Macrothelidae; genus Macrothele; species Macrothele yani. The sequence continues at coordinate 125,472,979 of CM077034.1, forward strand.
ATTTTGTTGCTGTTTCCATAAGAGCTTTGGTTACTTTTCTGTTAACTTCAGAGATGTCCACTTCTTCCGATGTTAGGCTTTCTAAAGCAGAGAACCTGTTCTTCAGTTCTAACTTGAATTTATTATGGTGTTTTTTAAGGTTGGTTATGTCAATAGATTTTGTTTGTCTTATGAGCTTGCCACGTTCAAGTTTAGTGTTGAGGTGCATCTTACATCTCACCAATCTATGGTCACTACCTGTGTTGAACTTGTTTAGCACACTGCAGTCTTCTATGACGAATTTTTTGTTACACATAATAAAATCAATTTCACTTGTCGTCCCATTTGGATGTCTCCATGTCCATTTCCTGTGTGGCTTTTTCTTGAAGAAGGAGTTCAAGATGAAAAACCCTTCTGCCTCTGCAAACTCAACGAGAGTATTTCCACGCTGGTTTCTGTTGCCGTGACCCAATTTACCTACTGAAGTTTCATTCTGTTGCCGTTGCCCTATTTTTGCATTGAAATCTCCCATAATTATTTTCAAGTGCTGCTTACCTTTATTATTTAGATGACAAATTTCCTCATAAAATTCTTCAATTTCTTCTTCAGGATGACTTGTGGTGGGTGCATAAGTTTGAATAATCTGAGCCTGGTATCTTTTCGAGAGTTGGATAACGAGTCGTGCAGCTCTGTCAGAGGAACTTTCAACTTCTACAACTTTATCCTTCAGTTTCTTGTTTATTATAAATCCAACACCACTAGTTCTGCCAGTATCTGTCCCACGATAGTAGAAGAGATGTCCACTTTTCAGTTCGATGAGATCTTCTCCTTTTCTCCTTACCTCACTTAGCCCCACGATGTTCCACTTGATCCTTTGTAGTTCCTCTTCCAATTCAAGAAGCCTTGAATCAGAAGATAGGGAGCGTCCATTGTAAGTAGCCAAGGTCAGCATCAGATGGCAGCCTAGTCCGGTCCTCCGGGGATTCTTAGCACCCTCTGCCTTCATGTCGCACTGGCCGCTGCCTTGGCCAGGTACATTCCAGCTGCCGGAGACTGAGGGCCAAGATTTAAGTTGTGGAATCATTTTGGAGGGGTTTGGCCATAACTCACCACGCTGGCCAAGCGGGTTGGTGAGTGTGGGATAGAATTTCCTCTAATCCCGATGGTATAGTTATACCGCTATGGGCGGTCGTCAGAGCCCCTTTAGTGGGAACAGGATGCACCACGAGAAGGCGGGGTTGACATTTGTCAAGGAGAGGCTGTGATGTTACGCATCACCTGACCTTACATCCCTATTATATATATATATATATATATATATATAACATCTTTCTTTTCTTAAGATGTTCCATATAACTCTGTTTTTCACCTTTGAAGAGGATTTCATCTCCAATTCGTTGCTTTTAAGATAAGCTGATTCCGCAAAAGTATTGTAGAGGTGGTTTGCCAGACGAGAACTTTTTATTATCAGCCAGGCCTATTTCGTTTTAAACAAAAATCCTGGTCTTCATTTCAAGTAGCCTTTTTATTCAGATGCGGTAGGGAAGAATTGTAACTTCAATTTAGGCAATGATTTATCTGAGATTTGCCAATTTGAAAATTTTACCTGAGGTGGAGATAGGGGCTTTTTGCTTTCTGTACAGAATTGTCGATGGAAATAACAGGAGGGTTCTGAGCGCGGATGCCTGAAGACAGCCTGTTTTGATATCCTTCAGCATGCTTGCGGAATGATAAGCACACAGATTGGCTTCAACGGTCCAAATAAGTTCAAGAATAAATATGAGCATTGACTAACCCCTTGGTCGTGTCTTCCCTGGGAAAATATTCAAAATTTGTGATTTCAGACGCACGTATTTCTCTCACCGGCAATTAAAACTAAAGGAAAATACCTGGTATTACATTCCACTTGTTAGTATCATTTTGTTTTTGTTTACAAGGTTCACGTTCTAAAGTATTAGAGGAATTGATATTATTTAAAATTTTTGTGAATAAGTACTGTCTACTTTGCTTTTATTTATTTGCTATAGCTTCTGGTTTTGTGCTTTGAATTCGTAGTAAAATTACAAAATCAGAGTGTTAACGTTGGTTGTGCTGACCTGTCTACGAATGTTGCAGCGAAATTTTTGGGAATAATGTATATTACGTAATTGGATGAGAATTAATAATTAACACACGGTCAACAAATATTTAATATCTTTAAAACTAAACAAGGTCGATTAATACTTCCCTACGTAAAAAATCGTCTACGTTTGCATCTCGAGGCTTTTCTCGCAAAGGCTGGATGGTGTTATTTTCACAGTAGAAACATATAAACTTGACTTCACTTTGTTAGTATAGGAGGAGTAGGGAACAGAGCCTCCTCTCAGTTTCTACCTGCATGATATATGGCTGGAACTGGCGAGAGTACATTAGGATATTCGTATCCAATTACGGAAATAAGCAAATCAAAAAAGAAATGTTATGTGGCTCCTTAACGTAATTTTCGTAACATGTAAATCCAAAGAAATTATTATCTTCAGTAAATGAAACATAAATTATTTTTTTGTTCTAGCTATACAACGTAAGTTGCATAATGACAAAATTTGGTATTTTTGTTATGAGTGCTCCAGTTGGCTCTGTCACCTAAGAATATACATGAGAAATGTGAAGTTTCTCCGTTTAATACAAGTGAAGCTTATTCATGAAATTAGTTTCTAATTCCTTTATTAAATATAAACCAGGACATTTCGTGTCAAGTTAATCTGACAATCTTTTGTTTACGACCTTTGTGTTTTTTTTGTAATTTTCTCAGGCGATTTGTATCAGAAAAATTTAGGAAGCCTGCTGTAGAGGCAAACTGATTCCTTTGAAAGAATCTGAAAAGCCTGCTGTAGAGGCCAACTGATTCTTTTGAAAGCATCTGGGAAGCCTGCTGTATAAGCAAACTGATTCTTTTGAAAGAATCTGGGAAGCCTGCTACAGAGGCAAACTGATTCATTTGAAATGATCGATTTTATTCATTAAAATGATTCGTTTGAGCCGATTCATTCATTTCAGTTGTTTGATTCTTCCGGTTCAGAGAACGATTTGTGTCTAGGGCAAATATACTGGGTCAGATATTTTCGTGTTTTATTTGTTTCTGGTGTTGTTGAACGATATTTGTTTTGCAGTTTGAATTTAATTCTTACGGAAAACTTTCATCCTGTGTTCTCATAAGTAGATTTTGAAATGTTCACATAATGTTTTAAATTTCTACACTTCTAGAAAGGGTAAGATCTCCTGACAATAACATGAACTTCACCAAGACACCGCGGTGGAACTGTAATGTCCAGTAAGAAGTAATTCTTCGTGATTTATTCAGGGCATCGGCTTGCAGAATTGATTCCTTTTGGAAAAGATTCTTTTGCCAACGACACAGTTTGCTGATTCGTTCTTTTCGAATGAATCGTTTGCGAACGACACTTCTCAAATGTGAAGGATGAATGAAAAAATGTTGTCCCCGGACACTGCCACTCTCATTTTCCTTACACTAGTGATCATACATCAGAGACGAGAGACTGCTTATAATCCATCGAGTTGCTCTTGCTAGGCGTTAAACCCACACAGACAATGACTGAAAATGAACGTTTCTTAACACATTATATCACCGCATACGTTGAACATAATCATAAAAAATCACTTCATTTTCTATCAAACAGTCCGACTTCTTCCTACATTTCAATAGATAACTGTTTCCGTGCATTTCAGGCGGGTGGTAATTTAGAGCGAACACGCTTTTCCAAGTCAAAAAATAATTACTCGAATGGGTTCATGCCAGATGAATTTGGAGGCAATGGTATTAACAGAAAGTCACCAGCATGTTCCTCGAACCACTTCTTGACGATTCTGGCAGTGTGGCATGGCGCATTATACTGTTGGTAATAACTATCACATGTAGAGAACACAGTTGCCCTGAATGGTTGAACTTAGTCTGCAACGATATTCAGATACCTGACAGCTGTCAGGGATTTTGTCATTGGGATAATGGAGCCCAAAGTTTTCCAAGAAAATATCGCCCACAACATAACACCACCGCGACAGGCCTGCTTCCCCCAACAGTGCATCCAAGTATCATGGGATCCGCTGGTAATCCGCGTATCCGTGCCCGGCCATCTACGTGATGCACCAGGAATCTTGATTCATCGGACCCGGCTTTTTTTCCAATAATGCACGGTTAAATCCCGATTATCTTGTACCTATTTCATACGTTGATGTCGATGACCTGCAGTGAGCATAGGGACTCTTCTTGGTCTTCGGCTACGCAGGCTCATGCGAAGATGACTGCGATGAACTGTGTGCTGCCACGCATTTCCCTGATCACGACCGTTGTAGGTATCGGTGATTTGTCGCACGGTAACCCTGTGGTCGTTCTGAACGATACCCGATAGTGCCCTCTCCCTCGTGGCATCGCATCAATAAATTGCGGACGACACACAACTGGGTGACAGTTCATCGTTTGGCCATCTGTGATCCACTTTTGATACGTACTCACTACAGCGGCACGTGAACAACCGTAGGCCGCGCCGTTTCCACGATCGTAGTTCAGAGCCGTCGAGCCATCACAATTTGTGCTTTATCAAACTCCGATAAATCGGCAGCTTTTACCAATTCTGACTCCGAACATTCTACTAACCGAAAGCTGGTGTTCGGGTTGCATATGTACTAGTGTTGTGTGAACTTCACCTGTGCCACCGTTCAGTCTCCAAGCGCGCTAATTTCCCTAGGCTGGTGATAGCCATGGCTCACGTTTTATAGGATAATTGTTTTATAAACTTTGTTTGAGTTGACCACCAGAAAAAAGTTTTAGAAACACCAAATCAAATTAAAAAGTAATATGTCTCACTCAGAATATATTTTATATCTATAAAATTAAACACAGTTAAATTTTTTTCACATAGCGATTGTAGAAGGAATAATCGATCTCCACATTAATTGAAAAACTGGGATAATAGAATAGTTAATTGTTTGGCTCTCCATTATATTCTTCGATTAGATTCGAATTTTTTTATCCTTCACAGAATCAATACCGCTGTGAATACTTCCTTTTAAAATCACAACGATTGCTATGCTAAACTTTTTCTTCAATCTCAGCAAGCTGTCAATTAAATGGACGATGTCATCACTCTTTCCACGTTATTTTTAAACAACGCATAGCGACTGAAAAATTGTATTCCGGCACTGCTGGGATCGAACCCCAGAACTCTCGATAACTAGTCGAGTGCGTTCGAATTTACGCTACAGCGCCAACAATTCTCAGCGCAATGCGTGGTTTATCAGTCAGCATCTGACTATACGAATGCGTATTGATGGTCTCAGCAACTGAGATGTCGTCATCTGGTGGCATTTAACGCAACAGCTATTTTAATTGTAGCTGATAAATTCAAAGGGCGATAGAAATGTTTAATATATATTAAATACGTGGAGATAATGTAAATGGACGATGTCATCACTCTTTCCACGTTATTTTTAAACAACGCATAGCGACTGAAAAATTGTATTCCGGCACTGCTGGGATCGAACCCCAGAACTCTCGATAACTAGTCGAGTGCGTTCGAATTTACGCTACAGCGCCAACAATTCTCAGCGCAATGCGTGGTTTATCAGTCAGCATCTGACTATACGAATGCGTATTGATGGTCTCAGCAACTGAGATGTCGTCATCTGGTGGCATTTAACGCAACAGCTATTTTAATTGTAGCTGATAAATTCAAAGGGCGATAGAAATGTTTAATATATATTAAATACGTGGAGATAATGTAAATGGACGATGTCATCACTCTTTCCACGTTATTTTTAAACAACGCATAGCGACTGAAAAATTGTATTCCGGCACTGCTGGGATCGAACCCCAGAACTCTCGATAACTAGTCGAGTGCGTTCGAATTTACGCTACAGCGCCAACAATTCTCAGCGCAATGCGTGGTTTATCAGTCAGCATCTGACTATACGAATGCGTATTGATGGTCTCAGCAACTGAGATGTCGTCATCTGGTGGCATTTAACGCAACAGCTATTTTAATTGTAGCTGATAAATATATAAATATATATAAATGATCGTATAGTCAGATGCTGACTGATAAACCACGCATTGCGCTGAGAATTGTTGGCGCTGTAGCGTAAATTCGAACGCACTCGACTAGTTATCGAGAGTTCTGGGGTTCGATCCCAGCAGTGCCGGAATACAATTTTTCAGTCGCTATGCGTTGTTTAAAAATAACGTGGAAAGAGTGATGACATCGTCCATTTACATTATCTCCACGTATTTAATATATATTAAACATTTCTATCGCCCTTTGAATTTATCAGCTACAATTAAAATAGCTGTTGCGTTAAATGCCACCAGATGACGACATCTCAGTTGCTGAGACCATCAATACGCATTCGTATAGTCAGATGCTGACTGATAAACCACGCATTGCGCTGAGAATTGTTGGCGCTGTAGCGTAAATTCGAACGCACTCGACTAGTTATCGAGAGTTCTGGGGTTCGATCCCAGCAGTGCCGGAATACAATTTTTCAGTCGCTATGCGTTGTTTAAAAATAACGTGGAAAGAGTGATGACATCGTCCATTTACATTATCTCCACGTATTTAATATATATTAAACATTTCTATCCCCTTTGAATTTATCAGCTACAATTAAAATAGCTGTTGCGTTAAATGCCACCAGATGACGACATCTCAGTTGCTGAGACCATCAATACGCATTCGTATAGTCAGATGCTGACTGATAAACCACGCATTGCGCTGAGAATTGTTGGCGCTGTAGCGTAAATTCGAACGCACTCGACTAGTTATCGAGAGTTCTGGGGTTCGATCCCAGCAGTGCCGGAATACAATTTTTCAGTCGCTATGCGTTGTTTAAAAATAACGTGGAAAGAGTGATGACATCGTCCATTTACATTATCTCCACGTATTTAATATATATTAAAGCTGTCAATTCTCGTTTTTTCCATAATTTGCTGAACAATAATACTATATGCCCTGAAAAATTTTACCCGAGATAATACAGAATGTACAACTTCAAGCTCCGCGCATTCTTGTTGTGGGATTTAAGTAATCACCGCGTGACTCAAAGGCCACTTTAACTTTGGAAACCCTATATGTAAGAAGAGAACAAATGCCTTGAATGCAGTACCGATTGCACTGAAAACGACATCTAAAAGATAAATCCATTTCGCAAATAAAAACCTTTAAGCTGCGTTACCAACATATCGATACATTTTTAGTTCAAACTGTCACCGCCAGATGGAGCAAACGCAGTGATAGTCGATAAAAATACATACGTTGGAATAATCTGGTGACGCTATCTCAAATGCTATTGTCCATCATAGTTTCACCTACAATCTCTGATAATTTCTTAAAGCAGCATTCCCGACTAAATCAACACTCAAAGAGGAGAATGCTTCCATTCCCCACAACTAAAAATCGACGTGTGCCCTATCAGTAGGCTGCGGTGAGGTGTTCAAGGGATGCTGCCTGCTGTATAATCTTTTGGTAAATGTGTACTTTAGAGTACAAAATTATTTCGTCAGAAAAATTTCACTGTGTGAGGTAAGTGCGACGTACAATTTGTTAAGCATGCGAAATAATTGGGAAAGATGCATAAATACAGAAATTCAAGAGAACGGGAAAGAATTTTACCGAAGTATTTACCTGAGAGTATGATGGTGTGCAGTAGTTGGTGCTGGAGGCTCAAGCGATGCCAACGGCAACGACGTGAAACTTCCGTGCGTCGAAAGGCAGCAGGAGTTCGTAGTGACTGTGTGGAAGAATGCAATAGGAGTTGGGTGTATTGTTCGCAAAAGTGTGATGCATGCTGTAATTCTTCGCTAGAGGAAATAGTTCAAAACAGTTTTCTTAATTTTTGAGAAAGAAATGTGTGGAATATCGTTATTATTAGTTTCACAATGTCTCCGAAAGGAAAGAAATTACGGAATGTAAATGTTTTCATGTACGACAGAAGTTTTAAGTAAGAAATTTTGGTTCCGGTGGAACCCCAAGTTTTGATTAGGGTTTCGAAGAAGCACAGGGGTAGGTGATTTCTCCAACCACTTAGTTTGTAGTTCTGCTGTTATTCCGTAGAACGTAGCTCAAATTCCGTCTTCCTGAAATGGATATTTTTTATAATAAAGGAGTTTCTTCAATGCAGAAATCGTAGTATGGCAGGAATGCTACACAACTTGAGAAATTGAATTTACGCTCATTAAATATTTATCCATAGCGAACATTTTATTAATTCATAGGATCCTAATATTCAGACACATAATGTGCAAAATTTGTGGATGCGCTTACTACGACGCCAGTTCAGGACCCGAATAGGACTTTTCGGCTCCTACATGCATGAATTCATGTTTAGGACACTGTTCACAGACAGAACAATTTTTGGCAATTTTCTAGTTACACTTTACAAAAAATGCCATGCTGCTTAATGCTGACCTCTTTCCTTCAGCGTATTTTAACAAGACGCTTAGATGACTAAGTACGACGCCTCTCTGTCGTACTCTTACAAACCATAGGCCAACCGCACGTAATCTTACAAACCATGGTACTTCCAGGTAAATACTTCCGTAAAATTCTCTCCTGTTCTGTAAAAATACTATATTTTTGCACCTTTCACCATTACTTTGCATGCTTAAAAATTGTTAACACGGTTAAAAATTTTTTTAATTTTCCGGTGAAATAATTTAGGACGCTAGAGTACACATTTACCGTTAACGGAATATATAAGCTACGTCATTCTTATTTTTAGCCAACATTACTTGATTATCCACAAACATCAAATGGTACACGAAAAAATTCTAAATTCGTAATCCCAAATTTCTGCACTTCGCTGATCATTCTTTGAGACAAACCTCAACATAGATCTTAAATATTGTACACTAGGTGACATACAGCATCCCTCTAAGAGACTTTTACTACATACAAAAACCTGTTACAGTTGTTGCCCACACTTGATAATGCATTTATTGCCACTAAATATCTCTTCAACAAAACTGATTGTTTCTTCACCAATATTTGCCATCCTCAAAGCCTTCCAAAGAAGTTTTCGAGGAACACTGTTGTAAGAATTTTCGAAGTCAATGATCTGACTCATCGTAAATACATGACCTATACATGATCTACCAGCCGTAAATCCACTGTGCTTCTCAATTGCTTCATACTGTTTTTCAATAATTCTTCGAAGTATTCTTCCAAAAGTTTTTGTAAATGGGTTTGTTACACATATTCCTCTGCATTTAACATAATACATTTCTGTTTCCTTTCTTGAAAATAGATGCCAAATAACCCACTTTCATCTCCTGGGTGTACTTCATCACCCTCGAGGCTTCTTTTGTATAATTTATTAAGGAGTGTGACAACTCTCACACCACCATATTTTAGTATTTCAAGATTAATTGCACCAGGTCCCGGGGCTTAACCATTTTTACCTTCATTCACTTGCCCTTGCCAATTCTTTGCGATACACTTTTAAACCAGGAGCTCCAAAATGAAATTCCTCCCATTCTTCAATTAGTTGGGTTCCAAAATATTTTTTGCATTCTTTCATCTGTAACAATTGAAGTTTTGACCTGTGATAAACTTGTTTCCTGAGTCCCGTAAGCATTCTTCATGTCTCAAGAGCATTCTTAAAACCGTACTGGACATTCACTCTTATTCAAGGGCATTTCCACTCATCATTATTCGCACATCTTATTTGTCTGTTAATCTACATTTCCTTATAAATATGTTTACTTTTATCATCTTTTTTATTTATCCATTCCACATATACACTATCCATCATCAAGTAATTGGACACCCCTGCAATCGACGACATCTGCGGCCCTGATGCACGTCACGGCCTCCGCCGTTAAATATCGTGTAAGATACAACAACGCAACCAGTCGCATGAAAGATGCCACGCAGTTCGGAGCTCTCTGATTTCGAGAAAGCTGTAATCGCCGGGTATCACAGAAATGGCCGATCCATACGTGACCTATCCAGCGAGTTGAAGTACCCAAAATCGGCAGTGGCCCACGTGATGGGCAAGTGGAAGATGAGAGGTGACTGTCGGAATGGGCTCCTACCCGGCAGACCCAAAAATCTGGGAGTTAGAGACCGACGGGTGTTGGCCAGGGAAATTCGGAAGAACCGCACAAAATCGATGGGCCACATCCGCGAGGAGTTTCAACAGGCATCCGAGAGTGTTCTTTCGATGAATACCATCCGTAGGGAAATCCATCTGCACGGTTATCAAGGACGTGCTGCCGCCCACAAACCTTTTATCACTAAGTCCAATAGCGCTGCTCAGCTAACGTGGTGCAAAGAACGTCGGCAGTGAAACAGGTTCTCTGGAGCGACGAATCAAGGTTCACCCTCTACCGTTTGGATGTCAGGGTCTGGGTTTGGCGTCTGCCTGAAGAACGCCTCCTGCCGGAATGTGATGTGCCAACTGTGAAGTTCGGCGGCGGTGGAATCATGTTATGGGGGTGTTTCTACTGGTATGGCACGGGACCCTTGGTCGCAATTTCTGGCAGACTCAACACCGAGACCTACTGCGCTATTTTGGATGACCATGCGCTACCTACGTTGTGGCAGTTTTACGGGGTGGACCCATGTTACTTTCAGGATGACAATGGCACCTGTCATGTTGCGAGGTCCATAATGGCTTGGTATGGTGACAATGGGGTTAATCGAATGGACTGGCCTGCGCAGAGCCCGAACCTCCCTATCGAGCACCTCTGGGACCAGTTGGAGCGTCGACTTAAGGGGTGCCCCCACCGACCGAAATCGGTGAAGTAACTGACTTGTCTTCTCCAAGCCGAGTGGAAGAACATACCGTTATCCGTCGTACAACGCCTGGTTGAGAGTGTGTCCCGGAGGGTCGCAGCTGTAATCGCCGATCCTGGAGGCTCCACCAACTATTGAAGGTGAATAAACTTCGTTTTGCTTCGCTATCACAGGTGTCCAATCACTTGTTGGTAGATAGTGTATTATTCTCTTGTCTCTAATTTCATCCATTAGTTACTACAAAAAGTAATTATATTTAAATTTTGGGAGAATATATTCGATTTAAATTTTGTTTGATTAATAAATAATACCCAAAGATCTAGTACTACCTCAGACTAATATGAAATTCCAGTATCTGATTTTCGAATTTCCAATGTTTTTAGGAACGACAGAGCTATTAGAAGTATATCAAAGTCCCCATGAACTTTTTCATTTTATTTGAAGTACTACAATGGGCCAAAATATTTACATTAAAATTTTATTCCCTCAGTCCTAAATATCCGTTATATTATGCGTCCAATATAGTTATGCCAGGAATAAATTTAGTACTTGTAATCATGAAGGGACACTTATTTACTGGTATGCCATGACAGTATTAGTTTAAATCGAAACAAAACGTCACAGACCATGATCGAAGTAATCCTTAATTTATATAATAATATCCTACAACCCTAATGAAAAGTGTTAATGCTTACAGAAAAATTCTTTACACGTTTCTGTTAAGTCGCTACATTGAATTATAGTAAGTCTATTTGATGAAAACTGAATATATTACACTGACATTTATTTTATATGATATAAAATATATGTAGTAAATACACTGGCGGAAAGTGAAAAAAGAACACCAAGAAGGAATTGGCGGACGATCATGAAATTTACATATGTTAATGGGGTCGAGTTTACGTAGGTGTGATGTTAATTTCTGGACCAACTGTTGAGCGCTTACGTCACAGCACGGCATAATATGCAAATTATCGTCGGCGGTATTTAAGGAGTACGGCGAAGTGAGGGTAATCAGTCGTAGGCGTACGGACACGTGCGAAGACCCTGAAGAAGCTGCAATGCCTGATAATGGAAGACGTGTACAATTTCAGCAGTTATCGGACTTTGAGCGAGGTCGTCTAGTCGGACTCTGCGAGGCCGGGTGGTCGTATCGTCGTATTGCGGAGCGAATTGGACGGGAAGTATCGATGGTGGTACGATGGTGACGTAGATGGTCGGAGGAACATTCCCACACGAGAAGACGTGGAATCGTGAGTCACAGACGGACTGATGAGCGGACCGATCGACGCATAAGAAGAGAGGGGTTGGCAAACAGAACATCCACTGCGACGCAAATCCGAGCTGCCGTTGCAGCTGAGGTGATTGTGCGAACAATCCGCAACCGTCTAGTGGATGCAGGACTACGTGTACGTGTGCCTCTGGCATGTGTACATCTGACTCCAGCCCACCGTCAGGAACGGCTGCAGTGGTGTCGCCAACGTATGCCCTGGATAACTCAATGGCGATCTGTCGTGTTCAGCGATGAAAGCAGATTCTGGTTGGGAGCCTCCGATTGCCGTATGCGTGTTCGCAGACGCACAGGGGAGCGTCTCCACCTTTCTTGCATCCGCCAGCGACACGCAGGGCCTACACCTGGTCTCCTGGTGTGGGGAGCGATCAGCTATCGCTCCCGTACACAACTGGTGTTTGTACCGGGTACGTTAAACAGCACCTCCTACATCAACAACATCATTCAGCCCGCTGTTGTGCTATTTGTAAGGTCGGTGCATCGTGGCGTGTTCCAGCAAGATAACGCACGCCCACACACCGCACGTGAAACGCAACATGCACTTCAGGGTGTGACACAACTTCCATGGCCTACACGTTCACCTGATTGGTCTGCCATTGAGCACGTGTGGGATTTTATGGGACAACGACTTATCCGGACTCCACGGACAGCCACAAACATCCCCGATTACGCGTCTAGGTTGAGGATGCTTGGAACGCAATACCCCAAACTTCCATCCAACACATGTACGACAGACTCCATGCCAGAATTGCACAGTGTGACCCAGTTCATAGCGGTTCAACCTCGTATTAACCATGTTACATGGAAATGTTATTTTTCAGTTTACCAGCAAATACAGCTGTATTTTGCCATAATGTTTTGATCACGTTATCCTCTGTATTCTGTTCTTATGCTGTATACATTTCTTTGGTATCAGACGTCTCCTTCTTGGTGTTGTTTTTTCACTTTCCGCCAGTCTATGTATCATTTATCATCGACTATTGTCATTAGAGCTTGCTATGAAAAATTTTAAAAATCATTTATGTGAAGAATTTAGAGACACATATGTACATACACTATTACTTTCAAACGCAACTATATATATTTATAATGTTCAAGCAAGAACTTCTGTGATAAGCCCAATTTGCAAATGTCATCGCCTAAATTAGTTGTTCCCAATTATTTTATATTAGTTACCAAGCGAAACCACAGAAACTCTTTATGTACACCGTATACCTAACTGCCTCGAACAGCTTGACATAGATTGTAGTCGGTAAAAGCATTCCCTGAATGATAACAAAGTTCGCAATGCTCATAATAGGTTCGCTCTAAGTTCCAGGTACTTCTAACATTTATTCATCAATGTATATTATTTACTGATATTGTGCTTAATGTTGTAACGTATCAATCGTAATGTCGTTACCCAAATCAGTGAAATTGAAGGTCGATTATGAAGGCATATGAACTTTTAGTGTCAACTTACATAGAATATCTGGGAACACATACTGTAGGTTGACCTTTTCTTTAATATAATTGATGGAAACGCTGTTTAAATTTGTGATTTATTAGATATTCATCTACCTACTCTACATGTTTAAGCAGAGGTAGTAACTGCCACATATCCCTAATCTGCTAACATGCAAACAGATCCGACACAAAGGGGAACAATAAAAAAATATATATCTTTAATCTCTTCATTATAGTTGTATCTGAACACCTATACATTCTCCTTTTCAATAGCTGAGACACATGGGCATCCAAATCTTAATGTTCATGAATTGGAAAACAGAAATTGTAATTAAGTATAACATGTATAAACATCGTATGAAAACTTGTATTGTGTGTCCTTATTATCTAAGCGTTATTATAATAATTTCAAAACACAAATCTAATTCGAAACCAAGAGATTCAAACACTGCAAAACAAAATGGATAAATGAAATCAGACAGCACATTAGGACAAAAAAAATAAAATTTATTTTGTTGTTCTCTTTATCCCTTAACCGTTTGAGTAGCGCATGACACGAACACCAAGAATAGCTCAATTGGCCCGGAACAGCGTTGTGTTGGTAGAACGCCAGATGTAAACTTTCAGCAGGTATTGCCCCTCATGATTCCAGAACAGCCGGCCCTAATGTATCCAGAGTTGCCGACGGAACGTTTCGTGCTCAAATGGATCAAGTCAGGCTCCTAGAGTTCGGGTTTTATTTTGAACATTTTCGAGATACCGTCGAACAGGCTGAACGGGCACATGTTTAATAGGATACGAACATGAGCGAATTATTGACGGCTTTGGAGAAGAAATGCCCGGTGACACCTGCAGGATATCTTCGCTAGCTTCTCAGCAAAAACACACGTGCTGGGAAACTGCTGGCCACCAGCTGGCAGTGATGGGTCACTGCTGGCTGAAATCTGCAGCTCATGGCCCAGTAGTGGTCCATTGGTGGCAGCGCCATCAGTTGGCGAGCCATTGATGGCCCTGCAGCATCGCCGTGAATTGTGGCCTCCAACCAAATGCCACTAGTGGCCCGTTGCTGGCAACCAATGCAACCTCAACAGGAGGCGGAAGCAACGGGACTGAGCAGGCGCAGAAGCAACACTTGATGTGTCTCTTATGGTGCCAGTTAGTTGAAGACGACGCTATCGCCATCGTGTTATTTTAGTGGATGTTAAGAAAAAAAATCCATATGTGGGGGGGCGAATTAATTTCCTAATGAAATTTTACGTCGACGAAGATATCAGATTTAGCCGTGAAATACCAGATTACAGCCATGAAATACACCCACTGTATTCCCATGAATAACAATTCATGGAATGGAGTGGATGAATAACAAGAAAAAATTTTAAACCGCTTGAAACAAATATCCTGGAAAACCATCAAAACAACGTTTGTTGGGAAAAAAAGAACTATACGCGTACAAAATTAATTAATTATTTGAAAAAAAAAGCAACGCTATGTGGTGTACTCATCCATGGGTTGAATACACAAGACTATTATTAATTATTAATAATTATTTGAAAGAAAAAAAATTATACGCGTACAAAATTTATTAATTATTTGAAAGAAAAAAAAAGCAACGCTATGTGGTGTACTCATCCATGGGTTGAATACACAAGACTGGGAGGAATTCGCTTCAAAAATAACGAGAAGTAAAATAAAATATCTTTACTCTTTAAAACAAATGTAGTTTCGGACAACGGAACGGAAAGACACGACGTTAAAAATGTAACAGAATGTGACATGAACCCGGGTAAATATATATTTATTCAACAATCTCTGTTCAAGACGGCAAGGACAGTACAAAACTTTGGAAAGCGACTCTAAGTATGTACTCTCCTTTAAAAGTTCGCTTAAGGTGAAAAAAGACTATCGTTACGTTGAAAAAATTAATTTATCAATTATATGGAACTGACTTTTATGAAAAATACCTCGCAATATTGTAAAATGAAAGAGGGAAGCATTCCATTGCACATTGCATACCAAACAGACAGCTTTAAGCATATGCTCGAGCGTGACAAATTAGTCCGGTCGGTAGGGAGCTCAGCTACCACGCCAGCGGCCCTGGTTCAGATACAAACGGGTGTTGCACAGATACAGTGCAGCGCGTTAATTCACAAGCTTCGTAAGGGTAGAAAACAAAAAATGGAGCTTTGGGAATCAGCGGTTATCCCTGCTTTTTCTTTTTTATTATTATTATGGCTACTACTGGGAAATTGGCGGACAAGATTCGGCAAGCTACCAGTTACGTCACGTGGTTGCCGGCTGCCACTAACAGTACACTAGCGGACCACATTAGGCTAGCCATCATTTCTGGCACGTGCTTGCAGGGCCACTTAAGGGCCACTTGTGGCAGCTACTGCCTGTGATGGACAACTGATGGTCCTGTTGTGCATATTAAAACTGATGGGGTGCCAACTGTTGGCCAGCTGTTGGCCTGAACTGCTGGCCCTTCTGTTGGCGGCCCGGACATTTTATTGACGGTTTGGCAGCGGTAACATAGTGCTGGGCCAGCAAGACTGTTTTTGCTGGGTTATAGAGTGTGCACTACGTCTTCTTGCCGCCGTCATTAGTAAAAGAGCTGGCAGAACAGCTTTTATTAACACGGTATCTCTAAATCAGTGGCATATCAATGAATATTTGTTGATTATATTCTTACCATTAGACATATCATCTCAATTGATTTAATGACCTAACAGTTTTACCTACTGTATAAAAATAAATGACACACAGTATTTTCTTTCAAACAGAATTTACATTAATAGTGAATTCGTTTAAGCAAAAGGTTTACAATCCTTTTGTCTCCAAATTAGCGACTCGGCTTTAACTAGTTCTTGTTTGAAAAGTTATATTTGAATGCGAATAAATATTTCCATTTTCAAATATAATATGTAACCAGTTCCACATGGTCGTACTGATTTGCTTTCAGTTGGATTAAAACTGTGTAATTTTCAACAGATCCATCTGGTTCCGCTCATAAGAAGCGAAACTATCGCTTGATGATAGTTAGCAAGTCTGCAACATTTTCTGTCATTTCATGCCAATATGTATACATGAAGTTGCTTTCCTTAGCACATATTTCTCAACTGTTACATTCCTTAACAATATTACATGATCACAATTAAATTATATGCTAACTTATGGTATTGATTATATGTTTGGTAGTGGAGTACCTGCATGGCTTTTCCTGTCTTCACGAGATTATCACTCTCCATTAAATCAATTTCAGGGGACAATATCAGTAATACCTAGTCATAAATGTAGTTTCTTTACATCATTTCAGATTCCAAGGTTGTGAGCGTCTTTCAGAACAGTTGTTAAATATATATTTATTAGATTTTGTAAAAACGAACCTGTAAATTCTGACAACAATTATGTTTGTATTAAATTCATACCATGGTGTAATAAATGTTTAGTTACGCGGAACATACATAAAAATTGAGCTTTTAACCAAAATATCAAGCATAACACAAATGCACAATCCAGGAATACTACATTTTCGAATGTACATTTGGATAAAATATATCAAGGCACTGCATTTTTAAGAAATATTGCATTAAATGTTTTGTTCTGCTTTTCTAAATCCATATTCTATTACTATATACAATTAAACATGGTAGAATTGATGATTGCTGTACACTACTGCATGTGGTTCCAGATTGATTAAAGTAGTCATTATACTTCAAAGATATCGTGGGATGTTATTTTCTGATTTTTGTTTCTCCAACTAATGAAGTCATTGAATCGAAGTTACCATATTGAATCATCGATTCAATAAAGTGCCATCATTCATACTTTTTTGCTTCTCAAATGAAATTAATCAAGCGCGAATAAGGAATATTGACCTAGATTTTGCATTGTCTATAAAAGCATGAACTATTGAAATGCATGTTTCAGAATTGAAATGCAAAGCTTCATCTTTCTCTACTTGTTTCTAAAGTCACCGTTTATACGATATTCCTTAAGGTCATCATCGTTATGTTTATTTATTGTGAATTTCTGTATGATCTTTGTTTCCGGTTCCTGCTAGATCTCCGTTAACAAACAACTACTTTAAGTTCAAAGTACTACAGCGAGAAGCTTACTCTACATACCTGGAATGAGAAAAGCAACTGAATAAAGGTGAAGGGCTTGATGCAGTAATGCCTAAAAAATAATGATACTCCTATTTTCGACAATATTAACCTTCTTTGCAATCCGACTGAAAAGAAATTTCGACATGCCGAGGCAGTTTTAATTTTTAAAAATACAAAGCAATGTGTGGTAACGTCAGCTGCTATGTGGAACTCACTTTTTCTTGGCTATGGCTAACTGCTGAAAGAAATGTTCGAAAAAAAAGGTAAAAACCAAGAAAATCAACTCTACGCAATGATAAAATAACGTTCAATCAAAAAACTCTTTCCAGGTACAAACACAGAAATGGTAACTACTGGTACCTATTACTTTGAATCCCGAGATCAAGGACTTTCTCAAGACAAAGTCAAAGAAGAGTTAAGTGTTGTGGGTTGAAAGGAATACAGTTGGAACATTCTGTCCCTGAAAGTGACACAATGGATTCTTAGTGTCGAAATACATCGGGCGTAAACACTGTCTACAATTGAGCATAGTGGACGTAGCGTCGTTCGTATAAGTTATCCTTGAAGTTTTCGCTGCTGATCTTTCACGTCCCCATTAAAGGTATTTCACTTTTGTTTCTAAAGATTTTAATTTTCTGGAATTTGATCTGTTCACTACGTTTTTAGCTTTCATAGATTATTTAGACCATGAGCTCTTGTAACCAAGTTTTCACACTGCTCATCGAAATTCCTTATTTGCTGGTTCTTTAAATGATCATTACATTTTTTATTTCAATTACTTTTTCAGACCCAAAAAATTGTCACGATGCTTTTAAAATGTATTTCGAAATTTTTAATTACTGACATTTTAATATACGTTTTTTACTTGTATTTGTAGTCCATAATACAATAGCATTGGTTTAACAAAGAATTACGAAGTTTCGTAGAGTACGTTTTGTTTGAAATAATTAGTAAAGATTTTGTGACATATACGAAATTTTTGAGGAAATAGTAAGTACACCTAATTTTTCAGACCCTTGTGTCCGTTTTTCTCCTTTTAATTGTTTAGAATTACTTTTCGTATTAACACATGCTTGCCTAATCACATGGTTTCAAGGGAATAATACGCATAAAGTTTAAAATTGAAGCACTCATTTTGGAAAAGTTTTTAAACCTCAAATTACATTTTTACTAGCGAGTAGCTTCATAATTTCATAACTGTAGGCTCATGACGGCCAGCGTTGTCTCACCTCTGGCATCGGTGAGCTTTGGTTTGTCCCCATACTCCCTTCTACTCGTTGGTTTTTCCTCCTCGGACCACTTTTTGAAGGCATTAACCACGGCTGACTATGAGCACACTACAAACCTTTCCGTGAAACAATGGCATTTGTTTAACGAAAAGGCTGGCCTTGGTCAAATTCTGTTACGTCCGCTGAATTTCCCATTATAAGACATTCACTGCTTAACAGAATACTGTCAGGTGTAATTTATGCCGGTTCGTGACTTCACACGGACCGCCGGTTACCTTCAGTTGTTTTTGTAAATACGCGCTGGTCATAACTGGCAAGTAACTGAATTAATGAAGTATCTGCGGCAACAATTAGACGTGGCAAATGATTCTGGTTTTGTTATTGCATAGTTGTTCAAAGTACGTCTGTATTTCGCCGTACAACTATGGAAGTGAGTGTTGCCGAGTTAAGAAATGAATTTTGTTGTGCGATAACACAGAGTTTCTTAAAAAATGCTGTGCGATAATACAGTTTCTTACGAAATGCAGTATTGAAATCATGCCACAGCCTATTTACAATCCTCAGCTTGCCCCGTGCGGTTTCTGTTTGTTTCCAACAACGAAGGAGAAGATCCGTTGCGCAACAGTTGACTCTGAAGCTGACGTTATTCTAGCTGTACAGGGGTCACTAAAGCAACTTCCACAAAATACCTTCACCACATGCTTTGAAAAGGGGACTGAACGATGGAACCGTTGCATATCAACAGAGGAAAGATACTTTGAGAAATAATAACATATACTTTGCTGTACCTTTATTTCTCCATTCTATGTGATTTTATTTTAAGTCTTTGTTGTATGGCCGTTGTACCATCTTTTTGTGTATCAATTTGCTCTCACTCATCCATTCGCTAACACTGACAGTGCTCAGGCACACATCCAGAGGTGAACACACACGAACTCCACAATCTACAAACTTAAAATTTCTTTCATTTGTTTCGTTTCCTCATTAGGAGCCATATGTGTACCTTCTGAATTATGTGGTGCTGATTCTCGTACAGCTCTTGGTATATTTTCCTTTTTTTTCTTGGCTCTTAGACCAGATAGCGGATTCAATCAGAGATAATTCCCAGAGACAAACGCTAGAGACTTTTAAGAATCAAGTTTACCTAAAAAATGGGCTTAGACGCATTCTGCAAAACACTTCGCTGCACTTAGATGACATTATTAATCATAATTTATTTCAAAAACAGCGTACAACTGCAAAAATGTGGAAATCTCAAAATTACTGAAACACAAACTGTACGCAAAACAGTCTTTGTTTTAAATGACAAATAAAGGAAGAAAAAATATTTCCAATCTGATGTTTAGAAGGAAATACCATCAGCAGTTAGAATGGCTCTGAAATCCAGCGGTAATGAAGATGCATACAATAATATTATTAATAACATCTATGAAAATGCAAGTGCAAATGTTCGGCTGTTTGAAAATACAACACACATAAAAATTGGAAAGGGAGTGAGACAAGGTGACACCATATCTCCGAAACTCTTTAATCCCACCTTGGAAAATGTCTTTCAATCACTGAACTGGGAAACCAAAGAGATAAAGATTAATGGAGATTATCTAACCCACCTTCGTTTTGCTGATGACGTAGTCATTTTTGCAACTACCCCATCAGAGCTGCAGGGTATGATCCATGAACTTGTTGACAAGAGTAAAGAAGTGGGATTAAAAATGAACTTTTAGAAGACAAAAGTGATGTTCAATGTTTTTACAAGAAATGAAGATTTATCGATTGTTTTAGAAAAGCTAGAGATAACAGACACGTACGTTTATCTTAGATAGCAGATATCAAGTGAGGGTCACATTGATGAAGAAATGTATCCGCGTACAAAACTTGCCTGGAAAGCTTTTGCAAGAATCAGCACAATTTTTAAGAGCAATATGCCATTATGTCTTAAAAGAAAAGTGTTTGATCAATGCATCCTTCCAGTGCTTACGTATGGTGCAGAGACGTGGACCTTAACTAAAAGAGACATACAAAGGCTGCAGACAACTCAAAGAAGCATGGAGAGGTGCATGCTTGGTGTAACCAGGAGAGATAAGTCGAGGAACTCGTGGATCCGAAAAATGACAAGAGTGGAAGACATCATGATCAGAGTTAAATTCCTGAAATGGCAATGGGCTGGACATACTGCCAGAAGGACAGACCATCGATGGACAGCCGAAATTTTAGATTGGATTCCAAGGGACGGGAAAAGACCCAGAAGAAGACCACATGGTAGATGGGTGGATGAAATTCGAAAGTATGCGGGAGTGACATGGAGAAGACTGGCACAAGACAGACCATTGTGGAGGGAACTTGGGGAGACCTTCGTCCAGCAGTGGATTGATAATGAATGACAATGATGATGATGATATGGAATAATATATATTTTGAATACGAAGTTATCTCCAGTTACACCCTTTAGCGGTGTTTCATAAAAAAACCGGGAAACAAGGATCCACGTTCTTACAATTCAACCTTTACGATACAGGGAGCATTTTTTTAAATCGAACTAATAGTTGCAGAGATGTGGTGCTCACAGGCGACCAAATGATGATATAAGCACGCACTGTTTTTAACAACAGACATCCTATCAGAAAACACAATTATTAAAACTTAAGTGCATAGATTGAGAGATTTATCTCACCCTTGTTTTGCTGATGACGTAATCATTTTCGCAACTGCCCCTTCAGAGCTATAGAGTATGAGCCAGGAACTCACAAAAATGAAGAAATGGGATTTTTTTGTTTTTTTTTATTGGAGGTTTAACGACCACCGTGAGCAACTCAATAGGCTATAAGCCGCCGCCCGTCCCTAATTGAGAGCCACTGACTACAGGGAAGGGAGAGAGCCAGTGCCGTAAGACAAACACAGCATCCATGCATCACTGGATTCGAACACGGTTCCATCTCGGACGAATGATCAGAAGCCATCGATTAAAACACTGCGCCACCGGGGCAGCAGAATTGGGATTAAAAAGGAACTTTCCGAAAACAAAACTGATGCACAATGCTTTTTTAACAAATGCAGTTATGGATTGATGGGGAACAGCTAGAGATAACCGATACCGACATTTACCTTTGAGAGCCGATATAATGCGAAGGTCGCATTGATGAAGAAATTAGTCGACGTATAAAACTTGGTTGAAGAGCTGTTGGAAGAGACATATAAATTTTCAAGAACATTATGCCATTATATCTTAAAAGAAAAGTGTTTAATAAATCATCTTTCCAGTGCTTACGTACGGAGCAGAGACGTGGATCTAAAAAAAGACATATACAAAGAATGCAAACAACTGAAAGAAGCGTGGAGATACATGTTATATGTAAGCAAAAGAGATAAGAAGAGAAACTCGTAACAAAATGACAAGAGTGGAAGACATTATGTCAGAGTAAAATCCTTGAAATGGCAATGGGCTACGCATATTGCCAGAAGAACGGACCACCAATAAACAAGCGAACATTTAGACTGGATTCCAATGGACAAGAATAGAACCAGAAGAAGAAAACCACATGATATATATATGTATGGAATTCGAAAGCATACGGGACTGGCATGGAGAAAACTGGCACAAGGCAGACCATTGTGGAAAAACATGGGAAGACCTTCATCAAGCAGTGGATTGATAACATCTAACAATGGTGATGATGATGATAAATACAGAGCAATGAGCCATTACTTTAAGACCACACCTAGCCTAGAGAAATGTGCGCGCTTGGAGACCAAACAGTGGCGCAGGTGAAGTTCACAGAGCGGTATATACAAAACCCAAGTATCGACTTTCGGTTAGTAGAGTGTTCGGAGTCAGAATAGGAAAAGCTGCCAATTTATCGGAGTTTGATAAAGAACAAATTGTGATGGCACGGAACATCGGAACTACGATCTCGGAAACGGCGTAGCTTGTGGGTTGTTCAGGTACCGCTGTAGTGAGTACGTATCAAAAGTGGGGTAAAAATGGCCAAACTACGAACCGTTGCCCTGCCGTGTGTCTTCCGCAGCTCAGTGGTGCTAGAGGGGAGCAGAGACTGTCGCTCATAGTTCACATCGACAGCAGGGACACAGAGCGGCAAATTACCTACAGCGGCAAAGCGTCACAACACGCAGTTCACTGCAGCCTTTTCTGCATGGGCATGATTAGCTAAAGACCCAGCCGGGTCCCCATGCTATCTGCACATCATCGCCAACATTGCATCAAAATGGGCCGAAGATCATCGAGATTGGACCGTGGAATAATTGGAAGAAAGTGGCCTAGTCTGACGAATCAAGATTCCTGGTGCATCGCGTAGACAGCCGAGCGTGGATACTCCGATTACCAACAGAGGATATGACACTTGGATTCACTGCTGATCGCAAACAGGCCAGCGGCGTAGGTGTTATGCTGTGGGCGACGATTTCTTGGGACATTTTAGACCCCAATATCATAATAGCACAATACCTGACAGCTGTGAAGTTTCTGAACATCGTTGCTGACCAAGGTCACCCATTCATGGCAATTTGGTTCCCAGCTGGTGATGGCCATTACCACAGAATAATGCGCAATGCCACACTGTCAGAATCGTGAAGGAGTAGTTCGAGGAACATGCTGGTGACTTTCTGTCAATCTCTAAATTCACCTGACTTGAACCCAATCGAACATTTCTGGTTCGACTTTTAAAATCGGGTTCACCCTAAATCACCGCACCCCGAAGTGTACGGTAACTGGATGTCCTGCTGTTGACATTATGGTACCAGATACCCCAAGATACCTATCGCCACTTCATCGAAACTTTGCCTTGCTGAGTGGTCGCTGTTTTGCGAGCTAAATGTGGTCCTATAGCTTATTAGGTAGGTGGTCATAATGTAAAGACTCATCGGTGTATAAGATCCTAAACCATGAGACCAGCGGGTTTTTATGGATATCAAAGCAACACCAGAAAAATGACGACGCATGCGTAGATCATGAAACGGTATAAATAGCACGTGATACTGAGCCCTGTTAGTTACTGTTATTCTTGTTCTTCAGATGGGTAAGGCAACGCGAAGCGAGTTTGGTAAAGGCCAAATTGTAATGTCCAGGCGTCTAGGTCAGAGAAGTTCAGAGACAGCAAGACTTGTAAGCTGCTAATGGTCAGCCATAGTTAGTACCTTTAAAAGTGCTGGGAGAGGGGGTCTACGAATCGACGGCAGGATGTGGGCTGACCACTGCTAATTTGTACTATAGATGAGTGGAGACTATTCCGTATGGTACGAGACAGCAGAAGATACCCTGTGGTGCAACCTGTTGGGATTTGAATGCTCCCCAGCAAAACCACAAGTGTTGGGAAACCGTTGGCCACCACCGGGAAGTGTTCACTGATGGCTGAAGTATGCCTCTGACATTTCGTTAGCGGTCCTTTTGTGGCAGCGCCATCAGTTGACAGCTATTGATGGCCCTGTAGCATCGCAGTGAACTATGGGCCTTCAGCAAGTGGCACTCGTGACCTGTTCCTGGCAACCGAAGAAACTCCAACACGAGGTGGAAGCACGGGAGAGCGCAGAATCAGAAGCAACACGTGCTGTTTTTCTCGTCAGTTGAAGATGACGCCATTGCCGTCGTGTTATTTTAGTGGAAAGTAAAAAAATAAGGCATATATAGAGAGACGAATTAATTTCTTAATGAAATGCTGCGTCAAGAAGATTACAGTCGGAGGAAAATCATATAAATAATAATTAATGAACTGTAAGAAATAGTCAATTACTCTTATGTATTTATAGAAACTGATTTCGTAGAAAAATTCCAGCACAAACACACGAAGAATCGAGAATATAAACAGCCATGAAACATAACCACTCCATTGCCATGAATAACAAGAAATTCCGGACTTCAGTCCCGGAAAGACATTGACAAATCGTTATTTTGGAACAAAATAAGAATTATACGCGTACAAAATGGGTGTTTTCATTACGAAATGCATAAACAAGTAGTCGAAAAAATAAAACAAATAAAAAACTCTTTGTTAATATAAAGTACTTAACCATGGGTTGAATACACAAAACTGGAGGAATTTGCTGCTAAAAATAACCTGAAGTAAAATAAAATATCATTTTTGTGGCCAGTTCTCCGCTTCGTTTTTGGCCCGAAAACCGAGGAAATGTCTAAATTTCTTATTGAAAATGAAATATTAAAAAATTTGTTTTCTCAGCATTAGTTGCTCAAGTAGTGGGAAATATAACCACGCGATATTTGTTTATTCAAAAAAATTATGCCACTGAAATTGCGATGTGACCAGTTCTCCGTACCCGACGATACACCACGCCTAACGGGGTTCGAACACGGATCCACCTGGTAAGAATTGTCAGTAGCAATGAATTAGACCACTTGGCAAACAGGGCCTCACGTACTTTTTACGTGCATAAATATGAGGTCTTCCTTAATTTCATGAGAAGATATCTTAATTTCAAATAAGCAATGGACAACGTTAAACAGAACGCTTCCTCCACTCTATCATATAACGCTATCCGGGTACGGACAACTGGCCACATCGCAATTTCAGTGCCATAAAATTGTTCTGAATAAACAAATATCCTGTGGTAATATTTCCTACTTTTTGAGCAAATATTGTTCACAAAACAATTTTTGTTTTAACATTTCATTTTCAATAAGAAATTTTGACATTTCCATATTTTTCTGGCCAAAGACAAAGCGGGCAACTGGCACCCGGAGAACTAGTACCTGGAGAAGTGGCCACTGGAGAACTGGCCACAAACATTTTAAGGAGCCGTATGAAAATTGCGTTTTTAACCGCTCCGTGGCCACATCCCCAGAGGCTGGTTATCTGAGTCACATAAAGTTTCCGTAATAATCCACAACTTAACAAAAGAATTTCAGGGTTTCTAAACGCTCCGCAAATTATTTGATGGCATGTGCAAACGCAGGAAACTTGCTTGGTGGGGAGGGGGTATTAATACAAAAAGCATAAAAAATGTGAGGGATTTTCTGGTGCGATGGAAGATTTTCGGCGTTTAAATATAGAACTCAACACATTCTCTACAGGCCTGTGCTGAAACAAAAAACCGGATGGGGGGGGGGTCCTCCGAAAATATAAAATATATAGAATTTCTGGTCCGATCGAAAAATTTTCCGCGTTAAAAAATTACAGCTCTACAAATTATTTTATATTCAACATTTTTGGCGTTAACCTTCGCTCCCAAAGATGGTTTCCTACGGTAGCAGATGCCCGCAGAAGTTTTGTTCAGTTGTAGTATGTGAACGCTAAAAGCATCCCGACCGGACCAGAAATTCTTAATATCTTGTGTTTTCCGCATTACCCCCCCCCCCCCACCCGATAGGTTTCCTGGGTTAGCACTTTCCCGCAGAGAATTTGTTGAGTTGTTTTTGTAAACGCCGAAAATCTCCCGATGGGTCCAGAAATCATTCATATTTTTGGTAGTAAGGTCAGTAATAGGGTTCATGCGTTAGCATATGTCCGTAGATAATTTTTTGAGTTGTAATTGTAAACACCGATAATCTGTCGATCGGACCGGAAATCCTTTATATTTTATATTTTTGGAATTGCCACATCACCCCATAGGTTTCCTGCGTTTTCACATGCCCGCAGAAAATTTTTTGAGTTGTAGGTTTTAAAACACGATATTCTTTTTTGAGTTGCAGATTATGATTTTTTTTTACAAAGTATTACATTAAATATCGCAATCAAGAAAATACGAAATTCCGGAAACTTAATGTGATTCAAATAACCAGCCTCTGAGACGTGGCAACGAAGCTGTC
Organism: Macrothele yani; assembly: GCA_039090855.1. NCBI lineage: Eukaryota > Metazoa > Arthropoda > Arachnida > Araneae > Macrothelidae > Macrothele > Macrothele yani. Next base: position 125,499,588 of record CM077034.1, read on the forward strand.
GAAAACGCAATTTTTATATGACCCCTTAACATTTTTGGGGGCAGTTCTCCTACACCCAACGCTATCTATCATTATGAGGTCACCAAAGTTTGTTTCCAAAATTACGGAAGAGATTCTTAATTCGAAAGAAAACGTGCGTTTTACGTGCAGAAAATATGAGGTCTCTCTTAATTTCATGAAAAAATTATCTTAATTTCAACTAAGCATCTTGGGGAAAAACTATGATTGACGTCCGTATAATGCTATATAACATTATATGGTTGAGCAGTGGAAATATTTCGGACAAGTTTTGTCGAATGCTGTGTTCAATTTAAAATATTTTTTCACGAAATGAAAACGCGCCGGGTGTTTCTAACAAAGCATTATAGTTAACAGTTGGCCTATTTTCGAGAAGTGGGCATTTTCGCCTCATATAAAGGTTTATAAGAAGGTACGTTATTTCCCCCTCTCCTTCAAAACGTTATACCTGTCGTATGAAGGCAGGGGACTTTACAGGAATGTACGAAAGAATTACCACAGAAGAAATGCAAACTTCTCGAAAACAGGAAAAAATGAACACATCGTAAAAAGTGGAAAATACAACTCTTGCTGACAGATGTTTTCCTATATTTGTTAAAACACGAGGTTTTTCCTAATTTCAGAGGGGGAAAGGCCGCTCATAGGAAAAGCGAATCTGAACACTTCCTTAGCTTACCCATACAAAGTAAACAAGCGCTGCAAGGATACCGTAGATCCAAAGAATATAGGTCGCGTGCTAAAATCCAAGGATACCCTAGATCAAAAGAATATACGTCTCGTGCTAAAATTCAAAGATATCGTAGATCGAAGGAATATACGTCTCGTGCTAAAATCCAAGGATACCGCAGATCCAAAGAATATACGTCTCGTGCTAAAATCCAAGGATACCGCAGATCCAGAGAATATACGTCTCGTGCTAAAATCCACGGATACCGTAGTTTACTCCAAAATGGTGGAAGAGGGTGAAAGGGCGCTCTCATGATTTTCTTATGGGATGGCCCAACATATTGAAAATAAAAATATCCCGGAGAAATTAAAAACGCAAATTCTTAAATGTAATCCAGAACGTCATCAATGCCTCGTCGGGAAGTGGAACCCGAACCCAATTAATTATTTGGTCGCCCAAGTGAAAAAGCTATAGGTATCATAACACACTGCATACATATAACACAATAACAAGAAAGAAACAATATGTCTACAGAGGTATTTCTATATACCTTCTATGACAACTTGTAGCTGGAAAATGCCCTTTTTCAAAGGTAACAGAAGTGCTATGTGCTTCTTTATTTCTAAGGCTGATCTTTTTTTAAGGAATAACGCAACCTGACCTTCAGAAGGGATGTTTTAATCTGCGCATCTGTTAGATTTATATTTGGATGAGGGTCAGTTGCACCCCTCACGGAAACTGTCAATCAAATTCAAGGGTTAATTGCACCGGACTCCCATCCTGTCGCATGGGGTAGTTGCACCGGACTCCCTCCCACAGTGCCTGTCAGTTAAATCAACGGGAGAAAAGCCTGGGCCGCGGGTGGCCTAGTAGGCAATGTTCGTGACTGCCGCGTAAGGGACCTCAGGTTTGATCCTAGGCAGGTACGAACGTGCGATCCACTAAATATCCGCCGTGCGTCGTATGGGCACGTTAAGCCGTCGGACCCCGGGTACATGCCCTACGGTAATAAATAGGGGCGTCTTCCTCCCTATTTCTACTTCGCCTCCGTGTCACTTTCCTATGGGGCACTTTAGTCCAAGTCTCCTAGCTTCCTATTTCTAAGGGTTGTTTAAGACCTGGGGGTCAGACACTTCCTTCCTAAAATCCTTTACATATATAAAAAAAACCGCATTTTCTAGTGGAACAGGTTTGTTACACAGAAAGCGGAAGCAGGGGGTCCTGCATGCATGTGTTACGCGTATTGTCCATGTGGTCATTTGTAGTAATGATGGGCTTAACACTGACTTTTCGGTAACGTTCCAAAAAAGTAACCGTGACAAGTAACGGTGACAAAGTCACGGTTTTTGACAAGAACGAACACCTGTACTTGTATGATCAAATTAGTCACGTGGCGAAATCACAATCCACAGAAACGTTTCATTAATCGTTACCCGTCAGTCGGCACTCTGCTTCGCAGGTCTCGTTCTGAGTTCTCAAGAGGATTCGTGTTCGTGCTATTTCCGAGATTTCCACTGACAGACTAATTAGGCACTTGTATTCTTAGTTACTTTTGATAGGCATTTCAGTTAGTTTTCATAGGTATTTTAGCTTCTTTTCATAGATAAGTAACGGAGAAACATTGAATATGAAATCTTTTAAATCCCGAAGAGCAGATAGTAGTCAAGCTCGTATATGAAAAATTTTCAAGTGGAAGATAAATGAAATATTATTTAGAATTCATTTATTCGGTCTGTTGGTCTGTAGACAGCTCTAAACACAAAAATGATTTTTATTCGGGGATATTTTTTAGCCAATAATTGGATTTTTCTGAAATTTTGTGCTCCAGCCCTAAACTAAAAATCTTGGTGTTCTAGAACTTCACTGAATGGTGGTTTGGGTGAAAAATAGCATATATATGAATGTCACTTCAAATAAATAAAAACCCAAAACCAAAAGATAAATAGCTTTAAAAGTGAGATTATTGAGTGAAAAGGCTTGGAAATATCTATATTTAAGATCCAGTGATTTTAAAGCGGTTGAGGAAAGTAGCTTAATTTGGGAACGCTTGATTTGTAACGTACCTATCGTACCACGAAAGTAAGGTGAAATTGGAACAATTCAGGAACCAAAGTGTTCTCGTGATTCTGGAACGGTGATTTTGCCCACTAATCACAAACCGTGAAACTGACATTTCAGTAACGTTACAAAGTAACCGTGACGTGATTTTGTACCCACCTCTAATTTGTAGTTTGCACATGTGTTGCCCTATCACAAACATCCACCACGGCCACAATGCTGTATTACGCTGCTGCTGTAGTACAGTTCGAAGTGGGAATTCATTCAGCAATTCAAAATACCTGACATACAAGCAACATCATAGGATGTTGTTCCATGCATCTCAGTCGTAGAGGAAAAATCGAGGAACTTGGTTTGACAAAGGAATATAAAGATAAACATTCTGACATAGGTAAGTGGTTGCGTTGGTCATTTGGATTACTTTATTTAAATTACGAGAAAGTTGCAGGCGTTTTGATGTCGGATATATGAATCAATTACAGACAAAATGTTCCTCTAAGTTAAGTTAAGTATATACTGTATATATATAACTTCACTTGACTTAGAGGAATAATTTGGTTTATAATTGTCTCTTTACTCTATGATACAACACATGAAAACCTTTGAAAAGAAAAAAATGTTTTATAATGAGATACAGAAATACATTTCAAGCATATACGTTTAGTCTGTGACATTTCATTGGCAAGACATTTACAGAAAATAGAGTAGACACTATTTCAAATCTTATATACGTTTATTCTCTGACATTTCTTTGGCAAGACATTTACAGAAAATAGAGTAGACACTATTTCAAATCTTATATACATGTATCCTCTGACATTTCATTGGCAAGACATTTACAGAAAATAGAGTAGACACTATTTCAAATCTTTAAAGAAATAGCGCTTTTTTACATTTAATCGTGCGCGACATCTTAATATCTCCACGTATAGGTTCCGTCCGTTTGATTGCTGTCGATATATGTTATTTTCTTTAAGGAAAGTAATTCTATTTCTGAAAGTAATTCAGAAACAACATTTACGTCTGCAGGAAGGTGCAAAGTCAATTTCTCTATGTTTATAGCTTCAGAAATAATCTTGAAGACTTCTCTCACAACCATCGAATGCGGCTCACCTTCCATGTGTATCTTGAGCTTGTGCAAATTGCTCAGACACAGAACATGTCTGAAAGGTTTGTTGCCCGATATTGGGCAATTCAGATAAATATCAGCCAGATAGAGTTTCTCTAAATAGGGACACATTATCAGTATATATTCGAGATCTTTGTGTCGAATAACATCTTTTCCCCCATTTCTCCAAAGAGCTGTAAGGACTTTATATGACTTCCTTTGCTGGTCCAGAACATCTTCATGCTTTCACCGAGACGATTACTGCTTCCACTAGAAAGAGAAATGCTTTTGAGATGATTGAGTCTGCACATGGCCTGTGTCTGGTCTCTGCGTTTGTTGTTATCATTACTAATACATAAAACGAATTCCTCTAATTCTGGACAACTACCAATAACCGTTTCCAAGTCTCCATCGAATTCACCACAACCAAGAGACGTGAGCTGCACATTTAATCGAGACATTCCGCGTGTCTTGCGCTGCTTATCAATCTCACAGAATGCGTTAGGTACATCTCCAGAGGAAGGGGGATTTAGATTTCGAAGTGTTGGCATATGTGTTAAAACGCAAGCTACTCCAGCATTGCTGGCTTCTGTACCACTTATGTCGAGTTTCCGGAGTTCCAACGGACTGCTCATTCCACACTCTTTTGTATAGCAGCAACTGCGAATGTCTTCACCATCGCCCCTTTTATGACCACAAAGAATAAACAATGCATCGTCATTTATGTTTGTAAAAACCAGACTTAGTGTTTTCAGTTCAGTGAGGGAGATCGTAATAACTTCTATTGTCTCCACATTGAGATTCTTGTAAAGACTCAAATTAAGAACGGTCAAATTCTTCATGTCTCTGAGAATAGGATTGTATACAGCGGGGTCCAGATTCCTTCCAATGGACTGCAGTGACTTCAAGTTCTGAAACAAGAAAAAGGAAATTCCAATCACTTAACAATTTAGCAGAATACATGCATTCACATTAATATTTCTCCAACAGAATAAAAATACAATAAGACTGCATTAATGAGTCATATAATTTTATCGCAACCGGTGCAATAGCTGACGCAAATCACATGACCAACAAGTGACGTCACCGACCAATACAGAACACATTCACGGATGAGACGAGACGTTTTGACCAAATATGTTTGGTTCCACCTCGTCCCGCCAAATCAACTCTTAGCCGGCGAGATATAGACGCTGCAAGATTTCTAAAGAGGTCTTGTTGTATCACGTAACAAAACGTTGCCAGAAGATTATTTAACTCATGTAATTTGCGTGGTTCAACAGCCACAGATTGGATTTGCTGTTCCCACACAATCCCCAGATGGTCAACTAGATTTGTGGTTTGTGTGGGAAGAATGCTATTGCTCCGAGGACAGCCCGCAAATAGTTTGAGCGGTTCCTAAGTGGCAATTTTGACCTCAAGGACTTTCCACGTTCAGGTTTTCCATCTCACTTTGATAAGGATCCTTTGAACCATCTGATCGACTTGGATCCGTGTCAAACCGCACGCGAATTGGCCACTGAGATGGACTGTGATCAGGCCACAGTGATGCGGCACCTGGAACGTATGGGAAATGGATCAGAAATTAGGGTCTTGGGTGCCTCACACACTCACCGAGGACAACAAGAATCAGCGGGTCACCATATGTGGTTCCTTGCTCCCATGTTACCGCGAAAGTTCTTAGCAACACAAACACTTTCTGTCGCGTATTGTTACTGGATATGAAAAGTCGTGACTGATACGTGAGTTTCAGTATGTCAAGCGAGCAAGGAACCACATATGACAACAAGCTGATTCTTGTTGTCCTCGGTAAGTTCGAAATCGGACAAGACGCCCGCACCACGTCTAAAACATGACTTTCATCCTACGAAGAATAAGTTATGTGTTTTATGGGACATGGAAGGCATTATTTACTAGGAAATATTGCCGAGGAATCGGACCATCAAGGCTGTACTCTATTGTAAGCAATTCCGCCGTGTGAAGGCAGCAGTTCAACAGAAACGGCCACATCGACGCCATGGTGTCATTCTCCAAAATGATAATGCACGCTCTCATAGTGCAAACATGACCATAATAATCATTCAGGATTCAGGACACGACATCGGAGATCGTTCCACGTTAGGCCTATTTATCCAGATGTCTTCCCTTCAGACTATCACCTGATCCGATTTCTGTCGAATGCACTCCGTGGTAGAACGTTCAACAATGATGTTGATCTCCAGAATTTCCTTGATGATTTCTTGATTTTCAAGAATGGCATTGCAGACCTACCCAGACATTGGGACACAATCGTAAACAGTGGGGAGGAATATATAGTTGATTGATTCCGTTTTCCATTCTGATGTAATACACACCTGTACCGAGGTGAAAAAACGGCATGAACTTATGCATCAACCCTGTAGTTTGTTCCATTCCAAAGACATAATAGTTTGTTCCATTCCAAAGACATAATAGTTTGTTCCATTCCAAAGACATGGTAGTTTGTTCCATTCCAAGGACATAATAGTTTGTTCCATTCCTAGGACATAGTAGTTTGTTCCATTTCAAGGACATAGTACTTTGTTCCATTACATGGACATAGTAGTGTGTTCCATTCCAAGGACATAGTAGTTTGTTCCATTCAAAGAACATAATAGTTTGTTCCACTACAAGGGCATAGCAGTTTGTTCCATTACAATTACAAAGCAGTTTGTTAAATTACAAGGACATAGTAGTTTGTTCCATTACAAGGACATAGCAGTCTTTTCCCAAACTGGCAAAAGTGGCTCATTGTTCGAATTAATAGGTGCATGGCGTATCCACAAACAACAAATAATTGCTCCTAAAGCAACCCATTTAAAGATTGAGTCATTCAGATGTAGCCAAGCTTTCTGAAAAAATCTGATACACATGCTAAAATCAAAAGAATACCCCTACGTAAACAAAGCATTGCATAGAGCAGTACGGGTTAGAGGAACACCCAAAAATCCCTGCGCCTTGAGGAATTAGTGAACGTTTTAAGTTCAATGTGTTATTGACTCCTAGTAATATTTGATTCCATTTTTACACATATTAGCATTTTTCTGTTTTTCCTAAGCATGAGCATCTTCTGCCATTTTGGGAACACACTGCACCATGCCCTTGTAATTCTAGGTAACACTATGTACTTCAGCAGGGGAAATGTTCTGTTAAGTTTTAAAGAGTTCTTAATTGAATTTAGGATTTTTCTTCTAAAATATAAAAATAAAACACCTTATGTTTCTAACAGACGTAAGAGAACAGTTAACAGCAGGCAAATTTCCCTATTTTTAAGATGTAGGTATTTTTCCTATTTTTAAAATGTGGGCATTTCTCCCTCATACTCTGGAGTACGTGTTGAGAATATTCCAACTGTTTACCTATTGTCATTTTTTAAAATGTCCTATATATATATTCGAGAAAAAATGCGCTCCAACTTAAGTCCCGGTTTAGACGAACCGCCGGTCTACTACACTGTATGCAGTTTAATTAAGTGCGCAGAGCATTCATTGCACTTTGAGAACGGCCGTTCAAGTGCAGCCTGCGCATTTTAAATAAGTGCGTATTACACCCTACGCACTTTGAAAACCGCTGGTTTAGTGAACTTCACGCATTTTAAGTATGTGAGCAGGGCCCTCTACTCAGTTTCAGAACCGCTGGTTTTCCCTCTCGACTCATTTTCAATAAGTGCGTAGAACACTCTGCGCACTTTGAGAACCGCTGTTCTAGTGCATTGTATGCATTTCAAATAAGTGCTAAGTGCACTATACGCATTGTAAATAAGTGCGCAGGGCATTCTACGTATTTTGAGAAACGCTAGTCTTGTGCATTATACGCATTTTAAATAAGTGCGCAGGGCGCTGTACGCACTTTGAGAACAGCTGGTTTAATGCACTTTACACATTTTACGCGAGTGCCTAGGGCACTCTACGCACTTTGAGAACCACTGGTCTAGGGCACTCTACGCATTTGAAATAAGTGCGCAATGCACTCTACGCATTTGAAATAAGTGCGCAATGCACTCTACGCATTTGAAATAAGTAGACAATGCACTCTACGTAGTTTGAGAAGCAATAGTTTTCTGCACTCTATGCATTTTAAATAAGTACGCAAGGCACTATCTCAGTTTGAAAACCGTTGTATTAGTTCTTTCTACGAATTTTTCCGTGCAATGTATGGTAGTCGTGTTATAGACATAAAGTAGAGAGATAGCTTTGTCTTATAAAAGTACCTTAGTAGACGTCTAAATGAGATGATCTGAAATTCAATACATACCTTGCAGTTGCGTCCAATCGCTGCAATGATTTCCGGGCTGTATCCTCGGTAAGGAACTCTTATTGTCTTAACATTTTCATTGAATATGAAATCTGAAAACTGCCGCAGTAATCTCATGTAACCCTCGTTTTCTGGAGAAATTTCTTCTGCGGAAGAATAAGCAAATTTTTCATGAAACATTTCTACAATATTATCGGCAAAGATGCCTTCTGAAAAGAGAGAGAAAATAATTTTGACATTACCGTCTGCTTTCACAATGGTTAAATAAATTAACTCTCATTGGGTGACACATTTTATTTTGCAACGATCTGCAACTTTTAAAGTGCGTTTTAGTACGCAAAAATACCTCTCCTGTTCAACACTATTTTCTTTCATGTTATCATTTTTTCTGAATCCTTATAGAATTGCGGAAAATTTTTTATGTCCTACCATAGAAAGGTGTGTGATATTAAAGGGATATCTTTAGATTTAATGCTTGAATAATGATATTTTATTACAATTAAATCGAATAAACGACGCAAGCACCTCTTCGGCGTATCGGTTGTTTTACGGAAATGAACATTTTGAAAATTGGCTTTACTGCTCAAATAAAAAAATTCAAAAGAACACTAAAATCAAAAATCACTGAATGTTTACAGATCCTTATACGAAGCTGAAAACTTGTGTCTTGAAACAAATTCAAAACATAAAATATGATTTTGTTAGTTTTCACCTTGTTTGCAAAGTCTAGCCAGAAAAATAAGAATATAAACTATTTGAAGCGTTCGAAACTCTCCATAAATAATCAGTTGAGCCGCATTCCTATTTTACTTCCCGTAAAGAGATTCAAGCTTTCTGGGGTAGATTTTTATCAACATGTCTGATTCCTGGAAAATACTCTGCTATTTAACGAAACAGGAAAGCAGAGGAAAGATCTTAAAAGTGCATTTCAGATGACATACCGAGAACCAGCAATGAACCTACAATGGCAATTCCATTGTCATACCTAACATTCAAAGTTGAAAAAACCTTATTAAATTCAGATACATAGTCTTCTTAGTTCTGACTATGGTTCCAATAACTTTCTTCTTTCAACATATTCTACAAAAATTTTGAACCCCATCGAAGTTCAACATCTGCCCAATTTTCTAAGAGAGAGCATCAAACATCCCGTATTTATTTTAATGCGCCTCCAGTCGCCTCAACGTCGGTTTACACACAATTAAGATTCTTCTCTTTGTTTTTTGGGGTATATGGCGTGTCGTGTTTCAGATTTGCTGCCAGGAAACACCACTACCACCGCCAAGGGGTTTCGCCATCAGCTCGACGATCTGCACGAATCGCTCACGTCGAAACGACCGGTACTGCTGAACCGACAGGGAGTTCACCTACAGCCGTCACTCCGGAATCTCGGAGGTAAAGCTACAGCAGGCTTAAGCGAGACCTCACATAGCATGGGGGACCAAGATGGTCAGGGACCTGCGCTGTTGTCTGCTACCGCACCCAGAATATTCTTCGGACATTGTCCATTGCGATTATCATATTTTCGGTTCGTTGCTGCATTTCTTGGACGGACAACCGTTCACCTACCCGGACGATGTAGAACTCCCGCTTACGCACTGCTTTAGGCCCACGCCGCTACAATTCTACAAGTATGGTATCCAATAGCTGCCCAGAGGATGGTATGCGACAGCTGCCCAAAGGATGGTATCCAATAGCTGCCCAGAGGATAGTATCCAATAGCTGCCGAGAGAATGGTATCTAATAGCTGCCCAGAGGATGATATCCAATAGCTCCCCAGTGGATGGTATGCAATAGCTGCCCAGAATGGTATCCAATAGCTGCCGAGAGGATGGTATCCAATAGCTGCCCAGAGGATGGTATCCAATAGCTGCCCAGAGGATGGTATCAAATAGCTGCCCAGAGGATGGTATCCTATAGCTGCCCAGAGGATGGTATGCAATAGCTGCCCAGAGGATGGTATCCAATAGCTGCCGAGAGGATGGTATCCAATAGCTGCCGAGAGGATGGTATCCAATAGCTGCCCAGAGGATGGTATCCAATAGCTGCCCAGAGGATGGTATCCTATAGCTGCCCAGAGGATGGTATCCAATAGCTGCCCAGAGGATGGTATCAAATAGCTGCCCAGAGGATGTTATCCAATAGCTGCCCAGAGGATGGTATCCAATAGCTGCCCAGAGGATGGTATCCGATAGCTGCCCAGAGGATGGTATCCGATAGTTGCCCAGAGGATGGTATCCAATAGCTGCCCAGAGGATGGGCGCAAGTCGTGGAAGATGATGGTGACTACATTTTGAACTTATTTGAAACTGTATATATATAGTAATTAGCACTTTTCTGCTGTCTTGCATTTTCAGACATTACTTTCTTTCCAATCCAATATTTATTCAAAACCTTAAATAGAAGTCCGTTTCCTAAGGGATCATGCAAATATTTCAAATTACTCTGCCTCGGGCACAAAGAACAACCTCCCATTTTCAACTGAAGGAGTTTCCTATTTACTGAATATTATGTTGTTTAGATTCGTGATGCTCCAGCTCATTTTGATCATCTCACAGTTCAAATATCTGTGTGAAATCATCTAAATATCAGTTGCGAAAGACTGTACACCATTTGTTAAAACAACAGTTTTTTTAATGGCCTAAAAATAATACAGTATTTAAGTCGAACTTTCGTACTCCACCCTGGAGACTTCGGCTGGGCTAGGTTATCAAAGAAGTGAGTAAGTGGGAGTTGGACATTGTCCCGGTTGGTGAACCGCTGTTTGCCCAGGAAATGATGCAAAGACCGAAAGAAGGCGTTGATAACCTTTCCCAGACGAAGCTTCCCAGTTGAGTGTTAGAGCTCGGTTTAAACTGGGTATTGATTTTACGCCGTTAATGGAAGTGTTGTAGTTTCGAAATAACAGTCTTTGTTCTCTGTGATCAGAAAAACTCACCAGCATAATTAGTATTATTTCCTAATAACGGATAACTTGATGAAATGTCAGCCGATAATCCTAAAAACAGAGAAATGTCATGGTAACACATAACCCCAAAAATGCATTTATTTTTGTTAATGTGATGCTTTATTTGCATTTGAATCAGTTTTAGTTTCGTTAATATGATGCTTTATTTGCATTTTAAATTGTACATCCGTAGCTACCTGAAATATTCGTCATGGCTTCCCAAACATTTTTGTTCATCGAAGTTACAACCAATCGTTTGCGTCGAGTGTTTAAATTGACATTATGTTTTGAGTTATAGGAGCCACAATGAATTTAAAAAATAATAATGGTCCATGAGGGGACAATTTCTGGCAATGGAAGAGTCAATCATTCTTAACGATTTTTCCCAATACAAATGAAATGCTTCTTCTTCGCGCTGTATTTTATGAACAATAGTTCAACCGGGAGTAGAATATATATCATAGTGTGATAATAAGGAATCGCATTTGCGTAGCAATGGAAAAAAAAATCAGAGAGAATCAAATAATTACATTCTTACAATGAAAAGAATTTATAATCGTGAGTCATGTATGGTATGCTGTCGGAGAAATATTGGCAAAACACATCTATTTCAAAATAAAGCTAGTGGAGATTTGCTGGAGATCAGAGAAACGTTGAGACGATTCATTGAAAATCAAATGTTTTTCTTGAAAACATGACAAAATTTATCACATCCCTGAATAGGTTTAGTCTCATGAAAGCCAATTGTTTTGGGTCCTAACAAATCGAAGCAACGTGAAACCGTAGGTCCAACCGCCATTGAAAGAAGGAAAGAAAAGGAGTGCAGATAGAGAAGTAATAAACAGAATGGGGTGGAAAGTTTAGAGCTATAGATAATATGCATTGCCTTAGGCTTATACAGATGAAAAAGGAGTCTCAACTGATCCCATACTCAAGTCGGTTTATATTTCGGAGAGGCTGTATTATTTCTTTCTTATTTATTAGTCTGATGGTATCCAAAATTTTCGGTCTTGCTCTATATATTTAAAATATTTAATAAGTAATTATATATTTTATATATATATAATATACATTATTTGTGTAATATATATATTTTCTTTGTGTGTGGGTTAAATGATTGACTCGTTTTCCTAATTAGATTTTAAACTGTTGTGGTAGATTTTCACCTTACCTACTTTTTTTTTCAATAAATTTGGAAGATAAGGCTAACATTTATCACATGTCACACTTACTTATACTATTTTTTACATATTTTACTGCTTTATATAATTACCGTTGCACAATAATTTATGAATTTTCGGCTTATAAATCCTCCTGAACTAAAAGTGGAAGTTTTTCGATTTTTTTTTGATTGGAGGTTTAACGATTACCGTGAGCAACTCAAATGGGCTATAAGCAGTCGCCCGTCCCTAATTTAGGGTCACTGGTTCCAGGGAAGGGAGACACCCAGTGCCGTAAGACAAACACAACATCCATGCCTGACCGGGATTCAAACCCGGACCCCTTACGGACGAATGATCAGAGGCCAACGCCTTAGACCACTGCGCCACCGGGGCGTCTTCGATTTCTTTCCTTCACTCACAGGTAATTCGATCCTGAGTATAAGACAATTCTAAAACAAATACATTTAGTGTATGTGTTATTTAAATAAATTATTAATGTTCCAGTAATTATTAAAAGGACGAGGAAGCCAAGAAATCTCCACCTGTTATCTGGTGAAAATACCAATTTCTTAATTTCAATTTTTTCTTATTACCTAACGCTACAGCTTTCCTTGCTTTTGGAAAAAAGTGCCCGAGAAGTCACTCAGCTATGGTGAAAAACTTTTAATCACAACAAGGTCGCGTAAGTGTACATTGTCAGAGTGATGCTTGCTCCAGGAGTTATGGTTCACTGCCTTCTCACACAATCCTTTAAAAATCAAACCCCAAAGAGCTTTTGATTCCAATAGGAAAAATGAAATTAATTAAGATATGCATAATAAATGAAAATAATCGCTGGTCTTAATTCACTTATGAGATTTAGCGGATATAAAAAAAATGCAAGTGAAGACTGGTATCTCCAGCAGCTGGTCTTAGGAATTTTTAAAGGGCATGTGTCTTCGGATTCCCTTAGAATCCTGTGATGGTTATATTCAAATTAATCGGAAACTTGAGACTTGGTCGATCTGGGTGGCGAAGTGGTTCTCATACCTGGGCGCCATTAGGCAGACACGGATTCGACTCCCGCTCCAGAACGACTAAATTTTCAAATTTTCTGAAGTTATCTGACTTACCAGCCTTGTCATATTTACACCAAAAGACGGATTTTCATCCGGAAAATTTGTATTGCATGGTGTGATCCCGTATTCCATTCATGAAATTTAATTAGTTTAAAACATGATATTCGCACAAATCTAATATTGGCAACAGGATACTTTCTTGAGTGCAAGAACAAGCTCGCAGTGGTATTTAAAATATCGTAAAAAAATTATGATTCTTCGTAAGTTAACAAATGACACATTTCCTTTCCTTTCATGAAGTTCTTAATATACCTAGGAAGTATATTAAATTATGAAATCTCGCCAAAACTGCAGATATTCTCAAATTGTAGTAAATAAACACAGTCAAAAGCTGGGAAGTCACAAATTGGTATTAATTTGTTCAGAGAAAGGGTACACATTTTTACAGTTATTTGTTTTAATCCTTACGATATTTAATAGCTCGTTTTTTCATGTTTCAGCAGAAATCTTGATGACAAATGTTTCGTTGAGATTAGAATTAAATCATTCCTTTCAAAATGGTTTTGAAAAAAATATCAAGAAATATTCTTGAAATATTTCCGCACTTTAGTTTGTGGATGGAGTTGAAGTAAATACCACAGGAAAGGAACCGTTAATTTTGACATATATTTTCAAGTATCCTGTTGCAACTTGAAACTAGGGTAGAATATTAAGAGTTGGTGAATATAACGACTTCAGCAAGATGGGTGAGTTAATGAGGGCTAAAGGACATTTATAATAATAGCAGCGATGCACTAAAACCGTATAATCATTATCATCAACCATTGTCAATCCACTGCTGGATGTAGGTAAACCACGTTTCTTTCACAACGCTCTGCCTTGAGAAAGTACCCTCCATGTCACTTCCCCAAGCTTACGAATTTCATCCACCCTTTTCCGGCACTTCATGAATAAAAACACTGTGTTATGGATATCCAATAAAATACAAATTGAAGTACCAAAAGTCATAGTACAGAAGTACGCATTTTTTTAACTGGCGCCGTCGTCACACACAATGCTTTGGCACCTGCACGGTTGTTATCAGTTGCGAGATTTCATCTTGTGGGTCTCAATGAACAATGCCAGTAGGATTATGGCAACCCGACGTAAATTATCAGAGTTTGAACTAGGCATGGCAGTGGAGCTAGACAGATGGGATATTCAATTTCCAATTATAAGTTTCTAAGCAACGTTCCTCGGTCCACGGTGTCACGTGTTTACCGAGAATATCTCATGGAAGGATTACCACTTACCGTGGGGAACAGGAGAACACAATGTCCAATCACAGGTGCTAAATGACAAGTGAATTGGCTCAAATAACAGTCACATTCAATGCAGGAGGTACCAGAGACATATTCATTTGGTCAGTGCAGCGTAATATATCTTCCATGGGGTATGGGAGCAGAAGGCCCACCAGAGTGCCTTTGTTAACACCGCGACAGCGGACACAACGCCTCACCCGGGCTCGAAAACATAGTAATTGGACTCTGGAAGTTTGGAAACATGGAGCGTGGTCCGATGAGTCACGCAACCAGGTGTTACGTGCTGATGGTAGGTTTCGTGTGCGGCGCAGGCTACCCGAGTTCATTGACACAAGCTGTCAGCAAGTCATTGTGCAAGCGAGTGGTGGTTCCAAACATATGTGAGTCATCTTTACTTAGAACGGCTAGGGTACTCTGGTCCTCGTAAAACACGTCATTAAGCGGTTATCACTTTGTTGCTCTATTGGGTGACCATTTGCAGCAGTTCGTGAACTCCATGTATATCAACAACAATGGACGTTTCCAGGCGAACAATGAGCCATTTCATCGAGCACAAATTGTCCAGAATTGGTTCGAGGACCATTCTGAAATAGTTATGACGGATGGTATAGTCATTACGTTCGCCCGACGAGAACGCAATATTACACACACGGGACGTGGTGTAAAGGTACATTCGCACCCAAGATTCAGTACCTAATTATACCAGAGTACTGTGGGTAGCTATTCAGACGGCATGGCTCAACATCTCTGTACAAGTCTTTCGGCCACTTGTGGAATCGATGTCATGTCGAGTTGCTCCACTTCGCAGGGCCAGTGGGGACCTTATACAATTATGATACGTATCCCATGATTTTTGGCACTTCAGTATATCTTATTGCAAAATTGGGTAATGAAGTTCCTATCATATCACTGCTATCATTGGTTCATCTTTCAATAACACTCTCCTAAAACCGAAAGGACATAAATCTTTTTTGAAACAAATACAACCATAAAATGTTCTTTAAATATAAAAAATGCATGATTAAGAAACAGGAGTGCCTGAACTGTCAAAACTCAGTGGAATAAATTGCAAATCATACTCGTGTAGGTATATGTTCGTGTACCTGTGCAAGAGCTTGCTTTTAAAAAAAGGCAGTAATTCTGATCAATCGTTTCAACGCAGTGGTTGTCGATAATTATGGCAGTTCGTTTACACCCGAAAACCACTGCCGGTTCTATTTAAAAAAAAATCTGTTTTTCCGCCGATGTTTTGTGAATTTTTTGCTTTATTTCGACTTATTGACGATAAATGCTGTATTATATAGTTCTTGCTTTTTCCTTTTAAAAACATCGCAGAAATTTACCAAAACAATTCGTATTGTCTAAAAAATTAGGCTAACGCCATTTCGATTTAAAACATTGTCACCGATTCAGAAACATTTGGGACGTTTTCAATAGTGTGTAATTTAAAAAGATAAATGTGGATAATTATTTCCTATATGGAGATTCTGCAAAACTGAAACGAAAAATGCATTGTAGAATTTAAATAAATAAATACGTCGCTCTTTCCACGTTCCACAAACACATAGCAACCGAAAAAATGTTTTCAGCCGCCACCGGAGAAATGAATCCACGGATATCTCAATATCTAGCCATATCGAGAGTTAAGCTTAAGACAGTTCAGACGCGTTTTTGTGGAACGTGGAAAGAGCAATGTATTTATTTATTTACTGACTACACCGTATTTGGTGAATGAGTTTTAGAACGAAAAATGATTTAAATCTTTGAAGAATATGCAATAATTTTTTTTTAAATTTCACTTAATATATGAATGAATTTCAGAATTCAGATTTAAACCGTGATGTAATTATTGAACGTAAATGAATAACAAACTTCGTAATTCGATCCGTTGTAGCGCAGAGGTCTAATCTCTGGATTCTGACTATTCTTCCAAGATGGGTATGACTCCGAAATCCTGTAAGAAATGGATGTTGCTTTTGTCGTTTGGAACTGGATCTCTCAGGTAATTTAATGAGAGGTGTCCATGTAGTTACTCACGATGCTTGTTAAAACCCCAAAGAAAGAAATAGGTTTCATTTCTCACGTTCCGTATTGAGTAAAGTTACTTTCAATAGTTTTTCAGAAAAATTATATATGTATATAGTAATCTCTTTCTGCCTTAGAGATTTGAACATTTTACGTAGCGATCGCAACCGATCACTTGACAATTTAAGTAACTCAACATATGAAAAGCAATATTTAGAAAAACCAAAGTCGGATAGCAATATTTAGATATTTCCATGGGCGATACGATATGGTTTTATTTTAAAACTTAAATATGTTAGTATTTTTTGAGAAATAATTTTTAGTTTTTGTTAATCTTTTACTTGATATAAATTGTTTCATCATAAAAAATGGAGTAGATTAACAAAAGATTATGCACTTCATGAACGGGTTACTCAGCTATTGCCTAATGTTTTTTTTAATATGAATAATTTTTAAACTTCGTTTTACAAACTAAGTTAAGCTTAAGACAGATGAGATGCGTTTAATGGGACGTGCATGATTCCATGTCACTCATAAGAAGGTAATTTTCTGTTAAACTGAAGATATAATCTGCAAATTGTTGTGAAATTATTCTTTCGTATTATATATCTCTTTATTCTTGAAGAAAAGTTCTTGCAGTTTTAAGTGTTTCTGAATGGTGTTATTCCCTTCCTAGCAAAAGTTATGAGATTCATATCTGAGTTCCCTGGGAAATTATTCTTATAAAAGTCAGTTAATGAAACATCCTTCAATTCTTTCTTCATACCTCAGTTCCCTTGCATTTCAATTAGTTCCATTTGCAAAAAATGTGGAGCTGGCACCATATCAACATCAAACGTAGAGGGGAATCTCTTAAATTTGGTACTTGTGCCCGTGAAAATAACAGAACCTATTGTTTCGTTTCTCATCGTAAGACTTCAACTCGTTCGCAAATGAAACGCAATAAAATTCCTTACATTGAGTATTGCAGTTCGCAGGTGTGGCAAAAATGGTAAGTACTGCGTATCCTTAGTTTGTATTCCTACAGTAATAGTTTATTATGATATGATATTGTGTCCATACATCTCATGATCCAACTCTCATAGAGTTGGTATCTTAGAACTGAGTTCATTAAAATGAGTTGTAACATCTTCAAGACATCTTAGAAAACGCAGACATCTTTTGTTTTCTAACTTCCATCCAGATTTCCCTTCCATGTCCATGGAAACAAATACCTCACATTTCAAATCATAAAACTGCTTCAGCATTTCCCCCTTACTTAGCCAACGAACTTCATAGTAAGAGTCAGATCTTCATGGTTAATAAAAGTTAGACCTTCATTGTTAATATAAGTCAGATCTTCCGAGTAAATAGTCAAATTTTCTTCATAGTAAAAGTCAGATCTTCATGGTTAGTAAAAGTCAAATCTTCATAGTAAAAACCAGATCTATATAGTAAAAAGTCATATCTTCATAGGAAAAGTCAGATCTTCAAGTGCTTTTGCTAAGTAAGAGAAGGACCTAACTTAGCGAAAGCAATTCCCAGTAAAAAGAGAAGTTTTCATGCTGGGATTGAACGTCTTCCAGAAATTCTTGAAACTGGTGATTGTTTATTGCTTTCGACCTAGTGAAACTTATGCAAGAAACAACCGTGATCATGACATGGGCGAATTTAATTTCCTTTCCACATAAGTTATATATTGGTGTATATGCAGTGAAGCTCACACAAATATTTTTTTATTGAAGTTCATATCAGATAACACTGATCTGATTTTAGCAACAACGCGTAATTTTGACCCAATCATTGACGGAGGCCCTTAGTTAATAACCCGTTTAGCTTTTTCCTCTTAAATTATAATTCGTTAGAAACATTTTTTACTTCTTGTAAAATGTCTTCCCCTACTTGGTATCGATTTCATGGAAAAATATAGGCAACTGAGCGGTGTCGGTAGCGTTTGTGTTTTCCTTTTGTTTAGAGCAAACTGCGATGCGAGTTTCTTTAGACTTAATATTATATAATCGTCCATTCCGTCGATACGTGTCATCACAGTCAAAGTAGAAAGACATATTTGTTCAACGTCCTAGTTTTTATTAAGACACAGTTATTCAATGACGTCACTGGCACATACTTTGACAAAGCATTTTTCGGAATATTGCATTGCAATTTTTTCACTGAAAGTAGAGCTTTCCCGAACAATTTTGTCAGTTTCATTACTCCATTTGTGGAAAAACATATGTTGAGCAGAAATACTCTTCTTCTAAATTTGTGTCTTATCTTTTCTCATTCGAAAAGTAAAGAAAATGTAGGCAAGTTCCTTCTTGGACAGCTATTTGGCTTTATACAGCAATTTCAACCATATTAATAATATTGCTGTGTTATTAAGAATCGTGAATATTTGTAATGTTTTTTTTTCATAGAGATTTTCCGGTAATTTGCCAAAAACTGATAGTTTTGTACCGAGACTTTCAATTCTGCCACTGCCATTTTTTTTTTAATTTAATCTCGGTGCGCTTTATGCAGCTGTGCCGCAATAAGCCTTATCTGAGGTGACTCGTATGCCTAAACTATCATAATACATTATCGGGAAAGCATTTCGTTTTCTTTTAAAAATCACACACTGGTTTATTCCCTGTCGCTTTGTTACAACAGCAAAGAGTAAATGCAGAAATTATAATGTATTTGAATTTTTACAAGGATGATATGCTTGATTGCAATTGTAAGAGTAAGTACTTCTTGCAACTTTAGCTATTTTCTACGTATTTATAAATGATATAGTATATATATGCGTATCACCGGAAGAAAGAAGTAAAAGCGCAGAGCATGTGTCTATATATCATACAACTGGGCAGGCCTCTTAAAAAGATAAATGAACGTAATCATTGTGAAACCAGAATCTCCAGTCTAATTCTTTTTATTCAGTTGCTTATAACAAAAATTGCAATATCTAAAAATAGGTTACGATGTTTTGCAAACTTGAAATTTACGTTCTAGTCAGCTGCGCAGGCAATAATGCTTAAATTTTTTATTGCAGGCACAATAGATAAATTTCGATTTCCGTTGTCGAAAAGCTTTTACAGTTCAGTAAGGAAAACGTTTGGTTATATTCAATCAACTGAGGTTGAAATCTGTTATTTTATTACTATTCCTGATGAGAGGAAGAGAAAGGCAAATTACCGACTTTCGCAGATCATTTCCTTATACACTGGCGGAAAGTGAAAAAAGAACACCAAGAAGGATTTGGCGGACGATCATGAAATTTATATATGTTAATGGGGTCGAGTTTAAGTAAGTGTGATGTTAATATCGGGACCAACCGGGGAGCGCTTACGCCACAGCACGGTATAATATGAAAATTATCGTCGGTGGTATTTAAAGAGTACGTCGAAGTGAATGTAATCAGTCGTAGGCGTACGGACACGTGTGAATACCCTGAAGAAGCTGCAATGCCTGGACATGGAAAACGTGTACGATTTCAGCAGTTAACGGACTTTGAGCGAGGTCATCTAGTCGGACTCTGCGAGGCTGGGTGGTCGTATCGTCCTATTGCGAAGCGAATTGAACGGGAAGTATCGGTGGTGGTACGATGGTGGCGTAGATATTCCGAGGAACATTCCCACACGGACTGATGAGCAGAACGATCGACGCATAAGAAGAGCGGCGTTGTCAAGCAGAACATACGCTGCGACGCAAATCCGAGATGCCGTTGCACCTGAGGTGACTGTGCGAACAATCCGCAACCGTCTACTGGATGCAGGACTAAGCGCACGTGTGCCTCTGGCATGTGTACCTCTGACTCCAGCCCACCGTCAGGAACGGCTGCGGTGGTGTCGCCAACGTCTGCACTGGAGAACGCAATGGCGATCTGTCGAGTTCGGCGCTGAAAAGGATATTCTGCTTGGGAGCCTCCGATGGCCATATGCGTGTTCGCAGACGCACAGGGGAGCATCTCCACCCTTCTTGCATCCACCAGCGACACACAGGGCTTACACCTGGTCTCCTGGTGTGGGGAGCGATCAGCTATGACTCCCGTACACAACTAGTGTCTGTACCGGGTACGTTAAACAGCACCTCCTACATCAACAACATCATTCAGCCCATTGTGGTGCTAAATGATGCTAAATGATGTTGAATGTTGTGCTAAATGATGTTGATGTTGTGCTAAATGATGTTGAATCTACTTACCATAAATCTACTTACCTGTAGTAAGCCTTGTTGAAAGCGATTGCGAACAGTTCGAATTAGCGACCTAGTCTTGTTGACATGAGATGGTCTCTCTACAGCTGAATAGCATTTTGACCCTGTTCCGGAAAACTTTTGAACGAAGAAAACGTCGTCCCTTGCTGCATTTGCTCACGGACGGCCTTGATCTTCGCTCTTCGAACACTTATCGCATCCTGGAATTGTGGCCAGAGTCGGAAAAATACAATTAGTGACACTCTAACAGGGTTCTGCTATCACCATTGTGTCTGATGTACTTCCATTGTGAAAAAAGATCTCCTCGCCGTTGACTCCAGTACATCGTTAGCATTGAAGATTTCAAGGAAATAAATGTCGTCATAAACGCGGCTGAAAAAGAGAGCTCCCTTTAACCTTCATTTTCATTTCGACCTATGATTTATGCGTTCCATTGTCACAGCCGCTAACAGCCGCACAGAATTATTTTGATATATTTTAAGGAATTTTTTTAACAGTAAAATATTGATTAATTATTATTCATTAAGATAAAAAAACACTTCTAAGGCATTATAATGAAATCCAGGGCAGAATGTGTACCACCCAGTAGTCTAAGTTACTTTGGGTACCAAAATATATACTGTTTAAATCGATAAATAAGAGCTATATGCTTTACACAAAGGATATTTACACGGGAAAGCCTGAAATGCGACAAATGACCATATAATTACAATATGGTGACATTAGGGCTCCAGAACTTGATTTATTTTAAAGAACAAAACGAAAAAGTCACCTGGGATCTATCCGTCTATTGCAATTTGCGAGCTGATTTGCAAGCTAAACTGAAAAAAGGGCTTGTGCAGTTTAACTAAAGGCAATAATGTAGTTTAGCATCTTATATTAATCTAAACATTTCGCGAAATATTATACACATGTTTTAAAGTACCTTATTTGATAGAGAATAGCGAGATATTTTAGCATTACTACGCACGTATTTTAAATTTGTTACCGTAACATTTATCTGCGACAGCGGGGATGGGAATGAAGGCTGCGACGAGCCGTAAGGACGAGCCTGTTCCAATCACTACCGCGACGTCATCCAATGATGCATTGAAACAACAGCTTTCGGGTCCTGCTGCGACGACCATTTTATGGGACAGCAGAAACTAAATTTTGTCGTCACATTATAATTACGCAAGTCTGAGACCGAAAAACGTACCAAATGTTTCTTGTTGATTTTTATAGACTTCTGCACGCTGAATTCAGAAAAAAATGTTGAAAACGGTCTATCACATCAGCTTCGTGCAGAAAAGTCTAGTTTTTAATCAGTATGATAGGATTGCATTAGGTTTTTTCTCGACATAATTTAAATAAATTGATAAAGGTCTATCATATGAGGCTTCTTCAAAAATGTAATTAATCAGTATGTTAGGATTGCATAATGTTGCTTTTTCTCGATACATTTTACATGGATTTTCATTAGAAAATCAAAAGGTTTTTTTGTGAAATGCGTTTATATGCACCTTCAGCGGAAACCGCTTCGTTTATCTTTGCTGCCTCCTGCGCAGTGCAATAGCCTGTTAAATCCAGTAGAAACTGGTTTACGCTGCTTAACGTGGAGTTCAGACCGCTTTCTGCGCTTTTCCCTTCAGTCTGCTGTCATCTTTTCAACGTGGCAGTGCCTTTTCCCACGTGAAATTGGAAACTGCCTCCTAAAGGTTGTACAACACCTCCACACATGTTTTGTTTCATCTGTGGTGAACGTGCAATCAAGAAATTTCAAAGAAGCATTTCTGAATTCGTTAAAAAGTGTATTTTGCTTATTTCCTTTTGCAGATGGGAGATCAAGATGTGGTGTGAATTCCGCATAACGTGTGCAAATGTTTTGTTGAAAATCTTCGCTTTTTTCTCAAAGTTTAGAAACAATCATTCCGTTTTCCTGTGCCAATGATGTTGGTGAACAGGGAAATCACGGATATGACTGCTAATTTTGTCCATGCGATGTGAAGGGTTATAACTGGAAAAATAAGAAAGTGTTTACTTAGCCTAATCTTGAGTCTGCTATTCGGTCAGCCCCACATAATAATAAATTACCTGTCCCGAAGCATCCAGATTGTTTAGACAAAATCGTTTTCAAATCAAATGAATAAATTGGAAGTCCTTCTCTCTTGGAGTAAAGTCCAGAGATTGAAAGTAAAACGGAACCTCAAATTGTTTCCCAAAATAAACTGAATGACTCAGTAAGAGACCTAGGCCTTTCTAAAGAGGCATCTGATTTATTAGAAAAGCATTTGTTAATACCTGGTACATCATTCTCATGGTACAGATACCGTGGCAGATAATTTGTTCCATTTATCTCACAATAGGGAAATCTAGTCTATTGCAGTGACGTTTGTGGGTTGATGAAGCAATTGGGAATACCGTACGATTCATGTGATTGGCGACTGTTCATTGGTTCATGAAAATGGACCCTAAACGCAGTCTTGCTACACAATCGTACTAATTATGTCTTAACGCAGGTCTGACATTCTGCTATCCTGCAGGAAACATATGAAAATTTTGCCTTGGTTCTTGATAAAATCCGGTACGATTACCAAAAGCGGTTAATGTGTGGGATTTCATTTGGTTATACTGTATGTGGGATTTCTGTTAGGCAAGTAATCAAGTTATACAATATACCCCTGCTTGATTTGCTTTTGTTATAGCCGTAACATACAATCTCACTGGAATAAAGCAGGCTGGACACTTCGAGGCACTCTCAGGCCTAGGGAAGAAACGTTATACGAGAAAGTTTGGTTCCTAGTAACAAGGTCCTTTCCCTGCCCCTGCATATAAAATTAATACCTGTGCTCAAAATTCCCAAATTTATCAAACACCAAGCTGAAAGAAGGAATCTGCGTAGTTCCGGATATCCGAAAAGGTTTGCATGATAAATACTAAGCAGGTTCTGCTTCCTTTTTCTGGGTATTTCGCTATAACTTTTCATAGAATACAGATAATTGAACAAACTTTGTTGCATTACATTCGCGATGAAATTACCTTTCCATTGATAAATAATTGTATGGTATTACTGCAAAGCAATGTGGGTTTACGAGCCATAAAACCTTAAAAATACACTTTTTCCAAAGGTTTCCACAATTTTGGCCACTACTGTATGTACTTAATTCAGTGTATTCACGAAAGCAAACAATGTGTTAAGTAAGTAAATATATATTTAAACATTGTCAAAAGTAAACAAATAATGGTGAAAACAATGTAAAATTATGTAAAGCAGTGTATTCACGAAAACAAGGAAATCAATTTATCATCTTTGCGCTGGGGTTATACTAATCTTAAACCCATTCGCGGAAGCAATCACATTTTGTAAAGATGCGATGTAAATTTTGCATAAGAAATTCTTGAAATAAGTCATATTTTGTAATCGTCTATATTTTCTTGCAAATTTTTTTCTGTTGAAGTGCACTTATACTGATTCTTCTCTTTGGAACTTTCACACTTTGAATTTTAATGTACGTTTGCGTTTGAAATAATGTCAAAACTTCCACGAAATTTTACAAATTTGTGTGCGGGTGATAACAATGTACGTTGAATCTAGAATGAAAGGACTCGCATGCATTTGCAGTGCATTTATTAGATGCACTGGCCTCTCTCTGCCCACAAATCTAGAGGAAAATTCGAACTTCTGTCAATTTCATTGTCAGCCAAATAATCTGCATTTTCGTGCCACTTAGATGAATCTGTGTAATAAATTTATTTAGGGTGGCATTGCATGAGCCATTGTTTTGGAATGCTAAGACCTTCTCCAAGTTCTTGATATTGAATTCCCGTAGATGTTCAGAGAAGTGGGTTCGGAATTTACAAAGAGCTGTCATGGTCCTTGGTTCGCAATTTACAAACGGAGTTTTGAAGGCAGTCTGATTTTGGTTCGCAATTTACACGCTGTAGTTCGCAATCTCCATACCACCAATCTGGCCTGCTGTGTAAATTTAGACTTCTGTTTTGTCTTGAATGGTGGCTTATATTTAACATGTACATTTCTGTTATTTTTTCTAAAATTCCCTGAAAAGTGCAGCTTTATTTAAATGAATGCGTATGTCCGAACGTGGTAAGACAATATTCCAAATTACAAAGTTTAATAACTCTCAAACAGGATATCTCTGTATCTTTTAAATGTCCTGTCTATGTAGAAAAATAAACCAAGAACAATGGTTGTACCTCCAGCGAAGATGTGTCTGACGATGCGAGTCAAAACATTCAAAGCAGTGTTCTGAGAAAAAATAATTCCGTTAAAATAGCATACCAAATGATTCGGTTTTTTATTACCCTGTAATCCAACGACCATTTCATTGGAAGCCTATTGAAAATAATACGAAATTTGTATTTGAAACCTCTTATTTCCAATCCAATCTAAACAAAACATTTGATTGGAAGCTTATTGGTTCCATACAATGAAGATTGTGAAACCATGCCCCAAATTTACGGGAACACATATAATGCCATTTTGCATCACTCTTCTTCTCACCCTGGAATTCTACAAAACATTGACACAAATCCACTGGGAGAGTCATTGGGTGACACTCTGATTATCTTGACGTCACAAACTACCCCTGCTGTTCACACAACGAAATGGAAGTATTCTTGTCCCTACCAATTTTATCAAAAGAAAACAAAACTCTTCTAATTCCATCTCTTATAGCAAAAGATCACCAGTAAATTAAGTAAAGAAAAAGCGTCGGGTTCTGCTAGGATTCTCATGAAGTACTAACAAACTGGTTCTACAAGGTATTAGTATTGACTAGCTGAATGCCTTTTTAAATTGTCAGCCAAACGAATAATGAAAATCGATCGATACAAAACTCACATGCAAAAAAGTTGTCAAAACAAATTTTAGATTCCCATTGGAAAACAAACACACGAAACTACTAACAGACCGGATTTAACATCTTGGAACATTCATATTGCGAAACGCGATTACTGAGCTTACGTGCTTTTCACGTCGACCGGTAGACGGAGGGATATCAGAAATAAGTCCTAGATGGCACCGACTGGGCCGGGGTTGGAATGATAGCGTCTTGTACCGCCTTTTTGATTTAATCATGCATTACATTACAATTAATTGTCAATCCGCAACGGATGAAAATAGGACAATTTGTCTGCTAACGTGAGATTTCTCATACTTTCGGATAAATTTCATCTGTTACATTAAACAAAACGGGGAGGGGGGCGCGTACGACAACCCCGCTACCAAACATTGCACGTCCCGACGTCCACACATTGTGAATGTGGCGGGATTCAAACCTTCGAAGTGTCATTAGAGGTTGTCACCTGGAGGAGCCACATTCTTGGGCGAAGCATCCTGGACGCCCAGTTAGTTTAATCTGGTATCATTTTACTTTTATGTAATATATTTTTCATTAAAATTAGTGCTTACTAAATTTTATTTAAAATCAATTTCAGTTCAAAAATTGTTAATCTACATGATCATCTTAACATTCTTATTTTCATTTCGTTATGTGATTTTCTCGAAAAGTTATCGCTTTCCAGATGAAGAAAACAATCGTCGACACTGAAAATCACAGTGTACTCAACGATTCAACTTTCGATAGAATGAGAACATAATCTGAATAAGAATTGTGTAAAAACTGAGAACATAGGTTGTGTAAGAAACACATGACAGCTTAATTTTTCGACATTAAGGAATTTTTTAAGCCCAAGAGTTTCTGTTTCTCTTTATAATCTGTGATTCACAGCAATATGACTCGATGTGATTACATTCCTGACTGAATCCCATTTCCAGAAAACTCGTAGGTATTTTTTATATAGTTTTCTTGTAGGTAACAGTTACTTTAAGGAACATAGTACTTCCTTTACATCTGATAAGTATATTACAATTCGTTTTTTTATACCTGAGCTGCAGCTTGAAACTAAAAGGTCTGCCGAATCAAACCAACTAAAGTCACTATATACGTCTTTACAAAGATTCCCTCTTTCTCTGACAAACGATATATAAGGAGATATTATTTCCACGCTAAGCCTGGTATTTTCAGCAGTAGACATTCCAGTCGTATCGATTTTCTTTTAAACTTATTTTATTCTGTTAACTGGTTTGCCCAATTGCAGCCTGATTCCTCGACTAACAGTTTGAGTTGATAGTGTTACTGGTTTTGCCGAAACAATCTAACATTTTTATCAGTTGAAGATCTAACCAGTGATAGAATTAAATTGCTGGGTGGCTTCACTCTGTTTGTAGCAAATGGCTAGATATATCATTAGCTAAATTGATAGGTGCATGGCATTTCTGAAGAATTACCGGTATCCCACCGGAGGTTTAAGTTCGTGGGTTTTGCATTTTAACCACGGATCGTAGCTTTGACATGAGATCATCACCTCTGTCGCCTTTCCCTCTTCCAGGGAACGATACAGCTTAGGATATAACTTGGGAACCGGCAATATTCTTACATTCGCAATAAAACCACCCAATCTAATCCAACAAAATAAGCTATGAGCTATGTCTACTAACATTAAACAAGTTTAGAGAATCAGTCCAATTGCGTGCTAAAAGCATTCCAAACAAAAAAAATACTATTTGATTACACGAAAGTTCTTTACAATTCTCCTCTCAAGCTTGAATGAGCACGTTTCCATTCCTGAGACGAACTATTTATATTGTATCGCGTATTGGCGTACGAAATGTCGTGATAAGAAAATTAAACATGGTACCATCCCGTTGCTCAATGGAAGTACAGCCGGAGTTTTCTATGCAAAATGGTACAAACACACATTTAAAAAAGCGGGACCACTTTGAATACATGACATCTCAAATTCTGAAGTTTAATATTAATATTTTTCGTCTTTAGTAATTGTAACCGCTAGATGGCCGAAAGATTCAGTGTGAAACTAATCAAACCAGTCTCTGTGCTTGACATGACGAAAAATGACCTTACCGAGATGGGAAGAGTTGTACAGCAAGAAACAGAGCTTACAATGAGATGGGGGTGGACAAAGTTGTACTGCAAGGAACAAAATATTTAAAGTAGTAATAATAATAAATTGTGCTAGGTGTTCTGAAGAGTAGCTAAAGATTCTGATTCTGTACTTGATATATCTGATTCTGATATTCACTCTAAGTTCCGATGTCTACTAACTGCACCGCGTGAGCACAGCAGTGATTAATGTAACTCACTCATTTTAATTCCCAAAGCTTTGAAAAAACCGATCTCCAATCTGAGAGACCTCGCCACGAAAACCATATGATCAACTAGATCCTTTAATGATGATATCAGCAAAATTACAGAGCAATATTCGAACACAAACGAATATATTATACAATACAACTCAGTAATTCAAATCTTCACAAAACCTCTACTCACTGACATTTTAAACGGGTTCTAAAATGAAGAAACCTTACAATACTTTATAAGTTAACATAATTCATGCCGAATACGGAGCTCAGATATTAAGCACAGTGCAGAAAAAATCAACAAGGTACTCCATGAAATTATTTTAACATTTAAATGTAATAATTCCAAACAGACTAATACTCAATTGTAACAATAACAAACTTTCATAAAGCGCAGGTTCTACCCCAATAACAAATTAAATTCAGAAATGCAATTACAAAACAAATTACAATCACCATGGAAAAATAAGATTTACATTAACACATAATCACCAATTTTAACTTACTGAAAGCAAAACCCTCTTACGAAGTCAGAAAATTATAGCTACAAATCCGAAGACAATACAACGATCAAAACACAAGCAAACCAACATTCAAATAAAAATCCCGTTTATGACTTAATTAATATTCACAATCAAACACCAAAACAAAACAAAGACCAGAAAATATCCGGTCCGCAAATGCAAGATCCCGCTACCCGATCGGGAAAACCAAACTCAGGTATTAAATCCCAAAATCAGAATAAAAAACCCAAAATCAGGTATTAAATCCCAAAATCAGAGGAAGGGTCTTCTGAGCTGGAGGCATCCAGAACATCCATCTCATTGAACATGATAAATTGAAGACCTGAATGTTGTGACATGGCGTAATATATTGCTGGAAATTGCCTTCTTCATTAGAAAGCATTAGTCAAATGTGTGACATTTCTGGTCTGTAGGGGTGACATGATGACTCGTTGGATAAAAATGGTGTTCCAGAAGTATTATGGAATCCAATGCCTGCTATGAAAATAAACCGTAGACCACCAAGTCTCCTCGGTCAGCTTTTACAAATAATGCTAGGCAGCTAAAGATACCCATCATTTCGCATTATTACTGCATGTTATGACCGGTTCCCTGCAGTGTATTTACTGAATGAGTTTTGGATGCAACCGTATCCCAATCATCAATGGTTCAGTTTTGGTGTTCCCGTAACACCGGCAGACAAATTTTTCAGATTCTGTGTTTCCAGAGGCACACGAAATAGACGTTTTTATCATCACAGAGATGCTTGCACCTGCCCGACTATCTTTCACTATCATGTCCCTCAGCGATCGCTGAATATTTGTCTTGGTGTTAATACAAAAATCATGTGCAACTTCGGTACAATTGTTCTTGCATAGTCGGGAAAGGTTACCGTTCTGATATTCTTACAGCTGCCAGCCTATAGGTCACTATTACGTCCCTGATCGCTAAATGTTTATCTTGGTGTTTATGCACCAATCATGTGCAACTTCGGTACAGCGGTTCTTGTACAGCCTGGAAAGTTTAACGTTATGAGATGCTTGCTCCTGTCCACCTATGGTACACTATCATGTCCCTCTAGGATCGCTGCCTATTTGTCTTGGTGTTCGTGCATCAGTTATTGTGCAACTTCGGTACAATTGTTCTTGCATAGCTGGGAAAGTTTACCGTTACTGAGACGCTTGCACCTGTCCGACATCATCCACCATGACTCTCTAGATAATTAAATAGGTTATCTTAATAATTTAGCGTGCATGTTATTACAAACGTTCCTGATAAACACCCTTGAATTTTTATTTAGGCTTGGTGCTGTTGGATAATCGTCAGCCTCATGTGTATGTGAGACACCTAGGTCGCCAATCTACAATGGCGGAAAGTGGAAAAAGAACAACAAGAAGGAATTTCCGGCCGATCATGGATTTTACATATGTTAATGTGGTCGAGTTTCCGTAGCTGTGATGTTAATTTCGGGACCAAACGGTGAGCGCTTACGCCACAGCACGGCATAATATGCAAATTATCGTTGGTGGTATTTAAGGAGTATGGCGAAGTGAATGTAAACAGGTGTCGGCGTACGGACACGTGCGAAAACCCTGAAGAAGCTGCAATGCCTGAACATGGAAGACGTGTACGATTGATTTCAGCAGTTATCGGACTTTGAGCGAAGTCGTCTAGTCGGACTCCGCTAGGCCAGGTGGTCGTATCGTCGTATCGCGAGCGAATTGGACGGGAAGTATCAGTGGCGGTACGATGGTGGCGTAGATGGTAAGATGAACATTTCCATAAAAGAAGACGTTGAACCGGGAGTCACAGACGGACTGATGAGCTGACCATCGACGCATAAGAAGATCGCCGTTGTGAAGCAGAACATCACTGCGACGCAAATCTGAGCTGCCGTTGCACCTGAGATCACTGTGTGAACAATCCACAACCGTCTCCTGGATGCAGGACTAAGTGCAAGTGTGCTTCTGGCACGTGTACCTCTGACTCCAGCCCACCACCAGGAACGGCTGCAGTGGTGTCGCCAACGTCTACACTGGAGAACGCAATGGCGATCTTTCGTGTTCAGCGATGAAAGCAGATTTTACTTGGAATCCTCCGATGGTCGTTTGCGTGTTCGCAGACGCACAGGGGAGCGTCTCCACCCTTCTTGCATCCGCCAGCGACACACAGGGCCTACACCTGATCTCCTGGTGTGGGGAGCGATCAGCTATCACACCCGTACACAACTAGTGTTTGTACAGGGTACGTTAAACAGCACCTCCTACATAAACAACATCATTCAGCCCGTTGTTGTGCCATTTGTAAGGTCGGTCCATCGTGGTGTTTTCCAGCAAGATAACGCACGCACAAAAACGGCACGTGCAACGCAACATGCACTTCAGGGTGTGAGACAACTTCCAAGGCCAGCACGTTAACCGGATTCTTTCCCCATTGAGCACGTGTGAGATTTTATGGGACAACGACTTATCCGGTCTCCACGGCCAGCCACGACCATCCCCGATTTACGCGTCCAGGTTGAGGATGCTTGGAACTCAATACCCCAAACTTACATTCAACATCTGTACGACAGGCTTCATACCAGAATTGCACAGTATGACGCAGTTCTTGGTGGTTCAACCTCGCACTAACCATGTCACATGGAAATGTTATTCTTCAGTTTACCAGCAAATACATCTGTATTTTGCCATGATGTTTTGATCACGTTATCATCTGTATTCCGTTGTTATGCTGGATAAATTTCGTTGGTATCAGACGTCTCCTTCTTGGTGTTCTTTTTTCACTTCCCGCCTGTGTATTTATCTTTATAGCTTATAACGGCTGTCTGTTATTCTCCGTAGGCTAGCCCTCATTTCGGTAGCCCATACTTGTGTCAGACCGCGGTCTCTAATGTATTCAGATTCAAAGTATTTACGGGCTTTTTGCTCTTCCTTGCAGGGTAACACCCATATGTAATAATGCACAGGAGCTTTAATCTCTTGTCTTGAAGTAGAAGTGAAGTCTGGAAATACTAAGGTTTAACATTTCGGCATTTTTAAGCTAAGCTGATAAGTATTGAAATAAGTACTTTCTACATTGAATTAAGTTAACACTACACTAAAATCAGTAGATACTAATTAATGATCGGTAACAATATATCATTACCAGAGAACCTGTCTTCAAGGAACCTATGAACTTGGTCATTGCCAACGATGCGCATCTGAGGCTCGGAAATTGCTTTAGCAAAACTTTTCACCTCCTCAATTTTAAAATAATGAAAAAATATCTCCAAATTGTATCCCTGAATATCAATAACTCAAAAGAACAGACACGTATGTATGTTAAGAAACGTACCGAAAGTTGATTTAATATTGCTAAATACAATTCTGAAAATACATCACACCGACAATTAATATTTTTCGTGAAAATGTTTCCCTCTACTAATGGGCATGCCGAAACAACATCATGTAAATCGTTTTTGCTAATGTTTCACAAGCGTTTCTTTCAAAGAAAGCGTACTTATATGTTTCTTGCACGTTTCAGTGCAAACATAGTTTTGAAAATATTTCTATTCAAGAAATTAAAATTGAAGCATATTTTAAACTTCATAAAATGCCATTATCCTAAATAACAATTTGTGTGTTAAAAGACATTTAAAAAAAAATTCTTGGTGTTTGTGCCATTATTTTCTTGATCAGAAAAATATTACAGACTTAAAAATTTTGTTTTCTGTTAAACATGTGATATCGTTTGACATACGAAAGTAGGGACATTTATGTGCCGATATCTATGTGTGGAAATATACACAATCGTATCAAAATAATGTGGGAGAAACGACCAATGGCCTGGATGACAGCGGCGAGACTGCGTGGTGGTGAATTTCGGGTTAAAAAAAAAGGTTTCGATGCTCTTTTAACTTGACTAATATAATAATATACAGTTGCTCTATTTCATAAAAACTTGATCAAATGTAAATTTAAGAACAGAAAATTTAATCAACTTTAATTTTTGCCTTATTTAAAACTGTCCCGAAGTACATTTAAAGTTCTCTCGGTCTTTTTCCAATTTTCGAAAGTGTTTATTTTTCAAACAGAAATAATAACAAATAGGACACCATTGCCTGTTCGGATCATCCCAAATGTTTGTAAACTTGCAGATAATATGAACAGCAATTAGGAAATACTGCCTTTCTCCTGATATTGGTGAAAAGCTTTATGCATACATTGAAAATGGCACAAGTGAAAAAGAAATTTACTTTTTCTAAACGTACAAACTTTTATAAAGAAATTACTAAAAGTAATTAGAAATTTGTTGAGTAGGACTAATTAAGATTCATTCAGCATATCATCGTCATCATCTTTGCCAACCATTATCAATTCACTGTCAACCGTTATCATGGTCAACCGTTATCAATTCACTGCTGGACGAAGGTCTCCCAAGTTTCTTCCACAACGGTCTGTCTTGTGGCAGTCTCCACAAAGTTACTGCCGCATACTTTCGTAATTTCATCCTTTAATCTTCCATGTGGTCTTTTTCTGGGTCTTTTCGTGTCCCTTGGAATCCAGTCTAAAATTTCAGCTTTCCATCGATGCTCTGTCCTTCTGACAGTATGTCCAGCCCATTGTCATTTCAGGGATTTAACTCTGATCATGATGTCTTCTACTCTTCTCATTTTTCGGATCCACGAGTTCCTCTTCTTATCTCTCCTAGTTACACCAAGCATGCACCTCTCTATGCCTCTTTGAGTTGTCTGCAGCCTTTGTATGTCTCTTTTAGTTATGGTCCACGTCTCTGCACCATACGTAAGCCCTGGAAGGATGCATTGATCAAACACTTTTCTTTCAAGACATAATGGCATATTGTTCTTGAAAATTATTATGTTTCTTCCAAAAGCTCTCCAGGCAAGTTTTATACGCCGATTAATTTCTTCATCAATGTGACCCTCACTTGATATCTGCTGACAAAGATAAACGTACGTGACTGTTATCTCCAGCTTTTCTCCATCAATTGATAAATCTTCATTTCTTGTAAAAGCATTGAACATCACTTTTGTCTTCTGGAAGTTTATTCTTAATCCCACTTCTTTACTCTTGTCAGCAAGTTCCTGGATCATACTCTGCAGCTGTGATGGGGTATTTGCAAAAATGACTATGTCATCCGAAAAACGAAGGTGGGTTACATAATCTCGATTAATCTTTATCCCTTTGTTTTCTCAGTTCTGTGATTGGAAGACAATTTCCAATGTGGCATTAAAGAGCTTCGGAGATATGGTGTCACCTTGTCTCACTCCGTTTCCTATTTTTATGTGTGTTGTATTTTCAAACAGCCGAAACTTTGCACTTGCATTTTCATAGATGTTATTAATAATATTAATGTATGTATCTTTAAAACCGCAGGATTTCAGAGCCATTGTATCTGCTGATGGTTTCACCAATTCAAAGGCTTTTTCATAATCGATAAAAGCCATGCACAATGGAAGTTCATATTCCCTCGCTCTTTCAATTAGTTCTCTCAGTACGTGGATATGATCTATTGTGCTGTAGCCACTCCTGAATCCAACTTGTTCTCTCGGTTGAGCCATGTCCAGTGTTACCTTCAAGCGGTGTGAAAGATTTTTAGTGAAGATTCTATAAATCACTGGCAGGAGGCCGATAGGTCTGTAGTTCCTGAGATGCTCAATGTCACCTTTTTTATGTAGCAGGATCATCAGCAGATACATAACAATAAAACTGAAAATTACGGACACCCTCTAAATAGCAAGCTATTGCGACATTGTGTCTCAGAAATGCCTCAATACGATATAGCATGGATTAAGAGGCGCGGTAATTCCGTTCTACACTTATTTTCAACTAAGCGTGTGCAATGCCTTACAGCAATTCATCAAGTCTTTGGTGAAGGAGAACCTCTATTACAAAGAGCTCTATCAGTATCATCCCAAAAGTGTTCAATTGGGATAAGATATGGGGACTGTGCATTCCATTTTAGAACAATGAGGTAGCATTCGTGTTCCGTGAGCCACTATGTATCAGTGCGAGTTTTGCGGCATTGTGCATTGTCTCCGTGCAAGGAGCTTTCTCCACCAGGTAACACCAAGACAATTTAAGGGCGTACCTGCTCTGCAACATTGTTAAGATATCACGTGGCATTCAAATGCTGTACTAGAATTACAAAACCGCCCTAGTATAGCTTTGCTTTATGATTATTCTTCCGAGAGGGGTCCCGGTTCGAATCCGGTTGAGGAATGTAAGTTGTGTTTATCTTACAGTACTCGCTCTCCACCTTCCGTGGAACAAGTGACTATAAATTAGGAACGGACGAAAGCTTATAGCTCAATGAGGTACTCACGGTGGTCTTTAAACATCCAATTAAAACAAGTACAAAAGTACCAAATGCCAGCCATCCAAAGAGTTTTCATTTCCGGCCTTAACTGATGACTCTAGGTAGGTGGAATCCATCTTTTTCTATTATGGACATAGCAATATGATCCACTTATCCGCGGGTGTTAATGGAAACCGTGATTGATTGGCTAAGCGATCTTTTTAATAGTCGTTAAAAGTAAGGTTTTGGGGCTCGCTTTTCCATTATATCAGTCTATTTTAGCAAATGCGACTATTACACGAAGGGTAGTTACACCCGAATGTGCAACGTGTGAATTATGCTGAGCTTCTGTTCTAAATTTCATTGTTCTTCAGCGTGGTTATTTGACATAATGCATTCCGTGTGTTACTTCGTACAATCCTCTTCACGTTCAGTTCCTCTTGGGTATCGACCAATTGCTTCCTCTCACAGGGAGTCCTCTACTTAGTTCTTTTGTTGTCTGTGTGCTAATCCTTAAACAGCTTTGTTACAATTGTTCCTCCATAACGGAGAAGGTTTTACGTTTCAGAGATACTTGACTTTGCCTTCCTACCACTAACTAGTATGCCCTTTTAAAATCTTATGCTAATGTGCGGAAATATCGGAAACATTCGTGATTTCAGGAAATACAAGAAATCATGATTGTTTCCGGTATTTCCGCAACTAACCTTCATACACTTCTGAATATTTTGAGGTGGGCTGTTTGTAAGTCCATATGAAAGTCATAGTCGACTGCATAACTGAGGATGGTGCAAGTCAAATGCCAGTGGGTGTTAACAATTATTAACTTCCTCAGTGTATATACTTGTAGGTATTCTTACCCAAGACAATGGAACAAATCTTACAGAAACAAGAATATCAAATCATGTTATTCAGAGAAAACCTGAGCAATGACTAAAAAAAATCATATAAAGCAAAAACAAATGACGTACGTTGTTTTGTGTATCGTGATATACCTAAATATATACACTGGCGGAAAGTGAAAAAAAAACACCAAGATGGAGACGTCTGATACCAACGAAATTTATACAGAATAATAACGGAATATAGAGAATAACATAATCAAAACATCATGGCAAAATACAGCTGTATTTGCTGGTAAACTGAAAAATAACATTTCCATGTAACATGGATAGTACGAGGTTGAACCGCCATGAACTGCGTCACACTGTGCAATTCTGGCATGGAGTCTGTCGTACAGATGTTGGATGTATGTTTGGGGTATTGAAATCCAAGAATCCTCAACCTGGACGCGTAAATCGGGGATGGTCGTGGCTGGCCGTGGAGACCGGTTTAGTCGGTGTCCCATAAAATCCCACAGGTGCTCAATGGGACACAAACCCGGGGAACGAGCAGGCCATGGAAGGTGTCTCAAACCCAGAAGTGCATGTGGCGTTGCACGTGCCGTGTGTGGGCGTGCGTTATCTTGCTGGAAAACACCACGATGGACCGACCTTAAAAATGGCACAACAACGGGGTGAATGATGATGTTGATGTAGGAGGTGCTGTTTAACGTACCCGGTAGTTGTGTATGGGAGTGATAGCTAATCGCTCTCCACACCAGGAGACCAGCCGTAGGCCCTGTGTGTCGCTGGCGGATGAAAGAAGGGTGGAGACGCTCCCCTGTGCGTCTGCGAAAACGCATACGGCCATCGGAGGCTCCCAAGCAGAATCTCCTTTTCATCGCCGAACTCGACAGATCGCCATTGCGTTCTCGAGTGTAGACGTTGGTGACAACACTGCAGCCGTTCCTGACGGTGGGCTGGAGTCAGACATGCCAGAGGCACACGTGCACGTAGTCCTGCATCCAGTCGATGGTTGAGGATTGTTCGACCAATCACCTCAGGTGCAACGGCAGCTCGGATTTGCGTCGCAGTGGATGTTCTGCTTGACAACGCCGCTCTTCTTATGCGTCGATCGGTCCACTCATCAGTCCGTCTGTGACTCCCGGTTCCACGTCTTCTCGTGTGGGAATGTTCCTCGGACCATCTACGCCACCATCATACCACCACCGATACTTCCCGTCAAATTCGCTCCGCAATACGACGATACGACCACCTGCCCTCGCGGAGTCCGACTAGACGGCTTCGCTCAAAGTCCAATAACTGCTGAAATCGTACACGTCTTCCATGTCCAGGCATTGCAGCTTCTTCAGTCGTACACGTGTCCGCGTGCCGACGACTGATTACATTCACTTCGCCGTACTCCTTAAATACCATCGACGATAGTTTGCATATTATGCCGTGCTATGGCGCAAGCGCTCACCGGTTGGTCCCGAAATTAACATCACACCTATGTAAAATCGACCCCATTAGCATATGCAAATTTCATGATCGTCAGCCAATTCCTTCTTGGTATTCTTTTTCACATTCCGCCAGT
Source organism: Macrothele yani (assembly GCA_039090855.1). Taxonomy (NCBI): domain Eukaryota; kingdom Metazoa; phylum Arthropoda; class Arachnida; order Araneae; family Macrothelidae; genus Macrothele; species Macrothele yani. The sequence continues at coordinate 125,536,755 of CM077034.1, forward strand.
GTATATACAACCTTGACGAAATAGATTTTATGAAATAATTCATAATCACATTCATGAGGTCACGAATAAACACACTAGTTTTATAATCATTATGCGGGTTTTATAATCACTAGTTTTATAATCATTAAACAGCATTACAATAGAATCTTGATGTTAAACTTTTTGAAAATCCTAATAATGTAGCGCATGAATTTTAAAAAGGATATTTTTTTGTTACGTTCGGAAATGTATGATTCCAAATTTCAACAGAATTCTCCCAATCGAACGAAAACAAAAATTATTTTACGTTTTATGTAAGGAAGATCTGAATGAGTAAAACATTCTCAAAGTGAACATCACATTTGAAGCATCTTATTCTTAAAATATAGAGTAGTCCATTTAGAAGCGTTTGAAAATGCTGTAGTTAAAAACTTTCACAATATCCAGGAGCGTCAAATGCTTAATGGAAGATCAATAGATGACAGCACGTCATCATTGCAGACAGTATTCCATGCCGACTATAGAAAAAGGTTATTAGTTGGGAAACCGTGTGTTGACTTCAACAGTGTGTATTGACTTCAACGGCGCCCGTACTCCATAGGCTGATGCGAAAATCACGATTTCAGTCACAGCTTGTGAGGAGCACAGAAAATTACGGAGTGATCCACGTCTAATTTAGCAAAACAATTTTTGACTTAAGCCCCCGTCGTCTGCTGCATCTATCGCGTCAATGGAATACCGGGAGAATTGTTTTGCGATTGGTAGTGCTGCAGCTGCGTCGGCGTTTTCTCTCGCGCTGTGTGTTTTGCGTAATTTCTGTTTGACGAGTGGGTGAGCCGTGAATCCGGTTTGCTTACTTATGTTCGCCCTGCTCTAAGCGATGCGTGGCTTGTTTTTTTTTTCAGCGTGCGTTGTAGCTCTGTCAGTAGCCATGTGGAACTGGAAGCGTTTCTTCGACGAAGTTGGGAAGGATGACGAAACATGCATTGCATGATGTGAGCGGAAAGGATTGCTGCTAACCGAAAGAAGATGTTCCGCAGGTCATCCAATGAGTTTGCGAGTGGATACGTCTCATCGTTTAGGACAATTGAGATGTAGGAAGAATCACGTTACAGGGAAAAGTGAGCAGTGTTACTGTTTACTTGGGACGTGGTTTGAAGCTGCTTATATTCCTCTTGATAAGGTGATGACTCTTTTATATTGTTTCGCCAAAGTATTGTCCTATGATGATGTAATTGAGGAATCTTCCCAAGGTGGGATTTCCACATCCTCTGCGACAGACAGTGTTTCAGAGAAGTAGTCGCAGTGTTCATGGTAGCCTACGAACAAGACGGGCAGCTTGGAGGCCCTGGTGTCATCGTTGAATTGGATGAAGCGAAGGTTAAGAAACGCGGAAGTATAATCGTGGTCGTCTCGTTGAGGGCACCTGGATCCTTGGCATCTTTGAAGGAGATTCGAAAAGATTCAGGGTTGAGATCTGCCTGGAAAATAACCGCTCTGCTCACACATTGCAGTCGCTCATCCAGAAACATGTTCAACCTAGAAGTACTGTAATGACGGATCAGTGGGCTGCTTACCGCAATATCCCATCCTGTGGTTCCCAACATCTGTCAGTAAATCACTCGCTCAATTTTTTCGATCCGTTTACTGGGGTACATACCCAGGGTGTTGAGAGCGTTTGGCGGCCCCTCAAACGCACACTATCTAATGGAATTCACAAAGACCACTTGGCAGACGACATTCTGGAATATTTATTCCAACAAAATTGTCGTCTTTCCTCTGAACACTGTTTTGAGGTGATGATTGCTATCATCAAACAGTTCTTCCCTAGTACGTAATGTTTTGCCCTTAAATATTCGTACTACATAGACAGGTTCTGAATGAGGAGGAAACACATCCATTCCGTCGTAATAAATATTTAACAACACCTGAACTACTCACATTCCATAAAGGCCCTTTTCCGGGCCAGCCATATTACAAAATGTACCCCTACCTTTCAAAAATACCCCCCGCCGCTTATTTCGCGTCACTGCAGTCCTCCCACACAACACACACCGATTACGAAATGCACTCCGCAAAGGAGCAAAAAACGCCGACGCAGCTGCAGCGCCACCTATCCCGAAACGTTTCTCCTGGCATACTAGCGGCGCGTTAGCTGAAGCAGATGATGGGGGCCGAAGATTGAATTGCATCCCAATTTTCTTCGTAAAACCAGTTATTACTCTACCAAACATAAATGCATGTATTTTCCGTCGATCACTCCCCCACCAAGCCAATGGGTAGGCACAACTCAGGACGTAAAAAAACCAATCCTCCATCAAGACTGCCACTGATATCATAAGTACAGTCTGGGGTATGTTTGTGAAAATCTTTGCTTCGACAGAGTGATAAACGAAAGCAGTGTGTAACCTAAAAGCCAACCTGTCGTTGTTTTGCATTAATTATAATTATTTCAGGGGAATTTTAAAGGTGAAAAGAAAAATAACATTTCATTTTGTAAACATTCTAAGCATTTGTCAAAGAAAAAGGCAAAAATTTGAAACAAAATAACCGTAGAATTTGAAATAATCAAGATCTCACAACAGATAAATAGATGTGAACCTTTCAAGTCTCTTGGATTGAGTGATTGCATGTATTAGAGAAGGATATTAAAGTTTATTTGACTAACTAAAAAATGTCACTTTATGAGAAAATAAACATTTCCTCGAAATCTATGATGCCACTACCGTCTAAAAAACTTGCTTTATAGTTTACTATAAACATTTTCATATTTACAAGATTTGTAAATATGTTAAAAATAATAAATGCGCCTTCCAAACGTACGAAGCAAAGATCTAGGAAGGCCTGACCTTTACTTTACATAAAAACCATGCATAATTTTACAGGATTTTAAAAATATTAATATTTCCATTAGTTTGTTCAAATGCAAGTGCCAAATGTTTCTTATTCCCATTCGTGGAAAAGACATAGAGGAGCAACTGTAGATTATTTCGTCACGGAAATGTAAATGAATAATATGATTAATTTTTGGGTTTTAAATAGTATAAAAATAACTTAACTTTTGGGCATATCCCATTCACGCATTTAGCAGCATTGCTTCCTTAAACGCAGGAAATACTGTTTCCAAATTTATAGCACGAGTTCTCTGATACGTTTTTTGCAGAGATGCAGATGTTTTCGGTGAAACATAAAAGTATAGGATATGTTCATTTAGAGGGATACCTAAAGAAATACATTTCATTACGAAAGCTTAAAAAATAAAGTTAGAAATGTTCTATAGAGAACGAAAATTATACCTCCAAAATAACAACTTGTATTCACTTGTCATTTTCTTTTATTCTTGTATATATATAAGTGTTTTAAAAAAAATTGTGATTTCAAAATCATTTTTAGAAATAGAGTACTTGTGTCTCTTCTTCAAAAAAAATTCCAAACATAATTTAAAATTTAATAATTTTCTGCCTGAAGTGCACCCTTATTATTCGTTACTGGGAAAAGGAATTTACCAGGGTTATCTTCAGAGGGCCGAAAGATTACAAAAAGTAACCTAAATCGATACGATTCAACTGAGATTCATTCTTTCCTTCCATTCGAAAGATTCTGCATAGTTTAATTTACGACTCGCAGAGGACGATATATATATTTTTTTCAGATAACAACTACAAGAATTCTATTTCCCCTTTCCTTTAATTCAGATGATGGTGGGAAACAAATCGGGCTGTCCCACAACTGTTAATAAATATACATTTTTACTAAGGAGCATAACTTCCTTTTAATGTGACCTTGAACAGTAACCGAACTAGGAAGAGATCGGAGACAAAGCAAAAGTTTAGTTTACTATTTTAAATAACATATCTTTTAAATAATATCACTAAATTATAAGACATGTGTTTGTAAGAGGTGAAAAGTTCGGCCTGCGTAAAAAAGAATACCCGGTTTATTAAGAAAACGGTAGGCAGAATACATAAATATGGATAAAAGCAATACGCAGATTGGAACATAGCGTGCAGCGTATATCAGAAGAAATTAACGGCAGTAAAATTTGAAAAAATAACAATGAAAATGCAATAGTATCCATTTTCCAACGAATAAACAGGGCGCATGGAAACAGCAGCAAGGCTAAAATTAAATAGTTAAAAAGTTGCTGTACAACCGTTATCAGCAAAGAGGATACAAGGCTGCATTAAATAAAATTGTAAAACAACATCAGAGCATTAGCATAAAACAAAGCCACGAGCATATACACAACGATGGCAAAAATTATAAAAGCAAACAAGAAAACGGGAAAATCAATCAGACACATTTTGCATGGAAGAGAAAACAGTCATCATTCCTACGGACACTCGACAAATGTAAAAGGACATCTGAAAATCACAGGCAAAGAAAATCTCAGCAATCCCAAACGATGAAAAACTACGAGAATACCGATAAAACGCGGAAAGAAAAACGAATTGAGAAAAGGAAACACAAAAATCACTGAAGGAAAAAATAGAAACGGAGCAGAACCAATGAGGAACACCCAAGACGCAAACCGGGGTGATAGGAGTAGTTCTAAAATCTAGGCAAAAAGGAGAAACGAGATCAAAAACATTGCAACAAAACTGTAAAACATACTTCAGAAAGCAAATATACAAACGAAAACCGTAAGGTCAAGGAAAGCCAACAAACGAAACAAAAATAGTCACACATGAGGAGAACAGAAAAGACGTTGAGGTTTCCGAAGCCGCTCCAGATGACTCCAGAAGCAATGACTGACGTTCGGTGTGTCTTCCAACGTAAGTAGAAGCATCCAATCTTCGAGAAAGAGGTGAAAATTCATGCGCACACAAAAACACTCATCAAGGGGAGATGTAATCACAAACGAAGGGATCAGGGCGCAACCATACATGTCGCCTGCGTGCGGAAGTAGGCGAGTGGTCATCAGAAGCTTCTGCAAACGTCAAAACCACAGGCTTCACAAGAAATAACATCAATGGTAGCGACATCTGCAAACGGATGCAACAGTTTTAAATTGGTAGGGTAAAAATAGAGGTAGCATGTCAAATGGGAGAACTTTAGGAACACTAACAGGTAAGGCAGACGGATTGATCTAGAACGGAGCACCAGATTCATCGGAAAGCAAGGCAGGAGAAACAGTAGTTGTAGGAACCAAAGACTGACCTGGCGGTAACGCTCAGCGATAATGTGAAGAAGTAAGCAGTTCATTGGTGACCTCAAAACAGGAGAAATCTGATGACAGCGATGATCAGGAAGCTAAGTTGAGTCCAATAACGGCGTAACGGTGAAGCCGAAGCATCTCCAGAAGGATCCTGAAGAGGAACTTCCCTAACTATGGGCACATCTGATTTCCAGGGTGATAAGTCCACATCAACGAGAACCACTGACGAAGTCTAGCTTCGGGAAGAGAAACGATGTCGAACCCCACGGGTACAGCCTCTAATGGGAGCGTCATTGAGCACGAGAATAGCGAATCGCGCACGTTTTTATGTATTTTCCGTCAAAAAATATTTTGTTCTGAAAAATTCTTCACGTTCAGTATTTTAGAATTTTTAAGAAGTTGAAATGTGCAGGAAATTTTTAACACAAGATTGATATTAAATCCAGAGTAAGATCAGAATATGTTCAGGACCATTAATCTTATGTACATTACTACTCAGTTACAAAATAAAAGTGGCATAATTTTGATTATTACGCAGGAGTGAGTGAAAAAATGCTATATATATATTATAATTTTTCGAAATAATAAACGGTTATTACTTTGATGTCTGAGATATTCATTGCATTCGTATTTTGTTCAAATGGTACATGATTTCGTAACGTTTAGAAAGGATTGTCCCGAATGGTTTAATTTCAACAACACTTTCAGTTCGTACCGAAATGTGCTTAATAATCCGTTGTCCCATTTTAAGGTGAGGCTGAACGTACGTATTTTGCTCGTCATCCCAGAGTTTCAAATGCGTAGATTCGGGAAGTGGTTTAATTTAATCGTGTATTTTAAGCGGTTATGGATAAAAGTGTTTGAAAGGTGCGCGTAAAGTTTTCCAATTTCTGCTGTCATTCATTAAAGTTTTATGCATGCAACATAATTTCAATCGAATACTGTCCCCTTTTCATTGTGTTTTGATGAATCAAAATTAATGTATGTGTTATGGAGCGAAATCTCATACAATATGTGAAGTCTAGACAAAACTCTTTACAGAGCATGTAGAAACCGTATAGCGCTGTTTTCGTTCTGAATGTGTTCCATATATCGTTTTTTGCGTATCTTATTTGTCTGGTTAATATTGAAACACGTCCTTCGTTTTGCAGTACAATGATCCTTGAGAACTGTAGCTATGTGATTAAAATAAGCTATACATCAGGAGCAACCATAGGATACTACAAAAAAAAATTCTCCAAACAAGGCTTTTATAATTTACAATACCTCAAAAGGCACAAGTCACCATATGATAAATATCATATTCTTAGCGGTTTCATTGTTAATGAAATACAATGGATTCTACACTAAAAGTTTAAACTTCAATTTAGAATTTCTGAGTGCTATGAATTATAAAACGTTAAGGCAAACTCAAAGAAAAAAAAATTTCTGGTTTTCTTTATCCAAAATGTTTATCCTTTTTCTTTTTACAAACGAAAGCGTTATGCAGTTAATATTCAGTGTAAATTAACTGAATATTTGGACAATTACATATATGAAAGTAGCGGAATTCACCAGATTAAAGGACTTAAAACCTCTGCATGCTGATTCAGGGGCGAAATGGTCTAAACGCTGCATTTTATCTATTCCTTGGAAGGGCTCAATGAGCTCTAGTCCCAAATAAGGCAAGAGAGGTGCGTTTGTCCTAAGACACTACATCTTTCCCTTCCGTGCAGCACGTGGCCCTTAATTAACGGCAAACGGTTGCTTAGGTACTTTAGAGGGTTGTGCCCAACTTCCATACACCTCACATTCTGTGGAGTTTCGTGCGATGTCCCTACATATAACTAAAATGCGTATGACCTTCTGCGAGTTCCGCATAGGTTTAAACTAAACCGATTAATGAAAAAGCCACATCCAAAATTTAGAGTTTGATAAAAGGTTTGAAAGAAGAGGCAGAATATAATGAATTTTTGAAAGCTTGAGAAGGAAACCTCGTCTGAGAAATACAGCAACCTCAACAAAGAAAACAAGAAAAATAACACCAAATTTTCGGGTGTAATAAGCACGTCTTTTGAATCCGTTCTGACGCAAATTAAATTCAACAAAGCTATTCAAAGTCAATGGAACAGGTATGGAAAACAATAGTATCTGACGGAAGAAAGTAGTTTTTCAATCGGGTCTTTAATCCCTCAGATATTGCTGTAAAGGGAATCGTGAGCTTACGCCCTATAGTTGCAGACTTGTGCGTTAAAAAAAACATGAATTTATATCAGAAACTTTTCACACCGGAAACGCTCTCCAACGTAGAAAGAATTTTTCAAATCGGACCCTTAGAAACAGAGATATTGACAAAAATAAGATGTGACGTTACGTCCCCTGGTGAGAAAAACATGCATTATTTTAGGTAGAAAGTATTCCGAAAGGTCTTTTCATATGAGCGGTATCGGTCTAAGAAAAAACAAGAAAGATGACACCGAATTTTCGGGTGCAATAAGCACGTCTTTTGAATCCGTTCTGACGCAAATTAAATTCATCAAAGCTATTCAAAGTCAATGGAACCGTTATGGAAAACAATTGTATCTGACGGAAGAAAGAAGTTTTTCAATCGGGTCTTTAATCCATCAGATATTGCTGTAAACGGAATCGTGAGGTTACGAACACTTAGAAACAGAATTATCGACTAACATAAGATGTGACTTTACGTCCCCTGGTGGGAAAACCATGCATTATTTTAGGAAGAAAGTATTCTCAAAAGGTTTATCTATATGTGCGGTATCGGTCCAAGAAAAAAAAATTAGTTGAGTTTTCAGGAGCCCAGATTTTGCTACAAATACATCAGAAGGAGAAATTAACATTTATGATCCCTGGTGGCCAAACCATTCTTTACCAAACATTAGAAACTATGTGAAAAATATTTTTTATTAGGTCTTGTATTCGATAAGGAAGAATTTTTCAAATCGGAGTTTTAGGAGCAAAAAACACAATTTACCTTTGTGCGCTCTAGCGGAAAGTCTATGACTTACTTAAAAATTTTAAATTTATAGGAAAACCATTTCGCGTCGGAAACACTATCCAACAAAGAAGGAACTTTTCAAATCGGACTTTTAGAAGAAGAGATATTGACAAAAATAAGATATACCACTACGTCCCCTGGTGTAGAAATAATGCATTATTTCAAGAAGAAAATGTTCCTAAAAGGTTTGTCGACATTAGTAGTATCGGTACACAAACGACTTTTTTTCAATCGAGATTTTAGAAGCTCATGTTTTGCTGCAAATACATCAGAAGTGGAAATTAAGACTTACGGCACCTGGTGGCCAAACCGTTTTTTTACAAATATTAGAAATTATGTGCAACGCAAACGGTTTCCCATCAGGAGCTGTTTCCGGTGCAGAAAGAATTTTTTAAATCGGAGATTTAGAAGCAGAGATATAAGGGGAAACGCCGTTTACCTTTACGCCCCCTAGCGGAAAGTCTATGAATTACTTGAAAATTTTGAATTTATAGGAAAAACATGTGACACTAGAAACACTATCTAACTAAGAAGGAATTTATTAAATCGGAATCCTAGAAGTCGTGATATTGACAAAAATAGGATATATATCTACGCCCCCTGGCGTAGAAACCATGCACTATTTTAAGAAGAAAATGTTTCTAAAAGGTGTTTCGACAAGAGTAGTATCGGTCTACCAACGACGTTTTTTTTTTTTTTTTTTTTCAATCGATAATTTAGAAGCTCATATTTGCCGCCCCGGTGGCGCAGTGGTCTAAGGCGCTGGCCTCTGATCATTCGTCCGTAAGGGGTCCGGGTTCGAATCCCGGTCAGGCATGGATGTTGTGTTTGTCTTACGGCACTGGCTTGCTCCCTTCCCTGGAACCCGTGACCCTAAATTAGGGACGGGCGACTGCTTATAGCCCATTGAGTTGCTCACGGTGGTCGTTAAACCTCCAATCAAAAAAAAAAAAAAAAAAAAAAGAAGCTCATATTTTGCTGCAAATACATCAGAAGCGGAAATTAAGGTTTACGCCCCCTGGTGGCCAAACATCTTTTTATAAAAATTAGAAATCATGTTCAAAGGATTTCCCACCAGGAGCTGTATCCGGTGCAGAAAGAAGTTTTCAAATCGGAGATTTGGAAGGAGAGATATAGGGGGAAACTCAATTTACCTTTACGCGCCCTAGCAAAAAGTCTACGAATTATTTGAAAATTTTGAAATTATATGAAAAACATGTCACACGGAAAACACTATCCAACAAAGAAGGTATTTTTTCTAATCGGACTCCTAGAAGTAGAGATATTCACAAAAATAAGATATACATCTACGCCCCCTGGCGGAGAAACTGCGAAATATTTTAGGAAGAAAATATTCCGAAAAGGTTTATCGATGTGAGTGGCATCAGTCCACGAAATAATTTTTTGAATCGATATTTTAGAAACTCAGATTTTATGGCAAATACATCAGAAGCAAAAATTAATTCTTACGCCCCCTGGTGGCCAAAGTATTCTTTACCAAAAATTCGAAAATGTATGCAAAAGAGTTTCCATCAGGAGATGTATACTCTGAAAACAGAATTTTTTAAATCGGAGTTTCAGAAGAAGAGTTATCTGGAAAACTGTAATTTATTTTTACGACTCTTAGCGGAAAATCTATGTGTAATTTGAAAAAAAAACTATATCTAAAATAATCCTTGATATAAATGGAATCGAAAGATAAAATAATTTTTTCAGTCGGATGTTTAGAAGCAAATATGTGGAATGAAACGTAATTTTAAATTCGACAACACCTGCCTTTACGCCCTCTGGTGGCGAAATTGTACATCGTAAAAAAAAAATGAAAGAACATCATTCGCATATTTCAAGCTTCCGAATGCAAAAGAGATTTTTTAAATCGAACTAATAGTTGCTGAGATACCGTGGGTACAAACGGACGGACGGACGGACAAACAAATAACATATTTTTTTTTACAAAAGACGTGCTAAAAAACAGAACCTTAGATGATTATTGCCCAGCACCATCTTGTGATTCTGAGACCTTGAAATGTATTTAAAAAGCTCTAGCCTTCGTTGGAAAGTTTGAGTAGTTGTAAAAGTTTTTTTTTAAGTTTAAAATAAAGAAATGCAAAAAAAAAAACATTGAAAACAAAAAATGTTAAAGAAATTGCGTTAATAAAATACAAAAGGCAATTTTTAAAAAATGCCAGCATTACGCTGCCAGTACTAAGCGTGGATAAAGTGTGAAGGGAAGACATGCCACTATAATGCAAGAAACCATCATGACATGTACCGAAGCTTGTTTTCATGTAATTACACTTTTTGAATTTTTGTGATTTGTGTTAAAATAAGCAATACATTTCAAAATTTATTTTTTTTTTCGATTGCAGGTTTAACGACCACCGTGAGCAACTCAATGGGCTATAAGCAGTCGCCCGTCCCTAATTTAGGGTCACTGGTTCCAGGGAAGGGAGAGAGCCAGTGCCGTAAGACAAACACAACATCCATGGCTCATCGGGATTCGAACCCAGACCCCTTTCGGACGAATGATCAGAGATCATCGCTTAGACCACTGCGCCACAAAGATTTCATAAAAATGTAAAGAAATATTAAAGAAAATTTCCAATTTAGTCAGTTATTTGTTATTTAAACTATTTCATTAATCCACCGTTTATACATGAAGGATGGAAACCTTCTACTCCTTTGTACGGAACTCGTTCTTTGTTGAAAAATGAACTTGTACGGAACTCGCACGTTGATCAAAAATTTTACTCCACATGAAAATCGCATAAATCTCGCGAAATGGCACGTAATTTGAGATGTACGGAAGTCACACTTACGAAAGGCAGTCCTCACTGTGATCGTAAAACCACAAAATAACCAGAAAGCGTTCGCAAGATGTTCATCTTTTATTTTCGGTAAATGTAGTGAAAGATGGCTTTTAATAAGTAAGTTTATGATTTATTCGCTGAAGACAAAACTCAACCTCGAGAGAGAATTATAACAAAGCAAGGAAATACGAATTATTAAACACCCTGATTCATAAAGAAGTATACAGTTTCCAGATGATGTAAAACAGTAAGATTTGAAAACATGGATCACAAGTGTGAACCGTTAGGTAGATGTACTCGTAAAGTGTGTGTCCCGCTACTGAGGGAAGTGACGTAGGCCATAGCGCGCGTGTCCAGTGACTAGTCAGTCAAAATGGCAGCGTCTGCAGTGGAGAAGGCGTTTTTTATTCTTGAATTGAGCAAAACGGAATCTGTAACTATTTCGCAACGGCATTTTCGATCACGATTCGGAAAAAAACCTCCAACCAGAAAATCTATCTATGATTTTCAAAAAAAAAATGTGAAACTACAGGCTGTATGTGCAAACTTAAAAGTCCTGGACGACCGCGTGTATCGGAAGAAGGCGTCGATAGTGTTTGCGCCGCCATTCAACGAAGCCCGGGGAAATCAACGCGGAGGGTAAGTCGTGAAGTGCAGATTTCACAGCCCAATGTCTGGAGAATTTTGAAAAGAAGCTCAAAATGATTCCATACAAAGTGCAGATGTTGCAAATTCTCACTGACCTTGACAAGACAAAGCGCTTTGAATTTGTGGAGAAATGCAGCACCGTTTGGAAAATGACAATTTTGCCGATCACTTAGTTTTCACCGATGAAACCACGTTTCACGTGAGTGGTCAGGTAAACAAGCACAATATTCGCTTTCGGAGAACGGATAATCCCAGATTTACAGTGCAACACGTGAGATATTCTCCTATGGTAAATGTGGTCTGTGCAGTGTCCGGAAAGAAAGTGTACGGCACCTTCTTTTTTCACCAGAAAACTGTCACGATGGGCTCTTTTCTGAATATGTTAAATATTTGGTTGATGCCACAGTTGCAGGACGACAGTGACAACTTCATTCTCCAATTAGTTGGAGCACCACCGCACTGGTTAGGCAACGTGCGAGATTACCTCGATGAACAACTTCCTCACCGATAGATCGGACGAGCCGCTGACTAAAACATTCCACTGACGCAATGGCCACACAGAATTCCTTTCTTAACACCTTGTAACTTTTTCCTGTGGGGGTACGTAAGGGAAAAGGTATTCGCCCCCATCCCTTCATGTTGATCTAGCGGAGCTGAAACAGCGTATTACAGCCACTATCACTGCACTTCATTTGGATATTTTACCTCGCGTTTAGGCGGAAATGGAATACCAGCTCGATGAGTGTCGTGTGACCAACGGTGCACACATATAGAACTTCTGTGACTTTCTCTAAAAAAACATGCAACGTTTTCCTACAATTCTGTTACAGGTAATATAAAATGTCTTACATTGTTCTTGTTTTATAGTGCGTTGAAACTGTATACTTCTTTATAAATCTCCGTGTATTACCGTAAGTTTTGAAGCAGATTATTGCCTTTTAAACTTTCTTAAAACCAACACGAAGAATGTCATTGAAGATTACACGTTACGAATTATAGATAATCAGTTTTATTGGTTGGAAACTGTTACGACTGCGAATGAATACACATTGAGAATATTTTATTTGTGTGTAGCATGAAGGGTATAAACAGGAAAATATCAGAGTAAAAAAAAATTGATCTACGAAAAACCGATAATTGTACTCGAACATTTTCTCGTAAAGGAAGATATTCAAGAAGGAAAAATGTTTGGTGTCGAACATTTAGAAGAAGCAATATGAAACGAAACGCTATAACAATTAGCTGCTGCGCAAAGGAACCATTTAATTTGATATAAAGTAATGACAACCGAAATTTCTTAACAGTGTATAATATCATGCCAAAAGAATGTTATTCTTGTTTTATATTCCATGGAATTTTTAGAAGATAAGATGTAGTAATCTCTAAAATAGAATTATTGGCAGGTCCCTTGAAGTAGAATTATCAATTATATAAAAGTAGAAAAGATCTGCAAGCCATCATCGTCAAAAAAATGAGAAAATAAATATTTCAAACGGATCTGCCACAAGCAATGATAGTAAGGAAAGTATTTTTACGTATATTACTTTATAACGGAAGTGGGGTAATTTTTTAATTGGAAAAAAAGTTCAGATTCTGCATCAAATAGAATGGTGTGCAGTACATAATTAATAATTTTCCTTTGATATATATCAAATGGAACCTTAACTAAGTTGCAAACATAAGCAGCCGGAAACAACTAGCATCAGAAGTGTACACCATAGAAACGCCGATATTATACAGGGTGATTCAAAATTCTGCTGACAAAATGGAAGGGAAAGTCAGGCGTACCTAAACAAACAAAAATCACATAGGACCATATCGCCGCAAACGAAATCGGAAGGCGCTACACTTCGCTTGAGATAGATAGTACATAATATAGGGACGACAAGCAAGAAATAGTCGACAACATTTTATTTACACTGCGCTTACGCGTGGCAGAACAACGGTGGTGCCGACAGTTTTACAGGAGTTGTTCAAAGTTTCGTCCAGACACACTGACACACGCATGAAAACGACGGTGCATCGATTGGCGCACATTCTCAAAAATGCCTGACGAATCTCGGAGACATCTAGCTGCCGCAACGACTCTTCCTACTAAGACTTAGTCAGAGAGCAACAGGGTTTTTTTATACGAGCCCTTTAAGATAACTCCATAAGAAAACGTCAATGGGTGAAAAATCAAGTGATCGAGGTGGCCATGCGATTGTTTCATGACGACCAACTAGCGCCCGGGGAAATGTGGCCTGAAGATGTTGCTTGACAGCTCTGCTGAAATATGGGGGAGCTCCGTCGTGCTGAAACCACACGTGGCGACGCAGAGGCAGAGGAACAGTATCGAACATTTCTGGCAGAATCACCTGCAAGAACGTTAGATACGTACGTCCATTAAGTCTTGCGCTTAAAATGTACGGAAGGAGCGAACAGTCTCCAACAACACCGGCCCAAAACGTTGATGATAAATCGTAGATGAGAGGCATGTGTAGCATGCAGTTTATCATGCGCCCACACGTACACGTTGTGAACATTCATGACACCCTGTAGTGAGAAAGCAGCCTCAACGCTGAAGAGAATAGCTGCTGCGAAGTTTGGGTCTGCCGCACTTTGCTGTAAAAACCGCTGTGCCCAATCAACACGCTGCCTGTAATCACCTTGCTCCAATGCCTGGAGACGTTCCAGATGAAAGAGATGTAGGCCTTCATCATTTAAAATGCGCCAGAGGGTGGATTTAGGCACGTGGATGTTATGCGACAGCACTCAAGTACTTTTCCCAGGATTCCGTTCAATTTCGTGGAGAATACTTTCTTTCACGGCAGATGTCAGCGTTGATCGGCCACGACCACAATCCCGCCTGTGCACAGCAAAGGTAACTGTTTCGCATAATCGCTGGTACAACGTGGCACACGTTGCATGACTAGGTACTAGTCTGTTGGTTAATCTATCCTGATAAGGGCGATCTGCCCCTCGTCCGTTACAGTTAGCAGCGCCATAAGTTAGATGCATTCAGCGAGTTCGCGGTACATGTATGGTTGCATGTTACTCGTGCACAATCCAATGCTCCACGTACGCAGGCAGATGTCCCCTGAAGCAAGGCCGCAGCACCAGTTCTTGACGTCATCACAGGAAGACCTTGCCCTGATCTTCCTACCTAGTGGACTGGCGCTATCTAACACGACGGTGATTTCCCGTACTTAGATGCTTATGAAACAATGACAGTTGAAACTATGTTATTTCCAACTATTTGAAACATATACGTATTTGAGATGGTGAAAAAAGGTATTTGTTCTGAGTAAATGGAACAAGATCTGTAAACTCAATGTTATAAGTTTTTTTTTATTTTTAATTTTTTTAGGGTTAGGTTTTTTTGAAGGCAAGTGATACAATACATTGATCCTATTAGTGAAAGACAAATGCAATGAAATCCCCCGCTGGAAAAAAAAATCAATAAATAATACAACCTTGTGATACAATAAAATGTTGTAAAAATGCGGTACAATTTTTGCAATATTTTTATTGGTATTTTTTGTAAGGTTTTCTTATTTATTAACTATTGCTTGGGAGGGAGATTGTTTTTCTAGTTCAAGAGATACAAAATGTTAATTCTTTTAGTGAAACTGTTTAGCAACTGGATTTTTGAGCTAAATAAAAGGTAAATTTCGTTTAATGTTTCCACTTGCACTGGACCCCCCCTCACCCCCCACCCCACCCCCAAAAAGTTAATACATAAGACAACCTTGATGCATTGAGTTTACAGATTTTGTTCTATTCATTTAGCACAAAATCTTTTTCTTTCTCATCACTAACATTTACCCTTGCTGCAAACTTGTAACACGCACTATTAGGGCGTTCAAGTTAAACAAAAAAATTCTGAATATGTTAGATTCAAAAAGTGGTTTATCTTCAGTTAAGAAATTTTTTGCACAGTCAGTTTAATAGTTCGAAGTGTTCTCATTCTTGGCTCGACAGCGTACCATAAATAGTAGCATTACCTTAGGGAATTAAAGTTTAAAAGTAATAAAACTTAGTTTTGACACCCTGTTGGTGGAAAAAAACAAGAATAAATCCAATTGCTGTAGATTTCCCATGTATGTCCTTTGAAAAATACAACATTTACAGTGACAAATCTGAACCGTGCCAAACAGTTTTTTCTTAATGTTAGAAATTTTTTTTTTATTTTATTAAGCGAATTTTAAGATCAATTCCATATACTGGAAATAATTCATGGTTTTCACATTTTTTATTCGTTTTTGAAGGAATAAAAAAATTATGCACCAAAAGAATGTATAAAACCTTAGAGTTTTTATCATATTTTAAGGAAGGAATCATTTTGTAATTTTTCAATTCTAGTGTATAAAAAAATGTACAGCCCTAGAATTACCAAAAGCACAATGAACTTTATTAACAGTACATTACAACATAATTTAAAGATTGGTAACCATTATATACTACGCGATTTAATGCCTGTGCATACATCTTCAGATAGAATACATTATAGCGGTACCCTAGTGAGGTTAAAGATCGTTCTCTCAACTTGACTATATTTCACACTAAATATAAAATGGCAAAGAGACTGTATTATAAAAGAGCTAATAAAACACACATGCCCTTGAAGCTCCTGTAGGCTGGAAATCTTGAGAAACTGCACGAATCCATTTGGAGCGTAGTTCTTCATTCTCGGCAAATTTAAACACTTCCGCTTTAGGACCTGTGTCACAATTACTACCGCAATTTGGTACACAACAACGTGAAAGCCTATTGGAACTGCAAACGTTTTTTAAAACCGTGGAATAAATCCCAAAGAGTGGAATAATATGTATCAGTCAGCAGCAAGAACAACGAACAACCTCCTGGAGCAACTCTACAATAATCACACACGATCACATAATACGCTAACTATGGCTACGGTCGTTCGTCAAGTTCAACAGGTCTTCCTGTAGTGACGTCAGACGTCGAAGGGGAGGAGGTGTTTGGACCTTGTTTCAGGGGGCGTTGAGCAGGTTCGCTCTTCCCAGCTCATGGTCTCATTTACAATGCCTTATAGTGCCTGCGGATGGCGTTTGCGTCAATATGATTTTACGTGATTTTTGTTTGCTTCCGTACGCCTGATTTTGCCTTCCATTTTGTCAGCGGAATTTGGAATTACCCTGTATATGAAACTATCTACGTTATGAATGGTATCTGATGTTAAAACAATCTTTCAAAATGAAAATTTTAAAAGAAATGTTGAGAAAATTATATGTGTATTTTTTGCTCATTACTTCTAAATCGTGACCGGTATCGGAACGAATATCTATTTCTTTAATCGGTGTTTAGACAAATACGACTTGAAATAGAGAGAACACGTTAGTCAATTAGCACTACCTTTAGTGTTAAGATTATATATTCAATGAAACCTTCAATTTTAGTTAAATAATCTTTAACATCAATGTTGTCTTGCAAAAAAATAATAAAAGGTAGCAGAAAACGAAATAACTTTTCAGGTCGGAGTTTTACGAAATCTGATGTTGAAGCAATTGTGATAAACGTCTGCAATCTTCGGCGGAAAAGATTTGTATTAATATGAGAAGGAAGAACGCCAAACGTTCCTTCCCACTGAGCGATAGTTAACAATTACATCAAATGTGAGGATGTAAGAAGGATATCTCAAGGAAGTGATTTCTATATAACTAATTCAACAGATGAATATTTTATATTTGCGCAATGTTCTTTGCAAATACTTTAAGCATCATTGGTAAAAGTCACTTATTGTTTGTTTACCGATGAATTCGCATGTATCAGATCTCCACCTTATATAAAAAGTATTTTTTAAAAGCAAAACAAGATAAAACAGCTCTGAATTGTTAGCAGTTTAAAAAATGTTGTTCATTCGTAGTAATTACAATTTTTATCGCACTATGGTTTTACTATGTCAATAAGATATTTAAGTGAAATTAATCACAGTTTAAACTAAATATGCCTGATTCGTCGTACAAATATTGAAATGAATATTTCCCGTGACTATGATTTTTTCAAATAAAGGGGGCTAAAACATGTAAGGATAAATCTTGCTGAATATTTGTCGCACTCAGATTTACACTCTGTCGATCATAAATTTACATGATATTAATCATGGTTTGAACTAAATATTCCTTATCTGTCCTATAAATATTGACCAGAAAACATGTTGTAACTGTAGTTGCTCTTAATACATGGAGTTTACACCACCTAAGAAATCTTTCGCCCTGAGCACAGAAAATCAGAAAAAACTTATATTCATTTACATATAATTTAAATTTTTTTTATAATTTACTGCACAGCTTATTTTACGGATCTGTGCAAGGAATCCGTGTTCAATTTCAAAAAATGCAAGAAAATTTAATAAACAAAGACAGTTTAATAACAGATAGGATAGTAAATTTAATAAACAAAGACAGTTTAATAACAGATAGGATAGTAAATAGTCTTGCATCTTACAACCTCTATTTTTATATATTTTTAATAAGCAACTTGTTCTAAATTTAGGTTGATTTCATGGACTTCCACAATTGTTTTGAAAACAAATTTAATGTTTAAATGATAATTCAGCAACTGTTAGGCTTAATTCTCATAAAGAAACTTCTAACGAAATAATAGCACAGAACGGTTTTATGAAGTTTTCTCGCAAAACGCAGCTGTAATAATCCAAATTACACAGAATTTAGCCAAACGATATCCGTTTTAAAAACTCCCACCTTTTTTTTCAGAATAATGAAAGTATCGAAAAGACCTTATTTTTATTAATCCATTTTTTAGAAAACGATTATATAATCCGAAAGTCAGTTTTCTAAATCAGAACTGGTTGGGTAATGCTGAAATATATACAAACCGTCAAAGTTTACGGTTTCCCTCTAAAGCTACGCCACGCGCAAGTCTTCCTGAAAATACCATCACGACTTCGCATCCACTCCATTGGTTGGTTACCATGAACAATTGAAATTTCATCGTAAGCAGCGGAGTAACCCTCGTTAAAGATCTGTTAAGAAAAATGAATCAAAAACATGAAATTTAATGAATATGCATATATTTTCAGGGTATGTTCGTAATATTTACAATGAAGCACACCGTCTTTGCAAGATGATTTTTATTGCTAAAAATGACAAATTAAAATTCCATAAGTACTTTCGGGGCAACAGTCGCACGCGTCTTCATATGGAAGAGAGTAATAGCTGCTTTGGTGCTCTAATATATACATCATAATATAATGACGTATGAAAGGGTGAAGCTTCTGCGCAAAAAGTATCGCAACACAGTTCAGTTACAAAATAAATTAGACATAACAGAGAACAACATATCAAGCGGGGTATGATAGACATATACAATGTATAAGTGGGGTGTATACAATATCCCATTGATAGACATATCCAATGCTGAACGTACCAGTAACCTCGTAGGCTCTACAAAGCGCAGTATTGCGACCCGAGTGCAGGAACATAAATATTACATTCGTAACAACAGCAGCATTACATCACTCACCAGAAATGTAGTTTGGGATAATGTTCAACAGGACTGGAGATAACATCAAGTTGTTGCACACCCCTGCGTCAATATACTCTTTACATATTACTGAGAGCCTTTATAATGAAGCCTACGGGGACCGCTGTTGTAATGACAATAGCCCAGTTGAACTTACCTGAATACGGAAACGTCACATTGCAACCATGAACTTGAACAACATCTATAATTAATTTTTGAACTTTAACAAATACATATACTCTGTACATTAGGTATCCGGCTTGATATGGTTTCTCTCTTAGGTCTAATTTATTTTGTAGCTCAACTACGTTGCTATAATCTTGCGCAGAAGCTTCACCCTTTCATACGTCATTATATTCTGATGTATATATTAAAGTACCAAAGCAGCTATTACTCTCTTCCGTCTGAAGACGTATGCGATTGTCGTCCCGAAAGTATTTATAGGGCGTTAATTTGCAAATATCTGTCATTTTTTAGCATTAAAATTTATGGTGAAAAGACGGTGTGCTTCATTGTATTGTATATCGCACGAAATGTTTTCGCGTGTACGGTTCGTAATATATTATTGAAACCCTTTGTTTGAAGCTAATATGAGTTCCCGAAAAGTTTTGAATATCATAGGGTTTCGAAAAGAAATTCATGGTATTAAAACTGGTACTGTAACTAATTTCAAACGTAGAAACATTAAAAAGGAAAATGATGACTACAGTGCAGCAATTAAAACATTTCATTCCGAATGATTCAGATTCAGACCAGGAGTGTTTGTTTTGATGCTTAAAGTAATTTTAAGTGTTATTAAAATTCTTAAGTCCAGTGCACAAGGAAGGATATGATTTGGATGACCAGGTTCACTACCAGCGTATTGTAAATTATTTCTCGTCTTCCTTTACAAAAAATTATATTATTTTGGCGAAGAGCGAAATTTAAGGAATACTCTATAACGTTAGTTAGTGAAAAAACACTCAAACGGAAAGACAGTTAATGAGAGTCAGATTGTGTAACAGCAGTATATGCGACACCTTGATCGAAATAAAGACTCAGAAATAAGCAATGGGCTCGACATGTTTCTACACAATGTGAAGCCGTTGTGCAGATGAATTTTGGACTGGACACGATGTCACATTAATATATTGTGTTGGATAGAAAGTAATGTCGGATGACAAGGAACCCCAAGTAAAATCCTCGACCACTTCGCGCAATGACCATTGCGATGCGGCAGCACACAGCCATGACATTAGCATGTAGGTTGCTGAGATCAGTGGCAGTTAACCGACACAAGACGAAGAGTGTAAATTTACGTCAGCAAACGTGGAAGTGGAACAGAAGCACATCCGTCATTTCATACTGTGTAAGTTTCATCCATTTTGCACTCGACATGTGTTGTAAGGAACATTACCAGTTTGTACCCCGATGCCAAAACACATCATTACTCCCGGTTTAGAGAGGAATTTGTGATTTGTCAGAGCTTCTCAAAGCCGGAACTCTCAATATTTCATATGGAGGAGGAAGCTTTGTTGTACCACAAACTCACAGTTGAGAAGAAAACAAATCGCATGCGTGAATGCACTTAGCTTCGGATGGTAATTCATATGTGAGGCGGTCAACTTTTAAGAGGTATTTGAAGGTTCAGTCAGACAGTTATCCTTGTTCTACCTTGGCAGATTTTTATTATTTTACGTGATATCATCACGCTTTTAGAATACCATTACTTTCTTAGTTTCTGTATTGTGTATTAAAAAAACTAATATAAGTTGGGTAGACTTCTAAAATCTGTATCACCGAATAGTAAGTTTCGCACAGTGGCACGTAAATCACACGAATCATATATTGATGGAAGGACATGAGCTTACCTTCCTGCAAAATGTTAAGCTCTGGTTTGTTCCACAGGTTCTAAGTAAACAACGCTATGAAGAGAGAGAGAGAGAGAGAGGGAGCGAGATGTAACGTTATACGTTGTCCTTTGTTATTTCTTACACACTGAGTTCATTCTGTTAAATTTTATTCCTGATTAACTTACATTTGGAAAGATGGAAATGTTTGGTTTCCTTCTCAAAACGAACAAGTAAGAAATTTAGACCAAAATTTCGGAAAGAGCGGCATTATTTAAGCAAAAGAGAATGAAGCATTTCGCTTTTACACACACATTTTTATTTAGCTTCGCAACTATTGGTGGCCTTGTAGATTGCAGGAGGAATTACGCAAAAAAGATGATTTCGATAACCTGAATGTCACGAACACTCCCATTTAATCCTTAGTAATAATAACTAAACAATTACAATAAAGCATATTTTAGTACAAGTGCATACAAGTGAAAAACGAAACGAATTTGCATTCTTATCTTAAAAAACAAAAGAAAAAGAACGCGCGAATTTGCAAAAATTCAATGCCCTAGTTTAGTCATCGTGAATGAAATTGTGAAAACCTTTCTCCAACACGTTTTCTCAGATTTGTAAGGTAAATTAAAGCACAAACTGAAATACACTATCTACCAAAAAGTAATTCGACACCCCTGCAATCGACTATATCTGTGGTCCTGATACACGTCACAGCCGCCTCCGTTAAATATCATGTGGGAAACAACAACGCAACCAGTCGCATGCAAGATGCCACGCCGTTCGGAGCTCTCTGATTTTGAGAAAGGTGTAATCGTCGGGTATCACAGAAATGGCCGATCCATACGTGACATATCCAGCAAGTTGAAGTGCCCAAAATCAACAGTGACTTACGTGATTGACAAGTGGAAGATGAGAGGTGACTGTCGGAATGTGCCCCGACCCGACAGACCCACAAAACTGGGAGTTAGAGACCGACGGGTGCTGGCCACAGAAATTCGGAAGAACCGCCTTGAATCGATGAGCCACATCCGCGAGGAGTTTCAACAGACATCCGGGAGTGTTCTTTCGATGAATACCCTCCGTAAGAAAGCCCATCTGCACAGTTATCATGGACGTGCTGCCGCCCACAAGCCTTTGATCACCAAGTCCAATAGCGCTGCTCGGCTAACGTGGTGAAAGAACGTCGACAGTGGACCGTTAAACAGTGGAAACAGGTTCCCTGGAGCGACGAATCAGGGTTCACCCTCTACCGTTCGGATGGCAGGGTCTGGGTTTGGCGTCTGCCCGGAGAACGCCTCCTGCCGGAATGTATTGTTCCAACTGTGAAGTTTGGCGGCTGTGGAATTATGCTATGGGGTGTTTCTCCTGGTATGGCACGGGACCTTTGGCCGCAATTCCTGGTAGACTCAACGCCGAGACCTACTGCACCATTTTGGATGACCATGCACTTCCTACGTTGTGGCAGTTTTACGGGGTGGACCCATGTTACTTTCAGGATGAAAATGCCACCTGTCATGATGCGAGGTCCACCGTGGCTTGCTATGGTGACAATGGGGTTAATCGAATGGACTGGCATGCGCAGAGCCCGGACCTTAACCATATCGAGCACCTCTGCCACGAGTTGGGGCGTCGACTTAAGGGGTGCCACCACCGTCCAAAGTCGGTGATGGAACTGACCTGTCTTCTCCAAGCCGAGTGGGAGAAAATACCGCTAGCCGTCGTACAACGCCTGGTTGAGAGTATGCCCCGGTGGGTCGCAGCTGTAATCGGCGCTCGTTGAGGCTCCACCAACTCTTGAAGGTGAATAAACTTCGTTTCCCTTTGCTATCACAGATGTCCAATTACTTGTTGGTAGATAGTGTATATACTAACTAGCAGCACAAAGTCACCTTAGAGAAATCGGAAACCGCATGCAAAATTTTCCTGATTCATGGAAGTAAAACAAGTATGATGCGTTTTACAAATCATAAAATAAGAATCCAAGACATTTAAGAAAACATCAATAAACTTGAATTTGTTTTGGGGAATTCTTTACTTAATTTGAAGTAACTTACAGAGAAAATTTAGGTATTCTATATAGTGAAGCAGCGTTTTCGATCAAACGTTCTCCATTTGTATGCATGTGAAAAGAAAATTTGTTAGCTTAAAAAGTGATATTTTCTTTCAATACATAAAGTTGGAAAAGCTACTTAAAAAGGAAACACGATCCCGAGTCCTATTACGTCACCAAATGTGCAGAATGAAATTGTACGAGCAATAAGAAAATATTATTTTTGACAAAAGCCGCGTGATCGAAAATAAAGTTTCTTCCACAGATTTTTGTCCTGTAGATAAACGACATCATATTTGAACATCCCTGATTCTAATCTTTACATTTCCATACGAAAGTTTTGCAAACATCAGAATGAAATATAAAACACAAGACGAACGTTAAATTTTTAGTCCTGTATATCTTGAATCAGAGATACAGGTACGAATATACAAAAATTACCCTTACGCCATCTAACGCCGGAACTGTGCATTGCAAAAGATTACAAATACATGAAGACTGTTCAAAGGCGAGAAAAACATCGTTTAAGTAAACTGTTTTCATCTGGGACTTCCAAAAACACACGCTTTTGGATAAAGAAACATAATTTTAGGTTACCCAGTGGAAACACTGAATATTATATTGAGAAAAAATTACAGCAAAATATTTCATATTCAGAGGCATTTGAAATCAAACATGTTGGTTTTCTTGATTGGGTATCTCTACGCGTTTAAGTGCATGAATATAAAGTGAAATCTCCGAATAACGGTCGCTTCTCGGACCGGGAAAAGTGCCGTTGTTGGGAGGTGCCGTTGTTCCGAGGTTAGGCTTAAGTTAACATTGCTAGCCCATTGCATTGATACAAAAAGAGAATAATTGTACAACGCTTACGCATAAAAAATAACATTTTCAGAGCTTTCCCAAATGCAGAATGCTGAATAAAACTCAAAAAAACAATTAAAAAAAACACGGTGTAGAGGATTTTAGGAACGTGGTGTCAGACTGGTTCCCGTACGCTTCCCCTAAGAAATGGCATGCTTATAGGTTAATTTTTTGGGCAAGTTAAGGAAAAAAAGAAATAGAAAATGTTCGAGGGCATGAGTCGAACTGCTCAGTTAAATGGCCGCACGCCATTAAATAGGAACAGAAACCCACAGGGACCAAAGTAAGAAATACCGCCAACAACGGAGAACATCTCAGGCATCAGGAAACGTCCCCCTAAAGTTGCGACTAAAACGTACACAGCTCGCCTAACGTGAACTTCCCCTAAGAAATAGCAAGCTAAGAGGTTACGTTTAAGGCAACCAAATGAAACGAAAACTCCCCCCTCCGCCCCAGGTTGCAACTGAAACATACACAGCTCGCCTCACGTTAACTTCCCCTTAGAAATAGCAAGCTAAGAGGTTACGTTTAAGGCAACCTATTGGTACGAAATCTCCTCCTCCGCCCCAGGTTGCGACTGAAACGTACACAGCTCGCCTCACGTGAACTTCGCCTAAGACATAGCAAGCTAAGAGGTTAGGTTTAAGGCAACCTAATGAAACGAAAACTACTCCCGCGAGCCAGTTTGCGACTGAAATGTACACAGCTCGCCTCACGTTAATTTCCCCTTAGAAATAGGAAGCTAAGAGGTTATGTTTAAAGCGAGCTAAGGGGAAAAATCTCCTCCTTCGCCCCAGGCTGCAACTGAAGCATACACAGCTCGCCTCACGCGAACTTCCCCTCAGATATAGCAAGCTAAGAGGTTACGTTTAAGAAAACCCAATGGAACAAAAACTCCTCCTCCGCCCCAGGTTGCAACTGAAACGTACGCAGCTCGCCTCACGTGAAGTTCCCCTTAGAAATAGCAAGCTAAGAGGTTACGTTTAAGGCAACTTAATGGAACGAAAACTCCTCCTCCGCCCCAGGTTGCAACTGAAACGTACACAGCTCGCCTCACGTGAAGTTCTACTTAGAAATAGCAAGCTAAGAAGTTACGTTTAAGGCAAACTAATGGAACGAAAACTCCTCCCGCGCCCCAAACTGCGACTGAAACGTACACAACTCGCCTCACGTGAATTTCCCCTTAGAAATAGCAAGCTAAGAGGTTACGTTTAAGGCAACTTAATGGAACGAAAACTCCTCCTCCGCCCCAGGTTGCAACTGAAACGTACACAGCTCGCCTCACGTGAAGTTCTACTTAGAAATAACAAGCTAGAGAAGTTACGTTTAAGGCAAACTAATGGAACGAAAACTCCTCCCGCGCCCCAAACTGCGACTGAAACGTACACAACTCGCCTCACGTGAATTTCCCTTAGAAATAGCAAGCTAAGAGGTTACGTTTAAGGCAACTTAATGGAACGAAAACTCCTCCTCCTGCCCCAGGTTGCAACTGAAACGTACACAGCTCGCCTCACGTGAAGTTCTACTTAGAAATAGCAAGCTAAGAAGTTACGTTTAAGGCAAACTAATGGAACGAAAACTCCTCCCGCGCCCCAAACTGCGACTGAAACGTACACAACTCGCCTCACGTGAATTTCCCCTTAGAAATAGCAAGCTAAGAGGTTACGTTTAAGGCCACCTAATGAAACGAAAACTCCTCCTCCGCCCAGGGTTGCGACTGAAACGTACACAGCTCGCCTCACGTGAACTTTCCTGAGAAATAGCAAGCTAAGAAATTATGTTTAAAGCAAGCTAAGGGAAAAAATATCCTTCTTCGCCCCAGCCTGCGACTGAAACATACACAGCTCGCCTCACTTTTAACTTCCCTTAGAAATAGGAAGCTAAGAGGTTATGTTTAAAGCAAGCTAAGGAAAAAAATCTGCTCCTTCGCCCCAGGCTGCGATTGAAACACACACAGCTCGCCTCACGTGAACTTCCCTTAGAAATAACAAGCTAAGAGGTTACGTTTAAGGCAACCTAATGAAACGAAAACTCCTGCTCCGCCGAGGTTGCGACTGAAACGTACACAGCTCGCCTCACTTGAACTTTCCCTGAGAAATAGCAAGCTAAGAAGTTATGTTTAAAGCAAGCTAAGGGAAAAAATCTCCTGCTTCGCCCCAGCCTGCGACTGAAACATACTGAGCTCGCCTCACGTGAACTTTCCCTTAGAAACAGGAACACTGTAAAAATCTGCTGTGAATTGTCGGTGTTTCAACCGTATTAAAACGGTTTACCGATCGTAAGCACGCCAACGGGGGACGAACCGTAAATTTTCGGTAGATAAACCACATGTTCACGGTGTTTAAACTGTTTTAACCATAACGGTATAATACCTGTTCTTTTACGTGCTGTCGAATGGCAAAATATCACTGGCCGCCATATTGGCATGAAGCGATGGAAGTCTCTACGTAAAGTAAAGGTAACTCGCCGCATGTGACTATGATTTATAGTTAAGCACCGCAGCATTTATTTTCGGTAAGTATTTTTTGGTTTTGTGTATGTTACAGTGCATTATGATGAGAATGTTAGTATTAAGTGGTTTTGGTAACATCTGGCAGTCATAAGAATTGAAACAAGTCTGATTAATATTTCATGTATTTCGTTCAAATTATTTGTTAGGCCGCACAAGTTAAGTAAACGAATGCAATAGATAACTAGTTTTCCTCGCTTTTCCTGTGACTAGGGTGACAACTGGTTTTGGCGAACGAGGTACAAATTGTATAATGGTCAATTTCACCCATACCACGTTGGGGCCAGGAAATTTTTATTTAGCATACAATCGTAGGTGCTAAAAATTCTAACACCATGCTTCCTACATCTTATATATATATATATATATATATATATATATATATATATATGTAAAGGCCTTGTAAAATACTTCTTATGTGTTTGCAGACATAAAGAGATGTATTAGTTTTAATATTTGTTCCTAAAGAAATGCAAACATTGAATCAAGTATAGATAACAAAAATTAGAAATGAATGCACAAAAACAGAAGTTCTACACCTAGTTCAGGAGTTTGTCTTTAAAGAGTCTGTTTGAAGATGTTGAAACATTTTTTTCTGCAAACCAACACATTGAAGAAATCTCGTGTGAGCAGTGTGTGTACCTCATCTGTGGTAAGATAGAAATTTATCAGAACCATTCAATTTCTTAAACATTAGGTGAAATATATCAATTCAATACACAGGTATTTGTGTACTAATAACTGCCAGTGTTTTCTGTAAAATTACAAAAAAATGACAAATATCACTCACTCATAACTCAGAGACATTTCTGTGTGTATGCTCCATCTGTGGTAAGACTGAAATTTATCAGAGCCATTCAATTTCTTAAAAATTAGGTGAAATGTTTTGGCACACCGGTCTTTGTGTAGTAATACTTGCTTAACTGCCAGTGTTTTTGTAAAATTACAAAAAAATGACAGAAATATCACCCAACACATTACTCGACACATGTCAGGTAAACTACCAATGCTCTTAATAGCAGTAGCAATATGTTTACTTTATTTATAAAATGAAATTACCCAAAAAGG
Source organism: Macrothele yani (assembly GCA_039090855.1). Lineage (NCBI taxonomy): Eukaryota > Metazoa > Arthropoda > Arachnida > Araneae > Macrothelidae > Macrothele > Macrothele yani. The sequence continues at coordinate 125,564,156 of CM077034.1, forward strand.
TTTCTGTCAGTGTAAACCCAGTTGTGTAGAAAGTTTACAAACGTGTTACGCAAGACAGTAATTACATTAGAACTGCTAAGTGAGCTAAGAAAATCTCTTCAACTGTACTCTGTGTAGAATACAAACATTGCTAGTATACCCCAAAAGTGCCCCAAAATCTTTTCAAATGTAAACATATTTTACAAAAAATTTTATACTAAAAGAACACGAACATTGAATCAAGTATAGACAACAAAAATTAGAAAATGAATGGACAAAAACAAAAGTTTACACATAGTTCAGGAGTTTAAGTTCATCTTTAAAATGTCTTTTTCCTTGCTTTGAGGTTTGCGAAGGAGTGCACAACATTGTCGAACGATAACTGCTTGGCAATATCATGTACTAATGACATGATAGCCAGACCATTAAGTCTTTGTTGAAACACTGTCTATCGCAAGTTATTTTTTACCAATGCCATTTTGAAAAAGAATGCACTACTTGACAGTTGGATATTGGTACAGTAAAACCTTCTTAACGGACAATCCTGAATAGCAGACACCTCCATTTAACGGACAGTTTTGTAGTCCCCAAAGTATACGCGGTTCTGTGTTTTTACCTCTGAATAGCGGACAGCGATTTCAGTCGAAAAAGCTAAAAATGCGTTCACTGAAGGGAAAAAGGTATGCGAAATTTTATAGTGATGCCAAGCACACTGTATTGAAATCATTCCTAGCTATTGTTTACCATCTATTTCACGTTAATGCTCTCCATGCCGTCACTTGAGTAACCTCCGCAATCAAAGACTAACCGCAGTCCGTTAATCGTTTCCAAAAAGCAGGGTTTGTCTCGGTAGACAAAGAGTATGTACTTTCAATGCAGATGATCTGCGCTCGATTTCTGAACTCGTGACTTGTTTAAACTGTGAGGGAAATTAAATGATTTTATTACAGTTGATGATGAACTGTGTTTTGAACAGACGATAGATGCAAGATTTCATTTCTTCACACACACCCAACAAGAACGACATGGTCGAAGAGACAGCGAAGTTCCTCAAGAAGAGACAGTGGACGGAGCTGCAGAAAAGGTGTGCGACATTAAGAACTTCACAGCAGCGGAAAAATTTACTGAAAAACTTCAAATTTTTTCATTAACAAAAGTGATTGTTAGGGACTAACACTTTTGATGAATTTGAAAATTCATATTGAAAAAGGGGCTGTAAACGGTGAAAGAAAAAAATCAAACACTGTTGTCAGTTTTCTTTTGAAGGAAGGATACTAACAGATAAATTGATGAATTAACTGTGAGTACTTTAAGTTTTAAAACATTTGTTAATCAGAGATATGCATTGAATTACGTATATACATATGTACGCAAATTGCATTTTCTCTCATGTTTGAAAAACTCAATTATTTAAGTTACTATCAATGCGTACGTATATTCAATTTCATGTCCAGTATTACTAATGTGGTTTCGGAATTTATTACTACATAAATATTTACATATAAAGTATGTATATTTATAGATGTAACTTTATTTTTAACAGCAAAAGAATACCAGCCACAAAGTTCGTATTGCGCGATGGCTTTAGTAGACGGGCGTGTACCTCCCAATAGCGGACAGATTATCTGGTCCAGAGGTGTCTGCTATTCAGAGGTTTTACTGTATTACCAAATATAGTTTCAATATAGTGAATAAATTTAGGAAAACAATCAAATTATTATATATATCAATAACTCATCAATAATCACATTAAATGTTTCTACTTCAAATTGTTTCATTACGGCTATTGTCATCTGCATATTTTAATTTGATCGTGATTTGACAAAACTTCCAAGATATTTTTCACTTAATGTTTTAGCTATTTCTTCATATTTTTCAAAATTATTTCTTTCATTGCCAATGAAATGGGATAGTGACCGAAGAAGGTTACATCCAATTATCAAATCTAGTGACGGCTTTTGTAATTTAGTACTAATCTTACCAAAATATCATGCCAAAGAGCACACATGAAAACAGATTCGAATTTCATAAACTTTTTTGTAAGGATTTTGCTTTCTGCCGAGGTTCTAGTTTTTTATTAAATTCTCAGATACACTATCTGGGGCACTGAACATATTGTCATAGTCGGTGAACACTGAACAGTGCTCTTACTCATTAATAATGACCATACCATCTAGTCTTACTCAAGCTTTTTAAATGAAATAACTTTATTATTCATAGTTTGGTTCAAATTGCTGGAAAATATGGCCCATTTATGAGGGGAACTTGAGAGAAAAACATAGCAATGTCTGTAGGTAGGAAAAAAGATTTGAGGCCTCCAGACAATGGAAACTGTAAATTTAATATGAATAACTGAAATTATTTCTTCGATTTACGCTTTTTGGAACATTTTTTACGCATGAAGTTTTCAGCCCTCAATAAATAAGATGTTGGCACACACATTTTGTTAAGGACCAAAAACTTCCGAAAAGTTCAGGCCCCTGTCAGACTAAGAAGTGGGCCTCTGAACTGACCGTGGCCCTCTTTAGCACCCTCCCCTTTAATCTGTTCTCTGGATCTTTTCTGTCCCAGCTGCTATCATTTATCAATGTAATCCATTACAAAAATTTCCTTTGCTGGTTTTTGTGTTAAAAATTTGTGTTTTCATCCTCCTATTTTTTTTATAGTCTGCGACGGGCTTGAAATTTTATTAAGTATGCTGCAGGATGAAGTAAATACATCTTCAACTGCTGGGATGTGCCATGTCGCCCCAACTTCGAACACTGATTTTTATAAGTTGTGAAATTTTAATTTTATTTCTGTAAAAAACATAGCCAATTGTTACTCCAGGGGTTAGGAGTCTTCATTGTTCTCCCAGCCAGTAGCTATAAAATAATTGCACTGGCAAATTCACTTTTTCAGGCGGAGTTACTAACATTGTGTTCCAAGCTTAAATTTTAAGAAATTCCTTAGTCAAACTCCGCATTAGCACCAATGCTAAACATAATTGTGACTCTCCTCATCAACATTGTTTGCTTAATATATACAATGAGTTGGCCACTTTATTACTGACCAACCCCTCAGTACTTCATTGGGCAACTCTTGTTGCCTTTAATACTGTGTTGGATTCTTCGTGGCATGTGGACTCCCACCAGATGTTGATAGGTGGACTTGTGGAATCTGGAGACCATGCCTTGATGAATAGCACTTTCCAGGAGTGTGAAGATTGCAGGGTTGTGGATCCAGCTGTCTGATGGCTTGTTCAACTTCATCCCACAAATTCTCGGTAATGGGGTTGAGATCTGGAGATTGTGAGAGCCACATAAGCAAAGTAAACTCACTCGCAGCATGTTCGCTTTTTTAACCAATTCTGCTACAATACGAGCACTTATGGCAAGACGCATTATCGTGTTGAAAAATAGCCATCGCCATTGGGATAAACCATCCACATGACAGGATGTACTTGGTCTGCCAACGATGTTTTAGATATGATGTGCTAGTCAGACGTTGATCAACAACGAATTAAAGGGCCAAAAGTCATGTTGCAGGAAAATATTCCCCAAACCATACCGTTGCGTCCACCAGCTTGAAGGAGTTGCAGCAATGCATTTGGGGTCCAAGCCGCTTTCTAATGCTTTTTCAGCCAAATTCTCACGCGGCCATTGCTGCATGGTGCAACTGAAAATGTGAATTCATTGGACCACATAATTTGTTTCCAATTATAGACTGTCCAACTCCTTGTGCGAACTGGAGATGTTTTCTCTTGTTAACTGTAGACAGCAAAGGTGTTAGCACAGCGCCTTCGGCATTGCGCATATCTCATCCGATACAGTGTACGGCGAACAGTGCTTGCAGAGATCATTTGAGGGGATCCTTCATTAAATGGTCTGTAATTTTGCTTGCACTGTTTGCCCTTTCTGTTGTCTGTTACCAGTCTGGACACTCTGTTTTGCACCGAGCAGTCACTAGTTGATAACCGACCACACGTTGTACGTAGAGACCCAGTTTTTTGGCTGACAGTCCAGTCTTTAAACATTTTGTAACAACAGCTGCTCTGGAGACATACTTCACGAAATGCGGCGGTTTCGGTGATACTCACTCCATGGCTCCGAGCTCCTACAATCATTCCACGTTGAAAGTCCGTCAAATCGCATTTTTTTACCCATCTCGTCACCTAAAAAATCACTTCTACTACTGTCGCAAGCACTAAGCTTTCCACTTTTTATACTAGCCTCGCTCTCTGGCATGCAACAGCATGCAGCCATAGCTTATTTGCTTAAAACTGTCTGGTGGACATAATAAAGTGGCCACTCAGTGTATTCATATAAAAATACCAACCTTTCCGTGCAGGGAGAGAAATAACTGGATTTTTGGGGGAGGGAGCAATTTTTCTCCTCAGATATAGCGTTGCAGAGCAATTGAGTAATTACATGGAGCACTTTTCCAACTTACTTTTATTTAAATCATTAATTATTATAAAAAAATTACTAGCTCACCGCTTTTCAATATCTATCAATAATACTGTAATCAGTAACGCAAAGAAAAATCTAAAAATATTTTAAAGTAGATATGGAAAATCATAGACTGCTGTCTGACTTAGAGCCATCATCAACCTGCGAAGTGGGGCTACATGAGGAAGCTTTTTCTAGCTGAAAGCAAACACGATTAAGTTATGAATATAATTTTATTTTTAATGCGTATAGCAAAATCGTATACACAATGACTCATTAGTGGAGAAAATCCACGTAATGATTTGTTGATCTAGAGTATGATTCCATTCCACAACTTCATAACAGGGTCAATAACATGTATGTATGCTACAGTGAAAAAAATCCCAGTAAAAGAAAAGGAATGGTCCCTTGCAATTTAAGGGAGGAAAAGATCACACAGGTTGAACATTTTTATATACGTCTTTTTAGGCCTAATTTTCTTTTTAGATACTAGGGGCTGCACTGTGAACCATCCCTGGGAAGAAACTGAACTTAACCAAATGAGTACCACAATGCTAAACTTGATACAAGGTACACTGTTCAAACCCAGAAGATAGGAATTGTAAAATATAGATAAAAAATGGCAGCGATCGGTATGAAAACATCACCAGCGTGTAGAAATTGATGCACTGCTAGATAAGATAAGTTATGACAACAAAAGAGCGTTGGAGATAGGCCCAGAAATATGCATAGGCTGCAGTTTTATCATTGAAGACAATAGCGTTTTGCCATACCCTACTTTTTTTTAAAAATAGAGATATTAATGGAAATTTCCTATATTAAACTTTAAATAAGGTTTTGTAATTCAAATATGAGTTTGATATAAGAGAAGATGGAAGGTTGTAAAATATAAGTATAAAAAATTACATATAACGCTTTCATCGCTAACTGCTATTTTTGGCATCACAAAGCTTTTCTGAAGCGATACTGCATATTTTCCCCTGTTCCAGTGTCAATCGTGCAAGTTTCAGGAATTGCTGTTGTTACTGTAATTTGTCATCATTTAATTACTGCCTTATAAGAACAAACATCTTGCTTTTAATGATTGATGATTGGGTGT